>OW028731.1:5478089-5968089 GCA_932294345.1 Pandemis cinnamomeana
GAGGTCATCGGCCCATCTTCTGGGCTGTCTCCCCACGTTTCTGCGCCCAGTCCTTGGCCTCCACTCCAGCACTTTCCTACCCCATCTTCCATCAGTTCTGCGGCATATGTGGCCAGCCCACTTCCACTTCCTTTGGGCTATGATTTTCGCAATGTCAGTGAGTCTTGTTCTGCTGCGGATTTCGGTATTGCGAACCCGATCACGGAGAGAAATGCCCAACATTGCTCTCTCCATAGCCCTCTGGGTAACTTGCAGTCGGTGGATCAGCTGTCCACATCGCCATCCACTTATTGATGTTTAATTCTGAACTGTTCTCCACAGACGCCAGTTCCCGAAGTTCTTCACGTACCGCGCCCGCAACGACTTCATCGAAGACACGATCTACCGCCACCTGGAGCCAGCGTCCGCCTTCCAGCTGGAACTGTACCGGATGAGGAGCTACGAGCTGGAGGCGCTGCCGACCAGCAACCAGAAGATGCACCTGTATTTGGGCAAAGCCAAGGTATGCTATCGTGATGAGGACTTTTTTTTTATGGTGTGGAAAATGCGCCTTATGCATTTAATCATTTCAAACTCAAACTCAAATTCAAACTTTTATTTGCTTTGATACAAGATACAATATACAAGATCAAACCCTGTAGGGGCACTGCAAATATTACATTTATGTAACAATATAATATAATATGTAATAATGTAATGTAGAAATAGTAGTAGGTACATTACATTATAAATTTTAATTATAAACAAGTTTCCTTAATTTCTAGAACATGTCTGCTTATCATCAAAGAATTCCTGAAGGGTGTAGTAGGATTTCTCCAGCAAGTATTTATGTAATGTATTTTTAAAAGGTTTAATGGCTTTTATATCTTGGATGAAGGTCGGAATTTTATTATAAATTTTTATGCACATTGCATGCGGTCCAGAATGGAATTTAATCATTCAAGTCATGTTCATTACATAAATATCAAGATGTTACTGTGCAAAATGGAGGTAGGTACATGACACCCTGTCAGGGTATAAAATGTCAACAATGCTTAATCTAAAGGTATCCCATTCTAATAATATTGTAAATAGTCATCCTTAATTATACAGTTTAGGTACAAGTGTAATAATATGTATCTAGACAACGTTTCAAAAATAAGTATCAGTATAATGGAATGTCAATTAAATCTAAGAATCAATACAATGGTTCATAAATAATGTCATAATGTCATGCATCTGCCCGGTGCGGGGTTACCGGGGGTATGTGGGGCTCCCGCGACGGCAGGCATGCCCACTAAAAACCACACGGATTCCCTATTCAGTCGTATGTGAGGCGTTACGGCACTCGGTGTCACCGCGACGCCCCACGACCACCCTGGGATGGGGTTCTGGCACGAGGTCCTAGGACCCGATAAGCTCTGATATACAAGGTCCCTCAAAATACAAAACTTTATTTTGCAAATTGGCCGCCAAGAGCTCTTTTACATGGCGTTTTTTGAAACTACCAGCGCATTCGGAAAGACCGTCATTGCCAAGAAGAATGCGCCGCAAGAAACTTAACAGAAAATATTTTTGCAAGTTAAAATACACTACTTCACTACATAGTATAAAAAAGTCGCTTTCTCTGTCCCTATGTCCCAATGTATGCTTAAATCTTTAGAACTACGCAACGGATTTTGATGCGGTTTTTTTAATAGATAGAGTGATTCAAGAGGAAGGTTTATATGTATAATACATGCATGGGTCGCTAGTAGCTTATATTACATTTATAAAAGGGTTGTATAAGGTCCCCAAGGTTGGTACCTTCAATTATATTAGTCTATAGTAGAGATGTATAGTCTACTGGTCAATTTCTAAAGATCAATCTATGTAGCTGTTGGAAATGAAAGAGTCTTCTGATTTCCTTATGTTTTCAAGGTCAAGAAGGGACAGGAGGTGACCGACTACCGGTTCTTCATCCGCTCCATCATCAGACACCAGGACCTGATCACCAAGGAGGCCAGCTTCGAGTATCTGCAGAATGAGGGTGAAAGGTCAGTCAGTCGTTGTCCCCCGTATTTCGAAGACAAATTCACATTTAGTTTCATTTCATGCATAAAAATTATAGAATACTCGTATTTTCAAATCAAACCAAACTATTTGAATTTAAAATGTTCTTAAGATTATTTTTTAATAAATTCCCATGGAGCCTCTATTGAGATGGAATGGGCGAAAATCTTAGGAATCGTGCTATAGCTGATGCGGCTAGCAACCCATCAATATTTTGATTTCCCTTTCCACATATACGCTCTTAATCACGCTAAACGTGGCCTTAAGGTTTTGTTACCTTAGGTTCAGTCTACCCCGTGAGGGATAAAGACGTGATATATGTATGTATGTAGGTATGTCAAATATTACAATTACAATGTCAGAGTCCTGAACTAAAGCATCAGATTAAAATGATTAAATATGTCACTATTTTGATTCCCCTTTTCATACGCCCACAATCATGCTAAACTTGGCCTTAAGCCTTGTTACTTCAGGCTCTGTCTACCCTGTAAGGGATAAAGACAGGATGTATGATTTATGTATATTTCTTTATCTACAGGGTGTTGTTAGAGGCGATGGACGAGCTGGAAGTGGCTTTCTCACACCCTCTAGCTAAGAGGACGGATTGCAACCACATATTCCTCAACTTTGGACCTACTGTCATCATGGACCCGTCTAAGGTAAGAAACGTGTGGGGCTACCTCGTTTCGTATAAAATTACACGTTATAGACTTAAAAGGTATAGATTCAAATATTTTAAATTATTTGCTGCTTGTTTACTATAGAAATATTTATTCTTGAATATACATAAATAATACTAGCTTCTGCCCGCGAGTTTGTCCGCGTAAAATTAGACTTAAGAACTGATGTTGACAGTATATTCTGCAATAATTACCTATCATTTGAAAAACAGCGCCCTCTCTCGTCCCTAGTGAGTAGTAGTTCCACGGGAGTTTGTAATTGTGTCGTACAGACACATCATTCAAACAGATGGCGCTTAGCGACAAAAATTCGCATAGTAACATGGTCACGTTACAGCTAGTAACAGATAGAAAAATTCGAAGGCTTACCCACCTGCTATGGGTGTAGGGGTATAGCACGCGTCACGGAATGACGAGAATCCGGGTTCCCAGTCATAGCGGTACTTTTCGGATTATTCTGTGTTCTAATTTTCAATGTCATTTAGAAATTGAATTGCTATGAAATCAAGCACAAAACATGTCACTTTCAGCATGAAACTACCGTGAGACTTAATCATAATTACACATAAACGGATAACTCGTGTATAAGAAGTCGAGTGACGCTCGACATGCTTCGTACTATTTCGTAGTCCTTCTTCCTGGAGCGTTCGCCCCGGCGGCAGCGAAAACGAGCGCTCCAGGAAGGACTACGAAATAGTCCGAAGCATGTCGAGCAGCACTCGACTTTTTATACGTGAGTTATCCGTTTATGTGTAATTACAATACATACACAGTGTGATAAGGGAACGTGCTGGTGTGAAAGAGGATATAGTGACTAGGATAGAAAAAAGTATGCTTAGTTGGTTTGGGCATGTAGAGCGGATGGATGAAAGTAGACTAACTAAACAGATCTATATGGGGAGTGTGAATGGTTACGTTGGGAGGGGAAGGCCTAGACGGACGTTCCGAGACCAAATAGGAGACGTTTTGGAAAAAGGTCAGGTCAGGAGTACCCGAAACCGACGAGCATGTATGAAGAGATTGATGACTGTGGATGAAGCGAAAGAAATATGTCAGGATCGTAGCAAGTGGAACAAAGTAGACTCTGCCTACCCCTGTGGGAAAGAGGCGTGACGGTATATGTATATTGTATATGTATATATGTATGTACAAAACATGTCGATTGATAATTCTACATTGACGGCGTCGCGGTCAGAATCTGGTGCCGTATAATTGTCAAATGCAATGCTTTGTTTGCAGATCGAGGAATCGGTGTTAGGTATGGTGATGCGTTACGGACCTAGACTTTGGAAGCTGCGGGTCCTGCAGGCTGAGATACGTTTCACACTGCGCATCGGTGAGTAACACTGTGACAGCAAGCATGGACTTAATATGACAGGATTGTCAATTGGCATTGTTCATTTTTTTTAAGCTGTGCTTTTAACACCTTTATTTGATAAAATGGACTATTTCAAGCAACTAATTTGAATATTATGCTTTTACGTAGCTTTGTTAATTAATAATAAATATTTTTTCGCTGTTTGATAATTCGTGAATTTAGACAGAATCCCAATCGCCTTCGTTCGGCTGGCTATAAAAAAAACGGCTTTGTCTATGGTTTTGTCGATTTGACAGTGACACGTGACAGTTGCCATAGCTAAACTTTTTTTTTTCATTTTTGTGGCAAACATTCGATGCTGGATTCTGTCTAAAAACCGTGTCGTTCGGTCAAACAAAGGTTCAAAGTACTTTTGCAAAAATATCTGCAATCATAAAGCAAATTTTTGAAAGCGGATAAGATAAATCGGATAAATGATGGTTTTCCTCGAAATGGTTTTCGAATTGGAGCATACTAAAAAAAATGAACAATGCCAATTGCCATACAAGAGCGCGACCAAAGAAACATTGTCGAAACTCGAACAGAGATGGCGCTGTTATTGCACGAGGCGTTAAAAGAAATAGTAATTTTATTTTTGCAATTTGGCCGCCAAGGGCTCTTTTACATGTTTTTTTGAAACTGCCAGCGCATTCGCAAAGACCATCATTGCCAAGAATGCGCCGCAAGAAACTTGGCAGAAAGTAATTTTATCAAAATAAAAAACAGTTCTTCCATGCTGGTCTGGGAGCAAAGAAAAAACAGAATATACCAGTTGAAAGAAAGAAAGAAGACATTTATTCCTTTTTGCAAGACGCACAAATGTAAAAGAATATAGGTACACAATTTATAGCAAAAAAAACAAGAAAATAAAAACATAGACGCTCTGCGTTGTGTGTGTCTTCTCTACCCGCGCAGATGGTAAAAGCGCATCGAGGGAATGGGCGAAAATAGGAATCATGTTATAGGCGATGCGGCTAACAACCCATCACTATTTTGATTCCATTTTCCATACGCCCTCAATCAAGCTAAATGTGGCCTGTAGGTCTTGCCACCTTAGGCTCGTGAAAGACGTGATTTGTGTGTAAAATACAGTAAAAATACCTAAATTCTACTTACTCAGTTTGCTGTACTGGCTACTTCCCTCAGGGCCAATACAATAGGTACAATACCAAATAGAGCTGATGATGATGATTGTTTCAGGACCCGGGGCTCCCACCAAGAACGTGAGGCTGTGCCTCTCCAACGGCTCAGGGTACACTCTAGATGTCTACACTTACGAAGAGGTCTCCGATCCCAAAATCGGTGTGGTAAGTCAGGGGCCATTCAAGTATTACGTAAGCAGATTTTTTACAATTATTTACCCCCCCTACCCCTTGTCAGCAAAAGTAAGCAAACCTCTTATAATAATAATAATAATAATAATAAAAAATCTTTATTGCCACAACTTAAAAAAAAAGAAAAACTAGACATTATAAACTTAAACATAGGAATAATAAAAAGTTGGGACAATGGGTCCCCAGTCTCAGCTTGTGCTGGGCGTGGTTGCCCAACGCTGGTTTTCAGACTGGTCCCTCGGACGGCCGGTCGCAGCGCGCGTCACATTTAAACTACGAATTACAGTCAGGATAAATTATCCCCCCTCCCATGCTTACGTAACCATTGGTACCTAAAATGCACTTTTCTTTTAATGGATTCTGTTTTTTTTTTTATTCGTGAGCAGCAGTTCGAACCGAAACTGCTGACGTAATCACCATATCGACCCCCCCACCCACCATGTCATCAAAAATAAGCAAAGCAAAGACCCCCCCCCCCCGCCCCCCTCAAGCGCTTACGTAATACTTGAACGCCCCCTCATGTTTTAACGAACAAAAAATCTACCTTGCTACTCCGCTACTCACGTGCAAGATAACCAAGCCTGTGTGAAATATATATGTTTTTCATCCCTCCCTCCACTACTGCCAATAAAACACATATAAATCCCACAAACTTAATTATCCCTTACGCCACACAAACACTAACGCGTTTCGATCCCTCTACGGGATCATTATCAAAGTTTAATGAGCACAACTGCATGTGGGTTTTGCATGTGTAACAGTTGTGCTCATTAAACTTTGGTAATGATCCCGTAGAGGGATCGAAACGCGTCAGTGTTTGTGTGGTGGGATAATTAAGTTTGTGGGATTTATATGTGTTTTATTGGCAGTAGTGGAGGGAGGAACTTATATATTTCACACAGGCTTGGTTATCTTGCACGTGAGTAGCGGAGTAGCAAGGTCAAATTTTTTGTTCATTGAAATGGACCTCCGCAAAGTAACGCCAGATTCAATAAAATATCTATCTATCCTATACAAGGGGTTTCAGTAATTCTCCGGGATATATCAGCGTTTCGTTAGTTTAATTTGATTAAAACATGGAATTTAAATAATAAATAATCTAACGTTTTTATCAACGTCTCAAATAGCTCACGGTGACATATGACATAAAAAAAAAACTTAAGAAAAAAAGGCGGGAACGTGAAAACCACCTGAGTTTAGTGTTTAAGTTTAGTGCAAAAAAAATTTTCATTTCTTCTCAATGTCAGAGCAATTGCTGGATTCGTGACTTTAAAAAACACTCGCCTGCGGTTCGTGTTTGTAACGAGTTACTCGTCCAGCAATCGGCTACTTTCCAGGCCTCGGCGTTAATCTGCTATTTCTTTCACAGATAATGTTCCAGTCGTTTGGTACGCGTCAGGGTCCGATGCATGGACTGCCGATTTCCACACCATACGTTACCAAGGATTATCTTCAGCAGAAGAGATTCTTGGTGAGTAAAGTTTTCATACACTTTCTTATAGAGTGTAAGTAAATGCTTTATTGTACAATACAAATGTCTTACTATACCATCTTACTCGCTAATCCTGCCACTAAGTAGCAGCGCTTGCACTGCTGTGTTCCGGTGTGGAGAGTAAGAGAGCCCGTGTGGTCAAGAGCTGCGGTTCCTTTTTGGATCCGTCCGGGGGGAAGAGCAGTGCTTGATCCGGTGCACCCTGGGCTTCGGCTAACGATTTCCTGGTAGTTTCTGAGGGATATCATTGACCGTTGGCTAAGAGCCCGACAGGGGGGGAGGGGGGTCTTTGACCATTAGCGTACAACGTTGCCGACATTTTGTCACAAGATTTTTTAATCATATTTTTGTTAGTTTGACATTGGCGAAGTTGTCGTCGCTATAACGACTTGATACGCCACAAACAAGAAGAAGAAGAAGAAGATGCTTTGAAACGTTGATTTTGATCACTTACTTTTGACTTTGACTGTACATACTTGTTCCTTGTGCGCAGGCGACGTCGCAGGGCACGACATACGTGTACGACATGCCGGACATGTTCCGGCAGATGGTGGAAAAGAGATGGCGCGAGTGTATAGAGGACGGCAGCGTTGAAGGTAATTATTAATTATATATTAATAACTAGCTGACCCGGCGAACTTTGTTCCGCCTTCAATTTGAAAAAATCCTTTGTAAGTGCATCTTTATACTAATCAAGGAATAATGTGTAGGCATGCTAAATTTAATGTCTGTAGGTTTATTAGTACAACATTTCGGAATTTTCCAATCCCGCAGGAAATCGGGATAAAAAGTATCCTATGTCCGTCTCCTGGTCCTAAGCTACCTCCCTACCAATTTTCAGGCAAATCGGTTCAGCCGTTCTCGAGTTATACCTAAATAGTGTAACTGACATGACCTTCTTTTATATATATAGATTACTAATTAACAAGCTTTTGAAGTAATATTTTTATTCCCCCTTTCCATATAAATGCCCACAGTCATGCTGAGCGTGGCCTTTAGGTCTTGTTACCTTAGGCTCTGTCTACCCCATTAGGGATAAAGACGTGATTTGTGTATGTATGTATGTATAAGTGATTTTTTCGTCCATCTATCTCATATCGCGTTACATGTACACACAGCAAAGCTATTCGGTAAGCACCCTAGTTATCCATGTGTGTCATTCTATTATGATCAAACTCGCTCACACATAATGTGGATTCTACTTAATGTTCGTGTCGGTACTCAACACACATTTATTTATTTATTTATTTCTCATTTAGATAGACACATAGACGACGTTTGTGTGCGTGGCTATGCTTACCGGATTATTTTGCCGTGTGATACATACACGGGGTAGACAAAGCCTAAGGTAACAAAGCCTTAAGGACACGTTTAGCATGATTAAGGCAAATCAAACTAGTGATGGGTTGCTAGCATCGCCTATAACATGATTCCTAAGGCTTTCGCCCGTTCCCTCGATGGGCTTTTACCATGCGCGGGAAGAGAAGCAACTGGTAAATTCTATGTTTTTTGTTTTATGTTTATTTGATCATTCAACATAAAATTACATCATCACTTAAAATTAAATGTCAAGGAATTTATATTGAAATCGTCAGCCTAAAATAAAAATAACAACAATGAAAAATTAAATACAATTCAAGTTAATACAAATTAAAAATGTATGCCATAAAATGGAAATTAACATTAAAAGAAACAAAAAAAAAAATGATAAATATGGATAAATTAGATGTGTCAAATTTAAAAATTCATCTACGTTTTTTCTGTCTGTCTATTTTTTTTTTACATGAATATGAAGGCAATGTTTTTTCTTTACTCCCAAACCAGTATGGAAGGAAATGATGAGGAGAATGTACCATCCGTTTAAATGTGTCTTCTCTTTAGGTCCTGCTCCTGACAATGTGATGTCTTCGGTGGAGCTGGTGGTGGAACCTGAAGGTGAACGGAGAGTGGTGGAAGTCACGAGGCTGCCTGGACAGAATACGGTGAGTCGTCTCCGTCTACAGCTTCACTATCACTACATAGTATAAAATAAAGTCGCTTTCTCTGTCCCTATGTCCCTATGTATGCTTATATCTTCAGAACCACACAACGGATTTTGATGCGGTTTTTTATAATAGATAGAGTGATTCAAGAGGAAGGTTTTTATGTATAATACATGCACAATATACCGTGCGAAGCCGGGGCGGGTCGCTAATCATCACTATCACTACATAGTATAAAATAAAGTCGCTTTTTCTGTCCCTTTGTCCGTATGTATGCTTATATCTTCAAAAGTACACAACGGATTTTAATGCAGTTTTTTTAATAGATAGAGTGATTCAAGAGGAAGGTTTATATGTATAATACGTGCATAATATACCGTGCGAAGCCGGGGCGGGTCGCTAATCATTACTATTACTACATAGTATAAAATAAAGTCGCTTTTTCTGTCCTCATGTCCGTATGTATGCTTATATCTTCAAAACTACACAACGGATTTTAATGCGGTTTTTTTTAATAGATAGAGTGATTCAAGAGGAAGGTTTTTATGTATAATATATGCATAATATACCGTGCGAAGCCGGGGCGGGTCGCTAGTATGTAATAAGTCTCACTTCTGGGCGCAGGCCTCTCAGAATGTGTCTTGGGCTGTAGTACCTACGCGGGCCCTGTGCGGATTGGGAACTTCACAGCTTACGCGTGCAGGTTTCCGCATGATGGT
Organism: Pandemis cinnamomeana; assembly: GCA_932294345.1. Classification (NCBI taxonomy): domain Eukaryota; kingdom Metazoa; phylum Arthropoda; class Insecta; order Lepidoptera; family Tortricidae; genus Pandemis; species Pandemis cinnamomeana. Next base: position 5,487,685 of record OW028731.1, read on the forward strand.
TTCCCTCACCGAAAACTCATAGCATATAGGTGGAAAGCGGAATAGAAATGGTGATGGGTTGCTGCCCGCATCGCCTATAACGTGGTTCGTACAATTTTCGGGCATTCCCTCGATGGGGATTTACAGTCTGCGCGGGAGGAGAAGCGACTGGTACATTCTTTTTTTTTCTTTGCGCCCAAGCCAGCATGGAAACAAGGTCACGTGACAGCTAGTAACGGATAGAAAAATTCGAAGGCTTATCCACCTGCTATGGGTGGTGTAGGGGTATAGCACGCGTCACGGAATGACGAGGATCCGGGTTCGATTCTCGGCTATAGTTTTACTTTTCGGATTTTTCCATGACTAGGATAGAAAAAAGTATGCTTAGTTGGTTTGGTCACGTAGAGCGGATGGATGAAAGTAGACTAACTAAACAGATCTATATGGGGAGTGTGAATGGTTGCGGGAGGGGAAGGCCTAGACGGACGTTCCGAGACCAAATAGGAGACGTTTTGACAAAAGGTCAGGTCAGGGGTACCCGAAACCGACGAGCGAACCGATGTATGAAGAGATTGATGAATGTGGATGAAGCGAAAGAAGTATGTCAGGATCGTAGCAAGAGGAACAAAGTAGTCTCTGCCTACCCCCGTGGGAAAGAGGCGTGACGGTATGTATGTATGTATTTTGATCTGTCATTTTATCCGCAGGTCGGCATGGTGGCTTGGCGCTTGACCCTGTTGACCCCGGAGTGCCCCAAAGGCCGAGACATCATCGTCATAGCGAACGACTTGACCTACTACATGGGGTCGTTTGGCCCCCAAGAAGACTGGGTCTTCTACAGGGCCTCCCAGTACGCTAGGGAGCTGAAGATTCCGAGGGTAAGTTGTTAAATCACCACCATAATGTTATCTGTTATAAGCAGAGCCAGGATTTTTCATGGCAAAACAAAACACTTTTTTTTTTTATGTGAATAGGAAGGCAAACGAGCAAGTGAGTCACCTGATGGTAAGTGATCACCACTGCCCATAGACACCCGCAACCCCGGAGGGATTGCAGATGCGTTGCCAACCTAGAGGACTAAGATGCAATGCCTCTTGTGCCCGTAATTACCCCGGCTGTCTTACTCTCCACACCGGAACACAGCAGTGCAAGCAATGCTACTTAGCGGCAGGATTAGCGAGTAAAATGGTGGTAGCGATCCGGACGGACCTTGCACAAGGCCCTACCACCCGCAAACCACCACACTATCCTAATCTGGCTCATAAACATCATATAAGACAAGAACTATCAAAATGAACACGATGGCGATTGCGAGCGAGTTAGACAATAAGTCTACAAGTTGGATGATGGGAAGAAAAATAAATCATACATGTTCCCACAATCCAACCTGAGGCAGTAGGCTTATTGTCTAACTCGCTCGCAATCGCCATCGTGTTCATTTTGACAGTCCCTGACTATGAAGCTAGAGGTTCTGGGTTCAAATCCCGGTAGGGGCAGACAGTTGTATGATGAATACGAATGTTTGTGCCCGAGTCATGGATGTTGTATGTATTTAAGTACGTATTTATCTACATTATGTAAGTATGTTTATCCGTTGCCTGGTACCCATAGTACAAGCTCTGCTTAGTTTGGGGCTGGGTCAATTGGTGTAATTTGTCCCAAGATATTTTTTTTTGTCTGAATGTGACAGCTAGCTGATTCCGATGCCAATTGTCAGCCCATACGTGAACTGTCAAAACGAACACGATGGCGATTGCGAATAAGTTAGGTAATAAGCCTACAGGTTAGAAGATGGCACTGTGATTTCGCAATATCCAACCTGGGATTGCTAGATTGGAAGATGGGAATTACTCCCGAAGCCAAAGTCAAATGGAACTTTCATAGGAATGATCTAAATCAAGGCTGTTGCCAAGTCCATAGTAAAGAAAGAGAAAGAAAGAAAGAAGACATTTATTCCTTTTTGCAAGACACACAAATATAAGAGAATATACACAATTATATAGAAAATAATCAAGACATGAAAAATAGATCATCAGCGTTGTGTCTTCGCAAAAGTGAAACGGTCGCTGGCTCAGCATTACGCTGAGGTGTTAGACACCCGCAGCACTGATTTTCAGCCAGAACCGTCTGTGACCCACGAAACGATACACAGATAAAATATACTACATAATCCATAAACTTTTACGTAAACAAAGCAATAAATAGATAGAACCCGACTTATGTGTAACTGAAAAAAAATACACATAAATTAATGAAATAGTTTTTACAGTAAACAAAAAATTATACATATTCTATTCTATTACAGATTTACATGAGTGTAAACTCCGGCGCTCGCATCGGAGTAGCCGAAGAGGTGAAGGCCGCATTCAACGTGGCATGGATCGATGCTGAGCGTCCGGAGCGCGGCTTCAAGTACCTGTACCTTACGCCAGAAGGGTACAGCAAGCTGGGGCCGCTCGGCGCGGTGAAGACTCAGCTGATCGACGACGAGGGCGAGTCGCGGTACAAGATCACTGATATCATTGGTGAGTCGTTGTAACAGTGGTACAGGTAGCTGTATAGGAGGGTACAGCAAGCTAAGTTGCGGTACAAGATCACTGACACCATCGGCGAGTCAATACAGCAGGGGTACAAGTAGCTGTACCGGAGGGTACAGCAAGCTAAGTCGCGGTACAAGATCGCTGACATCATTGGTGAGTCGTTGCAACAGTGGTACGAGTAGCTGTACAGGAGGGTACAGCAAGCTAAGTCGCGGTACAAGATCACTGACATCATCGGCGAGCCAATACAGCAGGGGTACTAGTAGCTGTACCGGGGGGTACAGCAAGCTAAGTCGCGGTACAAGATCACTGACATCATCGTTGAGTCAATACAATAGTGATACAAGTAGCTGTACCGGAGGGTACACCAAGCTAGGCGTAGGCGAGTCGGAGTACAAGATCATTGACAATAGTAAGTACAAATATAAAGAAACACCCAAATCACATTAAAAAAAACATTAAATATATGCCTAAAGGCGAACTTATCACTGTAAGGGATCCCTACCAGTTAACCTATGAGTAGATGAGAGAAGCATTAAATGAGGGACCGACAAAGAGTCATCACAACATTGGTACAAGTAGCTGTACCGGAGGGTACAGCAAGCTGTACGTGGGTGTGCCATTAAAGCCATCATGCCATAGGGGTTGAAAAGTAAAGTGACATATTTTCATGAATTTAGAAAAAAAAAAATCGCGAAAACAGCTCACAGTACCACTAGGCAGCTAATCCGAAATTTGAATTTCGTATCATACCATCCTTCTCCCACTCCTATTAAATGGCTTTGTGTAAGCGAAACGTGTTTTGTCAACAGGCAAGGAGGACGGTTTGGGTGTGGAGTGCTTACGCGACGCGGGTCTGATAGCCGGCGAGACTGCGCAGGCGTACGAGGACGTTGTAACTATATCTATAGTCACGTGCCGCGCTATCGGCATCGGCGCCTACGTCGTGAGGTGAGACCAAGCGAGACTAGGGGCCCGATTTTTGAAGGCACATCACTCGAAAGTGGTATAAATCTGCTTATACCTCCAAAACTACAGCTCTAATCAAATTTTTGACTAGTTCACAAGATTAATGAGAGCCGTAGATATCTTCTAAGCTATCCGTATTTCAAATTAAGCTTAATTTGTGGGATTTATATGTGTTTTATTGGCAATAGTGTAGAGGGGTTGCATGAAAAACATACATATTTCACACAGGCTTGGTTATCTTGCACGTGAGTAGCGGAGTAGCAAGGTAAATTTTTCGTTCATTGAGTTGAATTTTGCGTCAAGGAAAGGTAACCCCCCCCCCTCCTACCTCCCGAAATAGCTGACGGTACCATTTTTTTTTGTCAGACTCGGCCACCGCGTGATCCAAGTGGAGAGCTCGTACATAATACTGACGGGGTACGCGGCGCTGAACAAGGTGCTCGGCCGGGCCGTTTACGCCAGCAACAACCAGCTGGGCGGCGTGCAGATCATGCACAACAACGGCGTCAGCAGCGCCGTCGCCGCCACCGACCTGGACGCCGTCGCTGCTGCGCTGCGCTGGCTCTCCTACATGCCCAAGGTGAGGGGGGCTGCTGGCGGCGCTGCGGGTGGCGCACTAGCGATAGCCCTAGATGCAGGTGATAACCCTAGGTGCAGGTGACAGCCCTAGATGTAGGTGACAACCCTAGATGCAAGTGACAACTCTAGTTACAGCCCTAGATGCAAGTGACAACTCTAGTTACAGACCTAGATGCAGGTGACAATCGTAGTGACATCCCTAGGCGCAAGTGACGACTCTAGTTACAGGCCTAGATGCAAGTGACAACTCTAGTGACAGCCCTAGATGCAGGTGACAACTCTAGTTACAGACCTAGATGCAGGTGACAAATCTAGTTACAGCCCTAGATGCAGGTGACAATCGTAGTGACAGCCCGAGGCGTAATACATAATCCTGACTGGTTACGCGGCGCTGAACAAGGTGCTCGGCCGGGCCGTGTACGCCAGCAACAACCAGCTGGGCGGCGTGCAGATCATGCACAACAACGGCGTCAGCAGCGCCGTCGCCGCCACTGACCTGGACGCCGTGGCTGCTGCGCTGCGCTGGCTCTCCTACATGCCCAAGGTGAGGGGGAGGGCTGCGGCCCTGCGATGGCGCACTAGCGACAGCCCTAGATGCAGGTGACAGCCCTAGATGCAGGTGACAACCCTATTTACTGTTTAACAACCCTGGTGACAGCACTAGAAGCAGGTGACAATCGTAGTGACAGCCCTAGGTCCAAGTGACAACTTTAGTTACAGCCCTAGATGCAGGTGACAGCCCTAGATGTAGGTGACAACCCTATTTACTGTTTAACAACCCTGGTGCCAGCACTAGAAGCAGGTGACAATCGTAGTGACAGCCCTAGGTCCAAGTGACAACTTTAGTTACAGCCCTAGATGCAGGTGACAGCTTTAGTGACAGCCCTAGGCGCAAGTGACAACTCTAGTTACAGCCCTAGATGCAAGTGAAGTGACAATTCTAATGACTACCCCAGATGCAGGTGACAACTTAAGTGACAGCCCTAGGCGCAAGTGACAACTTTAGTTACAGCCCTAGATGCAAGTGACAACTCAAGTTACAGCCCTAGGCGCAAGTGACAACTCTAGTTACAGCTCTAGATGTAGGTGACAATCGTAGTGACAGCTCTAGATTCAGCCGTCATTAGATTCATTGTGATGATGTACATAAAATTGAAAAAAAAACGAAATGGCGGGTCTTGTGCGTTTTGTAAGTGCGTTCTGGTAAAAAGTTTTCTAACGTTAACCCATCTCGTGTTCCAGGACAAGCTGTCGATGGTGCCCATAATGCGCGTCTCGGACCCGGTGGACCGGCCCGTGGAGTGGAAGCCGCCGCGCGCCGCGCACGACCCGCGCCTGATGCTGACCGGGGACGGCGCGCGCGGCGGGTTCTTCGACGCCGGCACCTTCGACGAGGTCATGCGGCCCTGGGCGCAGACCGTCATCGCTGGTCAGTGCTGGCTTGTTGAGCGGACGCTTTAGGTGGCGCCTATAGACTCCAGGTGTTGCCTTTAGATACCAGGTTATACCGTAAGACAGTTTAGATGGCGTCTTTAGACTCCAGGTGTTGCCTTTAGACATTAGGTTATATCTTAAGACAGTTTAGGTGGCACCTTTAGACTCCAGCTGTTGCCTTTAGACTCTAGGTTTTACCTTAAGATAGTTTAATTGGCGACTTTAGACCTTAGGTTATACAGGGTGGTCCAAACACTGACGTCTAAAAAAAAAATTTAGATGCCTCACATCCGGGGCTATCCGAATATACCCCATGTATGTTGGCCGATTTTTTGTAGTTTTCGAGTAATTAATTTTTAAAGATTTTTTCAAGAATTTTCGGGCCGAGCAGCTTATCATCATGTAACTTTTTTTGGTTACGTTTTTTTTAAGGTTTTTTTTTTATGACATTATCCTCACAAACTGCACTTTCACGCGTAAAATAATCAGCTTCCCAACCTTGAGCCAAGTTACAATAAAATTGACCGAAAGTGAAAGTTTTACCTTTGAGCAAATCGAAGTTTGATTTTGTAATAAAAAAAAAACTAAAAATCTCAGAATTCAAAGACCATAAGTAATTTTAAAAACTTCGCCAGTCTCTAAACTTGCAGAATAATACAAAAAAAGTGACACTTAATAGGTCAAAATTTGCTGAATTCGACTTTCAAACGTACTAAGGTAGAATATGTAATAAAGAGTCAGTTGTTAGTAACATAAAAACTGTTTTATTTTGGCCGAACCTAATTTGGTACTGGCCATCAATAAAGCCATGTTAGCAGTACAATCCAAGTGCCTTTAGCTTTTTGTTACTCTTCTATATTTGTCTATTCCGTGACGTCTAAGCGAGAGTACACGCAATTCAAACCTTAACAGTTTTTTATTTAATTTATCAGGTTAAGGGCCCAGAATAGCCCAGGAATTATCAGTGAACCCCGTAAAGTGTTTTTCTCATAAAATTTCGGTATAAATACTCGTATAAAAAGACTAAAATAGTAAATTCCAAAAGTGACGTATCCCGAAGAAAAATCCGTGTTTTGTTCTGTCAAGCTTGAAGTTCGTTGAAATTTGAATTGGGTGATTTTCCGTGATTTTCGTTTTCGATTTTTATGCAAAAGAAATGGCTTCGAATAATTCACTGGCATTAATAGAGAAATTAACCGGCCGTGAAAACTATTCCACTTGGCAGTTTGCAGTGAAAACGTACCTTCAACATGAAGAGTTGTGGGACTGTATCGAAAATCCCGACCCATCGGCAAAAAGAGACGAAAAACGAGACATCAAAGCGAGAACAAAAATTATTCTTCTGGTTGACCCGATTAATTACGTTCACATAAATGAGGAAAGCACGGCCAAAGGAGTTTGGTGTAAGCTGGCAGCGGCATTTGACGATTCCGGACTGACACGCCGAGTTGGACTGCTGCGTGACCTGTGCAATACCTCGCTCAGCGGATGTCAAAATATAGACGAATACGTGAGCAAAATAATGTCAACAGCTCACAAGCTTCGGAACATTGGCTTCAAAGTGGATGACGAGTGGCTCGGTACACTGCTGCTCTCTGGTCTACCCGAGTCTTATCAGCCAATGATTATAGCTATTGAAAGCTCAGGCACGAAGATATCTGCAGATTCTGTGAAAGCAAAATTATTACAAGATGTCAGAAATTCAGAAAACAACACAACAGCTTTTGCAGTTAACAAGAGGAACTTTCGTAACAATGAAAAGAGGCAGTCCAAGGGTCCAAGATGCTACTCCTGTAACAAATATGGACACAAGAGCCCTGACTGTAAATCGAAATCTAACACCAACGTGCAGAAACCAACCTCTTCTTACGCTGCCGTGTTTGTCGCTTCGTCTTGTTATGATGACGCCTGGTACATAGACTCCGGCGCCTCCGCTCACATGACGAACAGCAAGAATCTCTTTCTGACGGAAACATCTCCTGTAATAAAGAATATTAGAGTTGCCGACAATAAGATACTATCTGTGCAAAGCTCGGGGCAAATAAGCTTAGATGTACTTGATGGAAAAGGCCAGGAAAATAAGATTCTGTTTAAAAATGTCTTATATGTCCCAGGATTAGCAACCAATTTGCTATCTGTGAGTCAGATCACTCAAAATGGTGGCCATGTAAAATTTGACAAGTCCGGCTGTGTTATCTTGAACAGCAAACATCAAATTGTTGCAACTGCTTGTATTGTCAACAACATGTACCGGTTGAATATGCCAGGAGGCAGTACATACATGTCTGAAGTTGAAGAACAAGATGCTTATCTATGGCACCAGAGAATGGGACACCTAAATTTTCAAAGCCTCAAGAAAATGCCCGAAAATACCGAGCATGTAATTTTCTCCGAAACAACAGAAAATCTGACATGTATAACTTGCAAGGAGGGCAAGCAAACACGTTTACCTTTTAAAAGTGAAGGATTAAAGGTTAATAAGCCCTTAGAGTTAGTTCACTCCGATATATGTGGCCCGATGGAAACACAATCTCTAGGTGGTGCCAGATATTTTATAACCTTCCTTGACGAGTACTCTAAAAGAATTTTCGTTTATTTCCTCCGAAACAAGTCTGAAGCTCTGGAAAAGTTTAAGGAATTTAAACAAGAAGTTGAAAATCAACTAGATACTCATATCAAGATTCTTCGAACAGATAACGGGCTGGAGTATGATAACAAAAATTTCTCACAATTCTTGAAAAGCTCTGGAATCATACATCAGACAACTACACCGTATTCACCTGAACAAAATGGGACTGCTGAACGCATGAACCGGACATTAGTGGAAAGAGCCAAGTGTATGCTACTCAATGCCAATATGCCAAAGTTACATTGGGCTGATGCAATACATACTGCGGCTTATGTCATCAATCGTTCACCAACTAAGTCCTTAACGTTTAAGACTCCTATGGAGATGTGGTCTGGTCTGGTGAGGCAATGGTTCACTTACCCAAAGAAAAACGCAAGAAATGGGATCCAAAAGCACACAAAATGATCTTCATTGGATATTGTGATCACACAAAAGGGTATCGATTCATATTACCTAATTCCAGAAAGGTAATAAAAAGTAGAGATGCTATATTTCTTGAATCAACAGTTAAGAGAGACTTTGTTCCCGTAGATATGTCTGTGAAGAAATCTGAAAAAGAAGAAAAATCTGAAAAAGAAGAAAAATCTGAAAAAGAAGAAAAACCTGAAAAAGAAAAAGAAAGTTTAATGGATGAAAGCTCTATTTTAGATAGTTCGTATGAAACAATAGTAGGAAACAGATCCTCTGACAGCGATTACAAACCTGATACAAGTCTTGATTCTCCTGTAATAAGCAGTATGACGCTAAGATCGAAAAACAATATCAGTAACAAGAATTTGAATCTAGCGAATTCTCAAGAAAATTCTTACCTGTGTTCAGTCACATCTGATGTTCCTGAAACCTATAAAGAAGCAATTAGTTCACTAAATAAAAAAGAATGGATAAAGTCGATCGATGAAGAGTTATATGCTCATGAAAAGAATGAAACTTGGACATTGATAGAAAAACCTCCAAATGCCAAAGTCATAGGATGCAAGTGGGTTTTCCGAATAAAGGAGGAGTCAACGGGTCTACGGTTCAAATCAAGACTGTGTGCAAAGGGATTTGCACAAACTGCAGGTATCGACTACACCGAAACATTCGCACCAACAGTAAGGTATGATTCAATCCGTTTATTATTGTCCATGGCGGTCCAGTATAATCTTAAACTACTTCAACTGGATGTCAAAACCGCATTCTTGTATGGAGAACTTGAGGAGACAATATTTATGACTCCACCTGAAGGTTTGCCTTGTGATAAAAACATGATATGTAAACTCAACAAGTCGTTGTATGGCTTGAAGCAGGCTCCTCGGTGCTGGAATAAAAAATTTGACTCTGTCCTTAAGAAATTTGGTTTCGTCAGCAGCAAGGCTGATCAATGTGTTTATGTTGGTAGTGTAAAGGGTGAGAAATGCTACCTTTGTCTATATGTCGATGACGGTTTGTTGTTCTCTAAGGATGAATCTGCATTAAAAGAAATAACTAAAGAACTGAGTACTGTATTCGAAGTTAAAGTTTTGAATAAAATAAGCGACTATGTTGGTATGCAAATTGAAATACTAAGTAATGGTATATTCATTCATCAAACTAAATATGTGGAGAAATTGTTGAACAAGTTTAACATGAATGATGCTAATTCCAACAGTGTTCCGGTTGATCCTCACGTAAAGCTACAAAAAGGAGACGGTGAGCCAGAGAAGAACATTCCATACAGAGAGGCTGTGGGTTCCCTCATGCATCTGGCTATAGTGAGTCGACCCGAAATTATGTTTGCTGTAAGCCTGGTGAGTAGATTCCTTACTTGTTACAACAAATCACACTGGGACGCTATATTGAGAATCTTCAAATACCTGAAAGGTACAAAAGAGTATGGACTGTATTACACATCTTCACTGCAACCACCAGAAGTAACTGGTTACAGTGATGCCGATTACGCGAATGATTTGGATACAAGACGTTCAGTCACAGGCTATACTTTCATTAAAAATGGAGCAGCTGTGACGTGGGCTAGTCAAAGACAACAGACTGTCGCTCTGTCAACAACAGAAGCCGAATTCATGGCAGCCTGTGCCGCAACGAAAGAAGCTATATGGATAAGGCAGTTATTATGTGATATTGGTGATTATAAACAAGACACGATGTGTTTACATTTAGACAACCAAAGTGCTATCAGTGTTATCAAAAATGTTAACTTTCATAAACGCTGTAAGCATATTGATATAAAATATCATTTTGTTAAAGAAAAATACAATCAAAATATTATTGATCTTAAAGCTGTAAGCACTGATAACCAATATGCTGACATATTAACCAAGGCTCTGTCAAAAGTAAAGTTTCAATTTTTAAGATCCAAGCTTGGAATGTCTAGTTACAGTTCTGTATCAAAGTTATAGATATTTCAAGTTGTTATGTTTTTAAAGGGTCTTATGGATGTTACCCAGTTAAGTTTTTTTATTAGAGTTAGAAGACTTGGATTTAGAGGGAATGTTAGCAGTACAATCCAAGTGCCTTTAGCTTTTTGTTACTCTTCTATATTTGTCTATTCCGTGACGTCTAAGCGAGAGTACACGCAATTCAAACCTTAACAGTTTTTTATTTAATTTATCAACAAATAAATTTGTTCTTCTTTTGTTTTATGTTTAAGTTTACGTTTATTTTTATTTAATCATTCAATATAAAATTACATCATCACTTAAAATTAAATGTCAAGGAATTTATATTAAAATCGTCAGTTTAAAATAAAAAATGTCAACAATTAAAAATTAAATACAATTCAGTTTAAATACAAATTAAAAATATCTCATAAAATGGAAATTATCATTAAAAGTAACAAAAAATAATAGTAAAAAATATGGATAAATTAGATAAGTGTCAAAGGAATCACGTCATTTATTGTGAAATAACTAATAGTTACTTCTGCTCTCGTTACGATTAATTTCTGAATTCTTCTCCCTTAAAATTAAAAGAAAGCAAAAGGACAATACAAAAAAATAGAGATGCATTCCGGAGACTAGGAGCGATTTTTTTAAGGAGATGTAGGCTATGTATCGAAGTTGACGGCAGAACATTTGAAAATCTTTTATAAATAACGTGTTTAAATTAAATTGTATTGTTTTATTTGATCCACGAACATTCTACCTTCGTACGTTTGAAAGTCGAATCCAGCAAATTATGACCTATTAAGTGTCACTTTTTTTGTATTATTCTGCAAGTTTAGAGACTGGCGAAGTTTTTAAAATTACTTATGGTCTTTGAATTCTTAGATTTTTAGTTTTTTTTTAAATTACAAAATCAAACTTCGATTTGCTCAAAGGTAAAACTTTCACTTTCGGTCAATATTGTTGTAACTTGGCTCAAGGTTGGGAAGCTGATTATTTTACGTGTGAAAGTGCAGTTTGTGAGGATAATGTCATAAAAAAAAAACACTCAAAAAAACGTAACCAAAAAAAGTTACATGATGATAAGCTGCTCGGCCCGAAAATTCTTGAAAAAATCTTTAAAAATTAATTACTCGAAAACTACAAAAAATCGGCCAACATACATGGGGTATATTCGGATAGCCCCGGATGTGAGGCATCTAAATTTTTTTTTAGACGTCAGTGTTTGGACCACCCTGTATATACCTTCAGATAGTTTAGGTAGCGCCTTTAGACTCTAGGTGTTGCCTTTAGACACTAGGTTATACCTTAAGACAGTTCAGGTGGCGCCTTTAGACACTAGGTTATACCGTAAGACAGTTTAGATGGCGCCTTTAGAGTCTAGGTGGCGCCTTTAGACACTAGATGGTGTCTCAGACACTAAGTAGCGGTTTTAGACTCTAGGTCATGTCGCAGACACTTGGTGGCGCCTTTAGACATCAGGAGGCGACTTAAGATATTAGCAAGTGTCTAAGACACTTCTGGTGGCGCCTTTAGAGACTAGATCGTGTCTTAGACACTTTTAGACGCCTTTAAAAGCTAAGTAGAGCCTGGAGATAATTCAGATGGCACTTTAAGATAGTTTAAGTTGCATCAGACTAGCTCGAAAGAGCTTCTGAAGTCCTCGTTCTTCCCTAACGTGTACCGTGTGTGGGGTGTGGGCATGACTTATGACTAATGACTTATGACTTATGATTTATGACTTATGACTAATGACTAATGACTTATGACTTATGACTAATGACTAATGACTTATGACATGACTTATGACTTATGACTTATGACTAATGACTAATGACTAATGACTTATGACTAATGACTTATGACTAATGACTTATGGCTTATGACATGACTTATGACTTATGACTAATGACTTATGACTTATGACTTATGGCTTATGACTAATGACTAATGACTTATTACTTATGACTAATGACTTATGACTTATGGCTTATGACTTATGACTTATGACTAATGACTAATGACTAACGACTATGACTTATGACTTATGACTTAAGACTAATGACTAATGACTTATGACTTATGGCTTGGGGCAGGGCGCGCGCGGCTGGGCGGCATCCCCGTGGGCGTGGTGGCCGTGGAGACCAGGACCGTGGAGCTGACGCTGCCGGCCGACCCCGCCAACCTCGACTCCGAGTCCAAGACGCTGCAGCAGCCCGGACAGGTCAGGATAAGCACATTGTTTCCCAATATTTAAACAAGTCTTCGGGTTAACACGCGGGTGGTAGGGCCTTGTGCAAGGTCCGTCCGGATCGCTACCACCATCTTACTCGCTAATCCTGCCGCTAAGTAGCAGTGCTTGCACTGCTGTGTTCCGGTGTGAAGAGTAAGACAGCCGGGGAAATTACGGGCACAAGAGGCATTTCATCTTAGTCCTCTAGGTTGGCAACGCATCTGCAATCCCTCTGGGGTTGCGGGTGTCTATGGGCAGTGGTGATCACTTACCATCAGGTGACCCACTTGCTCGTTTGCCTACCTATTCATATAAAAAAAAAATACTTCAGTGTTTCCATCCACGGAAATCTGTCAAAGATTATTTTGAAAGGAACACAAAGCTTGGCGATATCACTGCATAGTATAATACGAAGTCGTCTTCCGCTGTCTGTCTGTCCCTATGTATGCTTAGTACTTTAAAAGTGAGCAGCGGATTTTGATGCGAATTTTTAATAAATAGAGTGATTCAAGAGGAAGGTTTTATATGTGAAGTCTACGCAGACGAAGTCGCGGGCAGAAACTAGTACTATATATGGATACTAGATTCTGCCCGCGACTATTAAAAAATTCTATTAAAAAAACCACAGCAAAATCCGTTGTGTAGTTTTGAAGATATAAGCATACATAGGGACATAGGGACAGAGAAAGCGACTTTATTTCATACTATGTAGTGATATTCATATGTATTTTTTATATGTATTAGGGTGTACCTGTATTGTTGTGTGAGTGTATTCTTATTATTATTATTTTTACGCTTTATTTCTTTAGGTTAAGTTAAGGTCTTTGGTCTTAGCTTTTTAGTATGTCTACTCTCTATACTCTGGTTTCTGTTGTCCTGGCAATCGGTCAAAGGTTGGCTGGAAGAGATCCCTTTAAGGGATAAGTTCGCCTTTGTATGTCTGTTTTTCTCATTACCTGTAAAATTAAATTTGTTTTATATACAATAAAGAGTTATACATACATTCATAACGTTAACGAATCTTTCTCTGTCCGTTCGCAGGTTTGGTTCCCGGACTCGGCCTACAAAACAGCTCAGGCAATAAACGACTTCTCGCGCGAAGGTCTGCCCATCATTATATTTGCCAACTGGAGAGGATTCAGCGGTGGACAGAAAGGTAAGGGGGAAAGAGATAGAATATGGAAACTGGGCGAGAGCGAGAGGGAAAGAATAGGAGAGATACGAGGGCAAGGAAAGAAAGATGTCTGGTTGGATCAACTATTTATTGTTGTTATTGTCCTGGAACAGTAGTAAAGCGCCATCTAGTGGCACATGACTTAAACTAAACTTAATATAGTACATTACTGTCTAGGCCAGGAAGTAGGCAATTGCTGGCTGAGTATTGGTTTGAACGGACGAGCTTGCGACTCCGTTTTATAATACGAAGCCAGCAATGCTATTCTGGCCGACGCAAGTATAGTGCTTTTCTCAAAAATCAAAAATAAAACAACAACAAAAATAAACGAAAATAAAATAGTGAAAATTGTTTTGCTTTGCCGCCTTTTTCTATCAATGGCATTTGAAGAGTGTATTTTTCTACCCAGAACACCTAAAGCTATTTCAGACACAGATAAACACGTTGTCGGACTAGCTTTTTTTTTTAATTTGATGTTTTAAGTCTTGTGCCTTTATTTTATAATGGTGATTTGCATTTTTAAAAAGTTAATAACTAAACAGTAATGGAATTTGTATGCAACATTACTGTCGAATTTTTTTAAATTTTGGACTGACCGGCAACAATTAACTTCCTGTTCTGATATGTAGTTATCAACGACGACTATAACGGAATTTTTTGAGAAAAATACTTAAAGTATCTGAGGCGACCAAACGATACCGCGATTCAGGAATGCGTTTGGACGTGACAGCGACATCTGTTGCTAAATATGCAAATTAAACTATCTCAAACAGTAGTACAGTAAGAAGAAATCTCTCGATGGGCTTTTATAATCTGCGCGGGAAGAGAAGCAACTGGTACATTTTATGTTTTCTCTTTGCTCCCAGAACAGCATGGAAGCTTTATATTAACTTGCAATGTATGTATTGTAGGTATGTAAGTATGTTTGTCCGGGTGGAATCTTGCGACTCCATTTTGAAGCAGATATCTTCATCTGATTGAGCTGAAATTTTGCATACTTGTGTAAGTCAGATGACAATACTATAATCTGGTAGAGGAGTTCTGGATCGTCTCCGCAGATAACTCTTCAACGGTTGCTCCGATTGACTTGAAATTTGGTACACATGTGTAGGACGGATGACAATGCGCACACACACACACACTTAAATCACGTCTTTATCCCTTACGGGGTAGACAAGGCAGTTGACAAGACTTCCAGGTCACTTTAGCAAGATTGTGGTAGTATAGATGGAAAATGGATCTTATAGGCGATGACAGTGATTTTCAATGTGGGGGGCGCGCCACCCAAGGGGGCGCAGAGACCTGCAAAGGGGGCGTGGGCTACGATCTTGAGCCTTATAGGACCTTATTAACATATTACCCATGTTACCGCCCTAACGGCCTACGGTCTTGGTTAAGGAGGTCTCAGATTACTTTTTGGAAAGAGGGCGCGTAGTGAATAAGTTTGGGAACCCCTGCCCTATAACATGATTCCTATGATTTTCGCCTTTTCCCTCGAAGGGCTTTTACCACCTGCGCGGGAAGCGAAGCAACTAGTACATCCAATGTATTCTCTTTGCTCCCAGACCGGCAACAAAAAAAAATTTTTTTTCCTCAACACCAGCTACCAGATCCTGTACTATGTTACAGATATGTACGAGCAGATACTGAAGTTCGGCGCGGAGATAGTCCGAGCGCTCCGGCGCGCCACCGCGCCCGTGCTCGTGTACATACCCCCGGGGGCCGAGCTGCGGGGCGGCGCCTGGGCGGTCGTCGACCCCAGCGTCAACAGCGCGCGCATGGAGATGTACGCCGACCCGGAGGCCAGGTGAGCGGGAGGGGGGGGGGGCAGCGGGGGGGGGGGGGGGCGTCAACAGCGCGCGCATGGAGATGTACGCCGACCCGGAGGCCAGGTGAGCGGGGGGGGCAGCGGGGGGGGGGGGGGGCGTCAACAGCGCGCGCATGGAGATGTACGCCGACCCGGAGGCCAGGTGAGCGCTGCTGGCTGGCGGCAGCGGGGGGGGGGGCAACAGCGCGCGCATGGAGATGTACGCCGACCCGGAGGCCAGGTGAGCGGGGGGGGCAGCGGGGGGGGGGGGGGGGCGTCAACAGCGCGCGCATGGAGATGTACGCCGACCCGGAGGCCAGGTGAGCGGGGGGGGCAGCGGGGGGGGGGGGGGGCGTCAACAGCGCGCGCATGGAGATGTACGCCGACCCGGAGGCCAGGTGAGCGCTGCTGGCTGGCGGCAGCGGGGGGGGGCGGCAACAGCGCGCGCATGGAGATGTACGCCGACCCGGAGGCCAGGTGAGCGCTGCTGGCTGGCGGCAGCGGGGGGGGGGGCAACAGCGCGCGCATGGAGATGTACGCCGACCCGGAGGCCAGGTGAGCGCTGCTGGCTGGCGGCAGCGGGGGGGGGGGCAACAGCGCGCGCATGGAGATGTACGCCGACCCGGAGGCCAGGTGAGCGCTGCTGGCTGGCGGCAGCGGGGGGCGGCAACAGCGCGCGCATGGAGATGTACGCCGACCCGGAGGCCAGGTGAGCGCTGCTGGCTGGCGGCAGCGGGGGGGGGGGGGGGGCAACAGCGCGCGCATGGAGATGTACGCCGACCCGGAGGCCAGGTGAGCGCTGCTGGCTGGCGGCAGCGGGGGGGGGGGGGGGGGCAACAGCGCGCGCATGGAGATGTACGCCGACCCGGAGGCCAGGTGAGCGCTGCTGGCTGGCGGCAGCACGTGCGGAGCGAGGCCTGGGGGACAGTTGACCCCAAACCGCAACCGTCAACCGCTGCTGACTAGCGATGGCGACCCAGCTCTCTGTTGGCGAGGATGTTGGAGAGAAGTTTGTTTCCCAAATCGGTTTCTACTCGGCTTTTACCATCTGCGCGGGAAAGAGCAGCATTCTGTGTTTCTCAGGTATTGTTGATCGACCATTTAAACGTGACCTTTGCCGGCAGAGGCGGCGTGTTGGAGCCGGAGGGCATCGTGGAGGTCAAGTTCAAACAGCGGGACACGTTGAAAGCGATGCAGAGACTCGATCCGCAGCTGCAACGGCTTATGGCCAGGATCGCTGGTGAGTCAATCGTTACAGCCTGATGATGATGGTGCTAGTTGTGATGATGATGATGACATTGGTGGTGGTGCTAGTTGTGATGATGATGATGATGGTGGTAGTGTTAGTTGTGATGAAGATGATGATGCCGATGATGATGATGTTCGTGCTAGTTGTGATGATGATGATGGTGATGGTGCTCGCTGTGGTGATGATGACGATGATGATGATGATGGTGCTAGTTGTGATGATGATGATGACATTGGTGGTGGTGCTAGCTGTGATGATGATGATGACATTGGTGGTGGTGCTAGCTGTGATGATGGTGGTGATGGTGCTAGTTTTGATGATGATGATGGTGGTGGTGCTAGTTGTGATGATAATGACGATGATGATGATGGTGGTGATGGTGCTAGTAGAGATGATGATGGTGGCGGTGGTGCTAGTTGTGATGATGATGATGACGATGATGATGTTCGGGCTAGTTGTGGTGATGATGATGATGATGATGATGATGGTGATGATTATGATAGTTGTGATGATGATGACCATGGTGCTAGTGGTGTTCATAATGACGATGATGGTGATGGTGCTAGTTGTGATGATGATGATATTCGTGCTAGTTGTGATGACGATGTTCGTGCTAGTTGTGATGATGATAGTGATGGTGGTGGTGATAGTTGTGATGATGATGACGATGATGGTGATGGTGCTAGTTGTGATGATGATGATGGTGATGGTGCTCGTTGTGGTGATGATGATGACGATGATGATGTTCGTGCTAGTTGTGATCATGATGATGGTGATGGTGCTCGTGCTAGTTGTGATGATGGTGACGGTGCTCGCTGTGGTGACGATGACGATGGTGATGATCATGGTGATAGTTGTGTTGATGATGACGATGAAGGTGATGGTGCTCGTTGTTATGATGATGCTGATGTTTATGATAGTTGTGACGATGGTGATGATAATGATGGTGATGACGATTTAACTGATCACAGAACTGAAGGAGCAAATAGCGGAGCTGAGCAAGAAGTTCGACCGGCGGGGGTCCATAGACGACGTGCTCGTCAAGACGGACGCGGGGAGGGAGGCGGAGGGCCGTGCGAGGGAGATGGAGACAGAGCTGATGCAGTGCGAGAAGAGCGCCAAGGCGAGGGAGAAGGAGCTACAGCCTATATACCACGAGGTTTGTCGTGTTTTTCAAGATTATTTAATAGAAAGTTTCTAAATATCACTTTCAATTTCAACATGAAACTACCGTGAGACTTAATCATAATTACACATAAACGGATAACTCACATGTTTCGGACTATTTCGTAGTCCTTCTTCTCGGAGCGCTCGCCCCGGCGGCAGTGAAACGAACACTTCGCGCTAGTACATTAAATTTGACAGTAATAAAAATGACGATGGAAACGAGGGTAGTTGTGCGCCGCTGTCAGTTGCGTCGAGCAGCCGCGCGAGCAGAGCGCTGTAAATGATGAAATGTGTAATTATTTCTAAATGCCAGTGAAAATTAGAACACAGAAAAATCCGAAAAGTAAAAAAAACACCCAGAAAAGCCTTGAACAGAAAAGTTGCACTTCGCTCCCTCTCGACGGGGTGCAAAGCTTACTTTACTGAATGAGAGGTGTGGAAAGAATATTGTCGAAGCTGAATGAAAATATTTTCTTAACAAAAACTTTTTGTTTGCAGATCGCGGTGCAGTTCGCCGAGCTTCACGACACGGCCGAGAGGATGCTTGAGAAAGGCTGTTTGTTTGTAAGTTTTTAGACAGCCCGGCAGTGGGACACTCGATGGGGCTAATTTTTAAAAAATATGTAAATATGTAAAAATGTGTAACGCCATTTTGGAAAATAGTTGACACTTAAAATTATTGGACAGATTTTAATCAAATATAGCTAAGAACCACTGCAAGGAAATTGGCTTTCGAATGAAAACAATCACATCCAAATCGGTCCACACACACAGTCACAAACACACACAGAAACACACACACAGGCACATACACACAGACAAACACACAGACACACACACACAGCCACACACACAGCCAGACACACAAACACACACACACACACACACACACAGTCACAGGCACACAGACACACACACGCAAACACACATACACAGACACACACACAGACACGCAGAGACACAGACACACACACACACAGAGACACAATAATGCACACAGCCACACGCATAATAATAATAATAATAATAATAATGATTTATTGTACAAGGTTACAGAGGTACTTATACATAAACATATATCTAGATTTCGTACAACTGAGTCATGGGTGATAGCCAAGATTCTGACCCCTAAACTAGGTAAAAAAATACCTGTATCTTAGGGACTAGGTAGAGAGTTACTCCAACATTTAGAGACTAGACATATATCAAGAGGTAAGGACGGAGTTCCTATGTAACAGCGGTACAAACAAATGTGAATTTTAATCTAGAGAAAAAGAGAGAATAATAAAAAAAAAAAAAAAAAAAATTGTATTAAAATAAAGAAAAAAGAAAAAGAAACAGAAACACCAGCATAATACACATCGTAATATGTGATCGAATACACCTTATAATTCTAAATTATAGTTATAGTAGACTTTCTGTGTCACTATATTGGAGATGTTGCAACCATCTCTGGATCCTCATTTTAACCTCTTGTTTGGTGAGGTGATAGATACCAACTAGGTTGTGTACATACACACGCACACAAACATCGACGTCATACTTATAATCAGAGATCGGACAAATTTGCGTCAATGCTCGCAATAATGTGGACATGACTCCAAAATTAATCAAATATGTCAAAATACATATATTAAGAATAAGTATATCCACGGAGGATTTATACCTATAGAACTAGAAAACTTTTTTGTCAGAAATAATAATCATATCTAGCAGGATCGTGATTTATTTATTATATAAAAAGATTTACGAGAACGACAACTGCAACTTTAATTAACATTTTGCTAATAATTTTATGCATGTGTAAATTTTTATCTCCGGGATTTCAAATTTTATTTCGAGAAATTAATAAAATGATTAGTTATTTGATTAATTTTTGAGTCATGTCCGCATTATTGCGAGCAATGACGCAAATTTGTCCGATCTCTGCTTATAACACGCCTTCTTTCCGTGGGGGGTTAAGAACCTCTCGACGTTAACACGTCCGTCTTGCCAACAGGACATAATACCGTGGCGCTCGTCCCGGCGCCTGCTGTACTGGCGGCTGCGGCGGCTGCTGCTGCAGCACGAGCAGGAGCGCCGCGTGCAGCGCGCCGTGCAGACCGCCGCCAGCATGGACCACGGCGCCGCCTCCGCCACGCTGCGCCGCTGGTTCACGGAGGACCGCGGGGAGACGCAGGTGCGCACTGACAGGGAACACACTCGTAGCTTCCTGCACTGGCGGCTGCGGCGGCTGCTGCTGCAGCACGAGCAGGAGCGCCGCGTGCAGCGCGCCGTGCAGACCGCCGCCAGCATGGACCACGGCGCCGCCTCCGCCACGCTGCGCCGCTGGTTCACGGAGGACCGCGGGGAGACGCAGGTGCGCACTGACAGGGAACACACTCGTAGCTTCCTGCACTGGCGGCTGCGGCGGCTGCTGCTGCAGCACGAGCAGGAGCGCCGCGTGCAGCGCGCCGTGCAGACCGCCGCCAGCATGGACCACGGCGCCGCCTCCGCCACGCTGCGCCGCTGGTTCACGGAGGACCGCGGGGAGACGCAGGTGCGCACTGACAGGGAACACACTCGTAGCTTCCTGCACTGGCGGCTGCGGCGGCTGCTGCTGCAGCACGAGCAGGAGCGCCGCGTGCAGCGCGCCGTGCAGACCGCCGCCAGCATGGACCACGGCGCCGCCTCCGCCACGCTGCGCCGCTGGTTCACGGAGGACCGCGGGGAGACGCAGGTGCGCACTGACAGGGAACACACTCGTAGCTTCCTGCACTGGCGGCTGCGGCGGCTGCTGCTGCAGCACGAGCAGGAGCGCCGCGTGCAGCGCGCCGTGCAGACCGCCGCCAGCATGGACCACGGCGCCGCCTCCGCCACGCTGCGCCGCTGGTTCACGGAGGACCGCGGGGAGACGCAGGTGCGCACTGACAGGGAACACACTCGTAGCTTCCTGCACTGGCGGCTGCGGCGGCTGCTGCTGCAGCACGAGCAGGAGCGCCGCGTGCAGCGCGCCGTGCAGACCGCCGCCAGCATGGACCACGGCGCCGCCTCCGCCACGCTGCGCCGCTGGTTCACGGAGGACCGCGGGGAGACGCAGGTGCGCACTGACAGGGAACACACTCGTAGCTTCCTGCACTGGCGGCTGCGGCGGCTGCTGCTGCAGCACGAGCAGGAGCGCCGCGTGCAGCGCGCCGTGCAGACCGCCGCCAGCATGGACCACGGCGCCGCCTCCGCCACGCTGCGCCGCTGGTTCACGGAGGACCGCGGGGAGACGCAGGTGCGCACTGACAGGGAACACACTCGTAGCTTCCTGCACTGGCGGCTGCGGCGGCTGCTGCTGCAGCACGAGCAGGAGCGCCGCGTGCAGCGCGCCGTGCAGACCGCCGCCAGCATGGACCACGGCGCCGCCTCCGCCACGCTGCGCCGCTGGTTCACGGAGGACCGCGGGGAGACGCAGGTGCGCACTGACAGGGAACACACTCGTAGCTTCCTGCACTGGCGGCTGCGGCGGCTGCTGCTGCAGCACGAGCAGGAGCGCCGCGTGCAGCGCGCCGTGCAGACCGCCGCCAGCATGGACCACGGCGCCGCCTCCGCCACGCTGCGCCGCTGGTTCACGGAGGACCGCGGGGAGACGCAGGTGCGCACTGACAGGGAACACACTCGTAGCTTCCTGCACTGGCGGCTGCGGCGGCTGCTGCTGCAGCACGAGCAGGAGCGCCGCGTGCAGCGCGCCGTGCAGACCGCCGCCAGCATGGACCACGGCGCCGCCTCCGCCACGCTGCGCCGCTGGTTCACGGAGGACCGCGGGGAGACGCAGGTGCGCACTGACAGGGAACACACTCGTAGCTTCCTGCACTGGCGGCTGCGGCGGCTGCTGCTGCAGCACGAGCAGGAGCGCCGCGTGCAGCGCGCCGTGCAGACCGCCGCCAGCATGGACCACGGCGCCGCCTCCGCCACGCTGCGCCGCTGGTTCACGGAGGACCGCGGGGAGACGCAGGTGCGCACTGACAGGGAACACACTCGTAGCTTCCTGCACTGGCGGCTGCGGCGGCTGCTGCTGCAGCACGAGCAGGAGCGCCGCGTGCAGCGCGCCGTGCAGACCGCCGCCAGCATGGACCACGGCGCCGCCTCCGCCACGCTGCGCCGCTGGTTCACGGAGGACCGCGGGGAGACGCAGGTGCGCACTCAAAAGATACTCATCATCATCATCAGCATCATCATCAGCACCATCATCAGCATCATCAGCATCATCATCAGCCTATGTTAGTCCAGATACTCATCATCATCATCAGCATCATCATCAGCATCATCATCAGCCTATGTTAGTCCAGATACTCATCATCATCATCATCATCATCATCAGCATCATCATCAGCCTGTTAGTCCAGATACTCATCATCATCATCATCATCAGCATCATCATCAGCATCATCATCAGCCTATGTTAGTCCAGATACTCATCATCATCATCATCATCAGCATCATCATCAGCATCATCATCAGCCTGTTAGTCCAGATACTCATCATCATCATCAGCATCATCATCAGCATCATCATCAGCCTATGTTAGTCCAGATACTCATCATCATCATCAGCATCATCATCAGCATCATCATCAGCATCATCATCAGCCTATGTTAGTCCAGATACTCATCATCATCATCAGCATCATCATCAGCATCATCATCAGCATCATCATCAGCCTATGTTAGTCCAGATACTCATCATCATCATCATCATCATCAGCATCATCATCAGCCTATGTTAGTCCACTGCTGGACATAGGCCTCCCCTAATGAGCGCCATAGCGCCCTGTCTTTAGCTTGACGCATCCAGCATCTGCCTGCAGAAAAAGATACTGGTCTTATGATACCACGAAACAAGTGAAACTTTTCTAGACATTCTTTTTTTTTAATATGAATAGGAAGGCAAACGAGCAAGTGGGTCACCTGATGGTAAGTGATCACCACTGCCCATAGACACCCGCAACCCCGAAGGGATTGCAGATGCGTTGCCAAACTAGAGGACTAAGATGCAATGCCTCTTGTGCCCGTAATTTCCCCGACTGTCTTACTCTCCACACCGGAACACAGCAGTGCAAGCACTGCTACTTAGCGGCAGGATTAGCGAGTAAGATGGTGGGAGCGATCCGGACGGACCTTGCACAAGGCCCTACCACCCGCACCCGGGTAGACAGAGCGTAAGGTAACATGTACCTACAGGCCACATTTAGCAAGATTGTGGGCGTATAGGTGGTGAATGGAATCAAAATAGTGATGGGTTGCTAGCCTCATCGCCTATAACATGATTCCTATGATTTTCGCCCATTCCCTCGATGGGCTTTTACCATCTGCGCGGGTAGAGTAGCAGCTGGTGTATTCTATGTTTTTTCTTTGCTCCCAGACCAGCATGGAAGCATAAATATGGTCTTATGAAACCACGAAACAAGTGAAACTTTTTTAGGCATTCATCTGAAATAGTATTTTATGCGGCCGTTACATAATGAGAGTCGTTAAAACACTTGTGTTTTAAGGCCCTTATAATGTACAGTTGCATTACTTACATTACTTTATCTGCGCGGGTAGAGACGCAACTGTAACATTTTTTTTCTTCAATTTCTAAATGTCTATGAAAATTAGAACACATAGAAAAATCCGAAAAGTAAAGCTATGGCCGGGAATCGAACCCGGATCCTCGTCATTCCGTGACGCGTGCTATACCCCTACACCACCCATAGCAGGTGGGTAGTCTCCGAATTTTTCTACCTGTTACTAACTGTCACGTGACCTTTGTTACTATGCGAATTTTTTTTTTGTCGCTAAGCGTCATCTGTTTGAATGATGTGTCTGTACGACACAATTACAAACTCCCGTGGAACATCTACTGCTCACCAGGGACGAGAGAAGGCGCTGTTTTTCAAATGATAGCAACTATCAAATGAATCAAGAAATTTTTATTTCTTGATTTTTATGTTTACTTTTACGGTTTTGCCGTTAGAAATTCAATTTCTATATGTCTATGAAAATTCGCATAAAAAAAAAAAAATCACAGTAACAAAGGTCACGTGACAGTTAGTAACAGGTAGAAAAATTCGGAGACTACCCACCTGCTATGGGTGGTGTAGGGGTATAGCACGCGTCACGGAATGACGAGGATCCGGGTTCGATTCCCGGCCATAGCTTTACTTTTCGGATTTTTCTATGTGTTCTAATTTTCATAGACATTTAGAAATTGAATTTCTAACGGCAAAACCGTAAAAGTAAACATAAAAATCAAGAAATAAAAATTTCTTGATTCATTTGATAGTATTTTTTTTCTTATTTAGTATTAATATTGATTAATTTCTCATTCTATATTACTTTCATGCTGGTCTGGGAGCAAATAAAAAACATAGAATGTACACACAGCAAAATAATGCGGTTAGCACAGCCACGCACACGTCTATGCGTGTTGAGTATCGACATGAACGTTAAGTAGAATCTATGACATGTGAATGTGTGAGTGAGTTCGATCATAAAATCTACCCCCTAAGTACAGATTTTTTAGCAACAAGATGAATGAGCAATGTCACTGTAAATTACCTGTTTATTGAATAAACAACAACTAACTATAAAATAACAATGAAGAAAGTTACAACTATTTAAGTTAGTTTATAATAAATTAAGTAAAAAATAATTACAAATTAAATGAAAATAATCCCCGCCGGTATCGTGTCACACTCAAAGGCTGAAAATGCAATATCTCCGGTTTCAGTTACTTCTACAAAAATAATGTAAAAGTATTTTTTTTATTTAGACTGTCCTAAAAATATTTTACCTAATCTTACATTGGATATTGTCATCCCCAGTGTAAGCGAGAGAACCGAATCGAAGCTTCCTTCGACCTTGAATCTTCAAATTTATGCAATCCCACGCATTGAACTATTAGATTCCAATTCCAAAGCAATATTCCTCACAACCAGCACGGCCATCGAAATAACATCCAAAAATGTCATTTTATTATTACTATTTTATATTCCGTTTTCTTCGGATACGAACCCGGTTCACTAAAGCAGAAGTCAAATCTTCGACCTGTCTTTGACCGCTAGGCCACCGAGGTATGCAAGTTACATGGTGAATGTATGAATTATGTTCAATCTGCGACTACTATATTGCAATTTGTGTAAATAGCTGTTTTATGAGCTTTGAAATAAGGTTGAAATTATAATTTATTTTTTTCCGTAACTATTTAATTTTATGGTGGTTGCAGTCTATTGTATGTTTAATTTTACTCTTATATAATATGTTAAAAACGCAAACGCATTATGTTTTCTTTTAATATAATTATTAATAGGTATGACTCTTTTTACTGGAGTTTAAAAGTTGCTAGCTGATGGCTATTTTGGTCGTTATCGTCTTAAACAATATAAAGTGTTTTCTACCCTCAAATTTCTAATAATATGATTTTGTGAACAAACAACTGACCGCTGGCAGCCATTATTAGCTGCGGGATGAACCGTGTGTTATACTTACGAACTGTTTAATTTTGCCTTTCGAATACCTTGTGATTTGCAAACATGGATATTCATTTATCTTTGTTGAAAAGAGCAAAACAATATAACTATTTATATAAGGAATCGCTAGGCGTTTTTTGATATGGGTAAGTAGACAAACGGTGTTAAAAACAATGACTTATTATTTTATCGGTAATGTTTTAAACAACTTTCTTTGACGAAAAATGTTTTTATTTAAACTTCATTTATTTTGCAGCGGAAGACTGTGCCATTATGGATTCACCCTTACGCAGACTTCGGACACGATAAAAATATTCGTTCTGGGCCTAAACCTGAAGCCTCATCTCCTGCCATTTGATTTGGACATTATGTAGTTGCCGCACCCGCTAGTGACCCATTTCACAGCAACAAGACACAATGCTACGTTGCAACCTGTGCGAAACCATCTGCATGCTGCAGGATTGCATTGCCGTAGACCAGCAAAAAACATGCTTTAACGGACCAGCATAGAAGAAACCTTTGCTCGTGAATATCTTGACTTTGATTATTACATCAATCAAAGTCAAATGTAGTGATTTTTAGTGATGAAGACGAAATATATTAACTTAATTAAATATATAAACACAGTAATGTTTTACAGTGCAGAACGAGTGGCAGTGTTACTTTAGGCTATGGGGTTGGATCTCATCGATGGGCCCTGGTGTCCAAATCCAAACCAAATCGAGATAGGTAGCTTAGTCGCTTCAAAGTGGAGATTATAACCCAGTGTGAAATGATGTTATTGTTAATGGCTGTCATTTAACATGTCTATTCATTTCACCACTGACTTACACGTCCGCAAATAAAACGTTTCGTTCATCTTTATCAGACTTAAACCTAATAAACCAGAATTTAAGATATTAATTATGTGTCATCTTAAAAATAGCCCTATTATGGTTGTGTATTCAATTTGCAAGATAATTATTATGTTAGTGACATAAGACTTTTTAGTAAACATAAAATCATACTGGCCTCTAAAGTGTGTGTTATTTTATGAATATTATTCTATAAGGAAAAGTGTGCAGTTTTATTTAGCTAATTTAATTACTTTTGGTAATAATAATAATAACACAAATAGAGGCTAATACAATAAAAATTAAATGTTGCAATAAACAATTTGAACCAATAATTGCATTTTATTGTTTTATTCTTTTACGTCCTTTTTTTCTTGTTTTAGGTAAACATGAGTTTATTTTGAGATTAGTATCTTATTTTTTATCTTTAATAATAGTTTTAGGTAGGTTTAAGTTATTTTTAAGTTTTGACTGTTATTTATTGTTTTCTTTTGCTGATTTAAAATTGAAAACAAAAAAGATACACTTGTGCAGGATTCGAACCCGGTTCTTTAGGTTTCATAACCCTAGGTCAATACACCTGAGCCACCGCGCTTATAATACTGGTGGCAAAATTATGCTTCCATTGAACAAAATACAAGCAGGTTTGAATAACTATGCGTGAAGGTAGTCAGAAAACACAATTAGCACAGATAGGGCATTTTGTTGTGTGCGTAATAAGGCAGCGGATAAGTGCGGATGTGTGTATAGAATGACACACGTGGATAACTAGGGTGCCCACCGATTCGCTTTGCTGTGTGTACCAGTTGCTTCTCTTCCCGCGCAAATGGTAAAAACCCATCGAGGGAATGGGCGAAAATCATAGGAATCATGTTATAGGCGATGCGGCTAGCAACCCATCACTATTTTGATTTCACTTTCCACCTTTACGCCCTCAGTGTCTTGCTAAACGTGGCCTCTAGGTCTTGTTACCTTAGGCTCTGTCTACCCCGTAAGGGATAAAGACGTGATTTGTGTATGTATGTGTATGTATGTATATTGAACTAACTATTCGTTTTCCGCAGTCCCACCAGTGGGAGCACGACAACGAGGCTGTATGCAAGTGGCTGGAAGCGCAAGCCGCTGATGACAACTCCGTGCTGGAGCGAAACCTGCGGGCGATCAAACAGGACGCCGTCATGCAGGCTGTCAACGGACTTGTTATGGTGTGTACCTTTTACTGACCAAATACTACTTAACCCTTTACCGCATGGGAAACCATATATGGTCTCATATAATTATATTTTTTTAAATAATAAATTAATGTTATTTATACGAGTAAATGACCAAATATTATTGTCAACCTGCAAGTAAAACAGAAGGTATTTTTTATTTTTCATTTGGAGGGTACTTAGCAATTTTATTGACACTTGATTCTGTTTGACTTCTTAAATCGGTGCTTGACAAAAACATTTTGTTTTTCGGTGTAATCAGGAATAATAAAGGTGAGTAACAGTATTTCGATTCATTTTATTATTAGCTATAGGTCTAATTCAGTTTATGTTTATGATAGCATGAAAAAAAATGGTTATTAGCACCATTTTGGCATGTTTTTTGTAGGAACCATATTTGGCTTCGTATGCAATCAGCGATATTAGTGAAGTATACATATTTGGCTTCGTGTGCAATTAGCGATAATATTTTAATATACATATCTGGATTCGTATGCAATTAAAGAAAAAATCCCTGATAGTAATACTTCGGAAAATGAAGAAGAATACATAAATATTTCTAAAGCACACAAACAAAATACACGTAAAAAGCAGATTCAAAGAAAAAAAAGGAAAAAGTTACTCGAGAAAAAATAAAAATGCCTCCATATGGTATAGGTCACTGTCCAAAATGGACGAAAAATCAAAAGCAGTGCAAGTTTCGTTCATTCACAATGTGTGAAAAATGTCAAGTTTATTTGTGTTACAATGAAAAAAGGAACTGTTGCAAAGATTATCATTTATTTTACCTACAAATTTTAAAAGGACTACCTACCAACAATTACGTGGCAATAACTTTCTATTCGTATTGCGTTGCATACCAAGCCACATTTGGATTGTTTTCTTTATTTTTGAAATGCATACGAAGCCATATATGAATTTTGAAAACTACGTAAAAAAAAATTTTTTTTTTCATGATTTTGGAATTTGCTCATTAAATAAATATATGTTCTTGAAACCAATTTGCTTTTTTATGATTTTTACCTATGCCATGCAGTAAAGGGTTCATTTTCATTATTTACTAGCTTCTGCCCGCGACTTCGTCTGCGTAGAATTATACATATAAACCCTCCTCTTGAATCAGTCTATTAAAAAAAAGGCATCAAAATCCGTTGTGTGGTTTTGAAGATATAAGCATACATAGGGACATAGGGACAGACAGCGGAAAGCGACTTTGTTTTATACTATGTAGTGAAAAGCTTTATATTAACTTGCAATGTATGTACGTGTGTCCGGGTGGAATCTTGCGACTCAATTTTGAAGCAGATATCTTCATTCTATTGAGCTAAAACGTTTTTAGCTGATACGTGTATATCTATCACTGCACTTGTGTTCTCTGACTTCTTAAATGAATGTCTAGTCTATTTTTAAAACAGTTCACTGAAGGTGTACTTATCACAAGTTCGGGGAGTGCGTTCCACGAGCTCACAACACGGTTAGATAGGAAAATGGTATTAGTAGTGTAATACACACACTTTTCCTACACAAACTTATGTATGTACTAGCTGACCCGGCGAACTTTGTTCCGCCTTAAATTTTAAAAATTCCAGTGGTTTGGGCTGTGCTATCCCGCGGGAACTATGCAATTTTCCGGGATAAAAACTATCCTATGTCCTTTCCCGGGACTCAAACTATCTGTATACCAAATTTCAACTAAATCGGCCCAGCGGTTTAAGCGTGAAAAGGTAACAGACATACAGACAGACAGAGTTACTTTCGCATTTATAATATTAGTAAGGATTATTTACTTATTTGTGCTGATTCCGGTCCAACGCGTTTGATGCAAGGATGTGAGGGGTTTGGCTGAAAATCAGCGCTGTAGTAGGCACCTACTGCAGCATAATGCTGAGTCGAATACATTTTCGGCATCATCAACTCAGTATGTTTTTGTATTAGTTTAAGAGTCTGTGTATTTTTTGATGTCGAATACAGTCATGTCTATGTCTATGTCTAATATTTGACGACGCGGTTGGCCTAGTTGGTAGTGACCCTGCCTGCGAAGCAAGCGTCCCGGGTTCGAATCCTGGTAAGGGCATATATTTGTGTGATGAGCACGAATATTTGTTTCTGAGTCATGGATGTTTCTATCTATATAAGTATCTATTTCTCTATATAAGTATGTATATTATATCGTTGTCTAGTACCCATAACACAAGCCTACTAGCGCTTACTTTGGGACTAGGTCTTTTTGTGTGAATTGTTCCCTAATATTTATATTTATTTATTTAATATTTTTATATATTTTTACAGGATCTGACGCCTTCGCAAAGAGCTGAATTTATAAGGCAACTCACTGCGCTAGAAATGGAGCAATAAGGTATATTAAGAAGTATAAACGATAGATAGAACAAATCAGGCCATATCACCGCGCTGTAGTAGACACAATATCAAAGATATTGCATTGTACTAGAGCTAGAGAAGCTATTATATTGTATTTATAACATTACAAGATACACAAAGGTGCGACTTCAATTTGGTAAGACAATGGAAGAAACGAATGCGCGCGACCGCGCGTACTTGCAAAAGTTCCCGATAGATGTCGCTACGAGCATCCACAAGCCAAGTGAACATCTTTTCCAGAATTTATATAAAATTCTTGGTTCATTTGATAGTAGCTATCATTTGAACAGCGCCATCTCTCGTCCTTGGTGAGCAGTTCCACGGGAGTTTGTAATTGTGTCGTACATACACATTCAAACAGATGGCGCTTGGCGACAAATCGCATAGTAACAATGTCACGTGACAGCTAGTAACAGACCTTATCGATTCTCATACAAGAAACAATGTGTCCCAGGTTTGACTATGGATTTAATTTCCTGTTCGTCACGTTTGACTACCTATGTTAAAAATTTTTTTTCATTGTGTAAGAAAAACCCAAAATAGTTGAATTCTGGAAAAAATATTCAAGTGGACTTTTTTTGGAAAACGTTCCAATACGAGGCGATGGTTTTACGTAACTCTAGTTTTTCTTAGACTACGCGTAGCTGTCGCAATGTTGCGTCCTATCGAGAACGTAACATTGTAGAGTCATCGCTTCGCTTTTAACGCGTGCAATAACAGCGCCATCTGTTGTCGAGTTTCGACCATGTTTCTGTGGTCGCTTTTGTATGGCGACTGAGAGTCCTGTCTTACTTCGTCCAAAACACATAATATAGGGTTGCCAAATACAGTATTTACAAAATAAGCTACAAAAAAATTATGGACAAAATTAAAAATAATTTTTTACTTATTTATTCTCTTAAAAACTATATTTGTTTTTCAGATTTCGTTCGGTGTTGAAAATTTAGTATTTTTCCGTACTATATATTTCTTCAACAGTATTATAGTACGGTTGGCAACCCTAACATAATATAAAGTTTGTATTACCAATTTGAAGTAGTGTGTATATGTATCGTTAAATCCAAGCGTAAATCAGCTATGATATATTTATTTAAATTTACCTACGTAATGTAACGTTAGAGAACTTCGAATTTGCTCTAGTAATTTGTTAAATATAAGATGATTCCTCGAAAAGGTTACCTTTTTTATAGCTAGGTCCGTCCTAAAGACTATGGTCTATAAAACTTATTTTCAACACGTTGACCATTTTGGAAAACAAGAAATAACGAGCGTTGAACTGTTTTAAAATTTTAATAATTACACAAACGTATGACTCCCGTGTAAAAGTCGATTGGCTCGACGCGTTTCGGACTAATTCGTAGTCCTTCCTCCTACCTATCCTGTCTCGGAGTTATGCGTTAGTGTATTTATGAGTCGAGTCTCACGGTAGTCTCATGTTTGATTTAAAATTTCACTATGCACTGAATTTATTGTTTTATACTTAAAAGGACTTATCGCGCAAACGTTTTGTCAGTTAGCTCGACGTTTGTGATAACGAAGGGACGCGCTATAAAGTTTCGTTGGTTTCAAATTGTAAATTTTTAGCGTTTGTTTAAAAAAAAATGTATAATATGCACAATGGACGAAAAAGCGCGAGCGCGCGAACTTACAAAAGTTCCCGATAGATGTCGCTACAAGTCAATCAACGAGGCGATGGTTTACATAACTCTAGTTTTTAGTTCGCGCAGCTGCCGCAATGTTGCGTGCTATCGAGAACGTAACATTGTAGAGTCATCGCTTCGCTTTTAACGCGTCGTGCAATAACAGCGCCATCTCTGTTCGAGTTTTGACAATGTTTCTGTGTTCGCTTTAGTATGGCGATTGTTAGTTCTCTCTTATTTCGTCCATCTTTACACGAGGGGACGCTTGCATTGTATTCTTAAGAATAGAAAATACGCTGCCCGCTACGCTTTCTGTGTTACTGCTAAGAGCTGTACGCAAATGTAGCGTTATATTGAAATGTACACCAGCATTTGACCGAAAAACGTTTTGACAAATGTGACGTTTGACAAAACAGACATTTGACAAAGTTTTATTTTCTGATATTTGACGGTCCGATAGCCTGGTTAGAGAACCTGACTATGAAGCTTAACATCCCAGGTTCATATTATGTATGAAGAATACGAATGGTTCTCGAGTCTTGGTGTCAATTGTCCCAAGATATTTATTTATTTTGTTTATATTATCTTAAAGAAAAGTTATAAAACAAACCTGACCTAATGTGAGCTACGCGAAGACATTTTTGGCAAAAAAAGTTTACGGTTTAGCAAATGTAATAGGGTTGTCAAAGGAATTGTTTGTCAAACGGTATATTTGTCGAACGTTTGTTGGTAATTTGTTCGGAAATCACCAAAATCGCCCTTTAAGGATCAGCCTGAATATTTTACTGAGTCTCTTTTTCGTCTAAACATTCCTTTTATTCTTGTATTTCCATTTTTTAACGAAACATCCAAAAACTAACTGTTTAGGTAGAATAATTTTATGAATGAAATAAATATGCTATATTGGTATTATATCAAATATTGTACAGTCGAAGAATTCCACTGACTTTTGAAGACAACGGTGATATGTTTGAAAATCAGTAGGAATAAATTTAAATACAATAATTAATATAACCCATCCAAATGTTATACGGCAAGGCTCGGATACCGGTTTTTCCGTACCGTTATCACGTTCTTAGCTCAATTTCGTTTACGTTCACGAAACCGTTATTTTTAAACCGGTTTTAGGGGAACATTTAAAAGTTTCTTACATTCTCGTCGAATAAATCGGTTTATTTAGGTTATATAGTTGAGAGTAAAACTGAAATAAACCGGTATTTACCGTTTTTTAAACCGGTACCGAGCCTTTCTTTACGGTCTGCTGAGATACATTTTTATTTTTAGAAAATGTTATTTTAGTTTAATAACTTATTTGTATATTTAAAAGTGGGGGTTTTTAGATAAATACTCTTTTTGCTCGGTTTTATTATAAGTTGTGTTGTTTCGTTACACGTCCATATGTAGCGGCTATGGACCCTTGTCGTATTAAAATAGCGTATAGTACTTTCATTAAGAAGATAGACGCACTGTACTGACTTGGATATTAGCTGTTGTATGTATGTAAAGTCACGCCACAGTAGAACTTTGTCGTAATTAAATTGTATGTCATTCGATGAACATTGTTATAGATAAATCAAATTTTTCTATGATAAGGTTCTAAAGCAGACCTAGATTTAATTGTTGACTGTGTTTAACCACGCTATTGTGCTAAAAATACAATTGACAATAAAGGTATATTCATACAGATGTTGTATGGAATTTAGTGTGACACGGTTCCATAGCTGCTGTACAAAAGGTGCGACGTAGAATAGTTATGTACACGAATTGTAATGCAATATAATTGTATCGGTGTATTTATTTTTTATTATAACAGTAGTTGTATGATTGTATGGGTGACTGTTGGTGTCATGCATGTGGTAATAAAAGGCTGTTTTAAAAAAAAATGTTTTATTTCATACAAAAGTAAGATTATATGCTTATCGAAAAACAGAGGAACTTTACTTTTGTTAAAAGTATTTTGTATACTAACTTATACTTAGAAGTATGTTCAGGTATTTTGTAAATAAAAAATCTTACCGTTCCTTAGTAATAACTAGGGGCGGCCCCTAGTTGGAGCTAGGGGCCCCTGGCATTTTGCCACCCCTGCCACCCTATAGTTATTTTATTGTATATTATTGAATCAGGCGTTACTTTGCGGAGGTCCATTTCAATGAACAAAAAATTTACCTTGCTACTCCGCTACTCACGTGCGAGATAACCAAGACTGTGTGAAACATATATGTTTTTCATGCAATCCCTCCCTCCACTGCTGCCAATAAAACACATATAAATCCCACAAACTTAATTATCCCCTACACCACACAAACACTGACGCGTTTCGATCCCTGACTGATTCGCTAATCAGTACGACGTTGGTTTGCATGTGTAACAGTTGTGTTCATTAAACTTTGATAATGACCCCGTAGAGGGATCGAAACGAGTCAGTGTTTGTGTGTTATAGGGGATAATTAAGTTTGTGGGATTTATATGTGTTTTATTGGCAGCAGTGGAGGGAGGGATGAAAAACATATATGTTTCACACAGGCTTGGTTATCTTGCACGTGAGTAGCGAAGTAGCAAGGTAATTTTTTTTTGTTCACCCTATAGTTACGCCACTGAACGGGGGAGTTGATGGATCAGTCAGTCACGGATGCCTATTATATATACAGGGTCTCCTATGGTAGCGGAATAGTCCCGCAGGTTGGCTTTTGACTAAATAGCCCTGCAAATGTTTCTCAGGATTTTTGAATCATGCTCAAAGTGAAATAATGTTCCAGAACAATTTTAACCTTTTCGACGTAACGACCTATATACGTCCATTACTCCAATGCAAAAGCAACCTTCGTTCAATTGGGTTTAGGATCAACTTTAGGAGTCTGGCGTATGGGTGTCGAAAAGGTTAAGAGCTAAAGATGAGTAGCAAAATAAAAAGCATACTTCTATTCACTAAAGCTACAGGAACATTTTTTTAAAGTTACATTGCCTACGTTAATTTTACATATCTATAGCTAGGTGGCGCCACAGTTTTTTCATAGTGAGTTATTTTATTAACCTTTTGTAAGCCTTGTCCAAAATTCAGGCCAAGATTAAAATCTATCTTCGTATTTTTTTATCTCTAAAATTGGTATATAATTTTACACCAATAGTATAAAAAATAGTACATTACACCCCGAGGGTAGTAAATAGTGTGTCTCAGATCGCAGCAACTTGCCACGAGCCAGAGGCGAGGGCGATAAACATGCGTCCTGTACACAATAAAGAGTTATACATACATACACACATCTTCGCCTGGCCAGGAACACTAACCTGATTGCCCACAAAAGGTTTATAATACAAAAATAGGTAGGTTAGATTAATTAAGGTATGTTCAGTTCCTCGACGGGCAAAATCCCCTGTAAAAGAAGCGCCTGGGCTTTGCTAACAAATGGTCAAGTCACACACAGAAAAATGAATACGGCCTACTCAACCCGCGGCCACATATATATAAGCTAAAGCAGTAAGGAAACTACGAACAAAACGGTCGAAACGAACGCACACATAGACGCGCGCTTCTACAAGGCGGATCTCGCGGTGCCGTCAGTCGCGAGCGCCGCGTTGAGACGAGCGGCCGTCTGCTGCGCGCGCCCAGACAGGCCGCAATCTTTTCGTTTTCAACACGCCAAGAACGTATTGCGCGGTGTGTCCATGTTTCCCAATAGTTTATTTAAGAAAGCTATTCATTCGGATGAAAATTTTTCATACCATAAAATTTAATAATACAGCTTTCCGAACGTGTGGCGCGCGAAAGTATTTTTCAGTAAGTAATATATAATACTTACCTACCGAAGAATAAAGAAATCTTAAACTTTACTGTTGAAATATGTACACACGGCAATATAATCAGGTAAGCACCTACGCACGCTCGCTCCGTATCTATCCTGCTTACCGAATAGCTTTGCTGTGTGTACATATATGTTCTTTTTTACGGAAATTAAGGGTAGTAGCTAGATACTTTAAAACAGGCCTTCTAGCTGAGTGAGATAGCGCTAACTAAACAAAAAGCGTTTCAATTTTACAAAAATTAAATCGAGAACCCTAACGCTCTATTGGCGCGTAGGTATTTATTTCAAAAAATTTACCTAGTTTCCATACTGCCCTATTTATTTACGGTGCCGCGGGCTAAGTGGTCTGTGGGCTCGTCTATCAAATTAAGTGGGTTAAGTCACAGAAAAATGAACAATGCCAATTCAGCCCGCGGGCTAAGCGCTCTGTGGGCTTAACAACAAAGGTAGATTAGATGACGTAGTTTTTCTTGACGCTCTCGAAGCGCACCACAAACGTCCTGATCTGGGTGGGACGCAGCGTCACAATGAACTCTGGCTCCGCCTCCAACTCCTCACCCGGAGGATTGATTCGCACCTCGTCATCCTTCGAAATCGCCCTGCGGAGGAATACATACATACATGAGTCACTTCTTTATCCCTTACGGGGTAGACAGAGCCTTTTTTTTAACGGAGAGGAAATCTTTATGGATGCCCTAGGCACGGGGATGCCTAGGGTTATGTGGGACTCCCCCCCGAAGGGGTATACCCGAACTAAAAACTCTCAGGCGTTGCCTCAATCCGGTGTGATGGGGACGCAGTGGGATTCCACTAGGGTTTCACCACAGACCCCCGGTGGCCCCGGCGCCCGCCAGGACGCGCCAAGAAGGGGAGGGCCCGTACGCTGGGCCCGTCTTCCCTAAGACAATGAGATCGTGCAATGCAGGTAGGTAATGGGGGTAGACAGAGCCTAAGACAACAAGGCCTAAAGACCACGTTTAGCATTATTGCAGGCGTATGGATGGAATGGGAAATCAAAACAGTGATGGGTTGCTAGCAGCGCCTATATAACATGATCCCTAAGATTTCCGCCCAATCCCTCGATGAGCGTTTACCATCTGCGCAGGAAGAGAAGCAACTGATATATTCTATGTTTTTTCTTTGCTCCCAGACCAGCATTGAAGAAAATATGGAATACACACATACGTAATAATCACGTCTTTAGCCTTTACGAGGTAGACAGAGCTTGTGGTACCAAGACCTAAAGGCCACGTTTGGCATGATTGAGGGCGTATGTGGAAAGGGGAATCATAATAGTGATGTTACCATCGCCTATTGTGATTCCTGTGATTTTTCACTATCTGGAATATTAAATTCTTACTTTGTCGGTCTTTCGTTTAATGCTCCTCTCATCTACTCAAAGGTTAACTGGTAGAGATCCCTTGTAGGGATAAGTTCACCTTTGTGCATATATTAATGTTATTTTTATTTTTTTGTGAATTGTATCCGTTTCTTTATATTTGTACAATCAGTGCCGGCGTTAGGGGGGGGCGCGTTGGGGCGACGGCCCGGGGCGCCAAATTTGGAGGCGCTGAGGTCTGGGGCCTCGGCCTCCTGGCTCACCGGCTGTGTACCCTCAATACTGTCCTTAAGTGGGCGCCTAAATATTACTGCCCGGGCTGTCAGTGGCCCTAACGCCGCTGCTGTGTACAATAAAGCATTTACTTAATTATTTTCACCCAATTTGATGTGTGTTTTTCCCAATTCACACTGGGTCCGCGTGGGAACAGCCCAAGCTTCCCATGCCCAGAAGTGGGACGTATACAGGTTGGAGATACGATTATTTATTAATAGAGATTAAACATACTGAGAGAGAGGGTTGTGGATGTCGGAACTAGGATAACAGCTGAAGTGCGATGGACGGGGCACTTGGCAAGACGGAACGACGACAGATGGTCGAAAGCGGCCACAGAGTGGTGGCCAAGACTGGGTCGAAGACCATCAGCCCGTTGGTCAGATGACATCAGTCATTCGGCTAGGCTTTGGATTTTGCTAAGTAGCAGTGCTTGCACTGCTGTGTTCCGGTGTGGAGAGTAAGACAGCCGGGGAAATTACGGGCACAAGAGGCATTTCATCTTAGTCCTCTAGGTTGGCAACGCATCTGCAATCCCTCTGGGGTTGCGGGTGTCTATGGGCAGTGGTGATCACTTACCATCAGGTGACCCACTTGCTCGTTTGCCTTCCTATTCATATAAAAAAAAAAAGAACTGTGGATGAGACTGGCACACCGGGCAAAGTGGCGTGAAAATGAGGCCTTTACTCAGTGGGTGGATGTGGGCTGGTTAGATAGATAGAAACATACCTCTTTCTCCTTCCCTCGTGGTCATCGTAATAGGAATCATAGTCCATTTCGTGTCGGCGAGTGGTGGACTCTGCTTTAAGGCTGCCATCTGTAATACATACATTCACGTCTTTATCCCTTACATGGTAGACAGAGCCTAAGGTATTTTATTGAATCAGGCGTTACTTTTTGGAGGTCTATTGAAATGAACAAAAAATTTTACCTTGCTACTACGCTATTCACGTGCAAGATAACCAAGCCTGTGTGAAATATAATATTGGTTTGCATGTAACAGTTGTGCTCATTAAACTTTGATAATGATCCCGAAGAGGGATCGAAACGCGTCAGTGTTTGTGTTGTGTAAGGGATAATTAAGTTTGTGGGATTTATATGTGTTTTATGTGGCAGTAGAGGAGGGGGTTTTGCGTAAGGAACATGTGTATTTTGCAAAGGCTTGGTTATCTTGCACGTGAGTAGCGGAGTAGCAAGGTAAAATTGTTTGTTCATTAGAGCCTAAGGTAATAAAACCTTAGGGCAACTTTATTATTATCGTCATTAGTCTTAAATATTATGTCCAAAGGGGGAATGCTGCCAGCGTCTGCGGAACTATGCCACTGGGGCCCCTCCTTTTTTAATTATTTTATTTTAAGATTGGTTTCAGTTAAGTTTTTATCTTAGTTTAGTTTTTAATTCGTTTTTCATTCGTCATTTTGTATCCTCACTATCACTACATAGTCTATCTTCTATCTTCTATCTATACATATAATAAAATCGTTGAGACCAAAAAATCTGTACATTGAAGATTTAAAAAAAAAACCGACCAGGGTGACTTAAAATCGGTAACTGAACATATTAAAACCATCTATACATATAATAAAATCGTTGAGACCAAAAAATCTGTACATTGAAGATTTAAAAAAAAAAACCGACCAGGGTGACTTAAAATCGGTAACTGAACATATTAAAACCATTTTTAAAATTTTTGTTTGTTTGTTTGTTTGTTTGACTGAGCATCACGTAAAAACTACTGAACGGATATTGTTGAAATGTTCACAAATCTATTTCAATAAATTCAGAATAGGATATAGGCTACAGAAATTTTGGATTTTTTTGGAAAAAGGGGGTGAAAAGGGGGGTTAAAGTTTGTATGAAAATATAAAATTAAATTGTTCTAGAATCATGAAACTCAGAATAAATATTTAGTAATAAAAATAAGGAAATACCTGTTTTAGCATTTTTTTTAATCTTACCCAGAGGCGCAAAAAAGAGGGTTTTATGTTTAAAATTAATTAACTTCATACACCTATACAATAAAAACCAATGAAGTGTAACCTTTTAAAATTGCTAAATAATACTTCCAATTTAATACAGATAAATATAATTTCTCAGTTTTCTTGAAATTTAATTTTTGAGGTGATTGCGCACAAAATAGCGGAACTCAAGAAAATCAGCTTTCCTCGGTATAAGTAGTTGGTAATAATTACAAACAAAATAATACTACGGAGAAAATAGATAGATACGAATGTACATAAGACATAAAGCCGGAAAACTGTGTCAATTGTGAAAAAACATTAATAACATAATTACATGCTGTACAGGTATTTTTCAACGAAGACATTTTCGTCAAACCTAAATCAACCTAAATTGGCGTCCTAAATTGTGTTCTTTACCTAACACCTAAAGTTCAATATGCAATACCGTTACTTTGTTTTTATTTATGTGCTATTATTCACAACGCGTTCGGTTTTTGAACGCACTCTTATTTAAAAACCTGATATATTATGAGGGCGGCGTGAAACGCTTGGCTGTATGCTCTTAATATCTTTGCCTAAAAAAATAAAAATCAAAAGGCGCGTTTACGTCTGCGCTACGAACATGTCAGAATTTTTAAGTGAAAAAAGTTTGTGCTTTTAGTATGAATCTGACAGCGAGCGAACCTTAACTGAATCGCATTACGACGTCATGGTAAGGCCTCTGTAGGTAATTAATTTGTAGATAAAGATAATAAGTATTAATAATCTGTAGCTACCTACTTAAACCAAGAAAATAAATAAAAAAACTTCTGCTAGAAAAAATTGAGTCGCAAAATATTAATTAAAACTAAATGAATTGTTAGTCGTAAGGTAAAAACAGGTAAACATTTATGTACCTATTATTTGATTAGAATATATTTATTTTTTTAAATTAATCAGGGTACAAATATCGTTAAAGTGAGCGCAGTATTCGCCAATACGCGTCATAGTTCGGCGAAATTAATAGTGATGTAGGTAACTAAAAATATACTTAGCTTTTTTTGAATAAAGAAACTATAAACAAAACTATAAATTAAACTATTTTGTAAAATAAGGTATAAATAAATGTGGTC
Organism: Pandemis cinnamomeana; assembly: GCA_932294345.1. Classification (NCBI taxonomy): domain Eukaryota; kingdom Metazoa; phylum Arthropoda; class Insecta; order Lepidoptera; family Tortricidae; genus Pandemis; species Pandemis cinnamomeana. The sequence continues at coordinate 5,527,827 of OW028731.1, forward strand.
ATTAACCAGTTCACACCTGTTTTTTTTTTCAAGATTCCGTGTCACAAATTATTATTTTCATGACGTAATTCTAAAAGTATAGTTTCGTACACACTTTCAGTGGTTCACGTGACGAAGTTAATAGTCATAATAATAATAATTTTGGTATCGAGAAAAGCCGTAAGTATCACAAAAACACACGCGGACGAAGTCGCGGGCAACAGCTAGTCTATACATATAATAAAATCGTTGAGACCAAAAAATCTGTACATTGAAGATTAAAACAAAAAAACCGACCAGGGTGACTTAAAATCGGTAACCGAACATAATAAAACAATTTTTAAAATTTTTGTTTGTTTGTTTGTTTGTTTGTTTGACTGAGCATCACGTAAAAACTACTGAACGGATATTGTTGAAATGTTCACAAATCTATTTCAATAAATTCAGAATAGGATATAGGCTACAGAAATTTTGGAATTTTTTGGAAAAAGGGGGTGAAAAGGGGGGTTAAAGTTTGTATGAAAAAATAAAATTAGATTGGTCTAGAATCATGAAACTCAGAATAAATACTTAATAATAAAAATAAGGAAACACCTGTTTTAGCATTTTTTTTAAATCTCACCCAGAGGCGCAAAAAAGAGGGTTTTGTGTTTAAAATTAATTAACTTCATACACCTATACAATAAAACACAATGAAGTGTAACCTTTTAAAATTGCTAAATAATACTTCCAATTTAATACAGGTAAATATAATTTCTCAGTTCTCTTGAAATTTAATTTTTGAGGTGATTACGCACAAAATAGCGGAACTCAAGAAAATCAGCTTTCCTCGGTATAAGTAGTTGGTAATAATTACAAACAAAATAATACTACGGAGAAAATAGATAGATACGAATGTACATAAGACATAAAGCCGGAAAACTGTGTTAATTGTGAAAAAACATAAAATTAATCAGGGTACAAATATCGTTAAAGTGTGCGCAGTATTCGCCAATAAGCGCCATAGTTCGGCGAAATTAATAGTGATGTAGGTAACTAAAACTGTACTTTTTTGAATAAAGAAACTATAAACAAAACTATAAAGTAAACTATTTTGTAAAATAAGGTATAAATAAGTGTGATGAGTCATTAACCAGTTCACACCTGTTTTTTTTTCAAGATTCCGTGTCACAAATTATTATTTTCATGACGTAATTCTGAAAGTATAGTTTCGTACACACTTTCAGTGGTTCACGTGACGAAGTTAATAGTATGTATGTATGTATGTAAACTCTTTATTGTGCAAAATAAACACGACAAAATACAATTGACAATAATATTATAATAATAATATTATAATAGTCATAATAATAATAATTTTGATATCGAGAAAAGCCGTAAGTATCACAAAAACACACGCGGACGAAGTCGCGGGCAACAGATAGTATAAAATAAAGTCGCTTTCTCTGTCCCTATGTCCCTACGTATGCTTATATCTGTCGCGGGCCGTAGTTTCAAATAAACATTGGGCGTATTGATATTTGTTAAATAAAACTAACTTCATGTCATTTGGAGTCCAAACCTTTGTCATCCTCGTCATCCTCGAGGGTTTCCATCCTCCGACCCTCAAGGCTGAAGTCGTCCATCCCGCTGGTGATGAAGAACGGCATGTCCACCTTCTCCGTCTTGTCTTTGCGTTTCGCTCTGAAATAAGACCATCATCAACTACAGCATACGTCCCACTGCTGGGCACAGGCCTCACATGAAAGTGCTATATATTTAGCCACATATTTTATTTAGTTTATTTATCATCTTTTACATAAATTAGTTTAATATTCACGAAAATATTCCTTGTTCCTATACATAACTGAACTTTTTGCTGATTAAAAAAAAAATTACCGCACTCGTGCGGTATATATTACAGCACTTGAGCGTAATAAGCTGAATTATGAGCTTAAATGCGGTGCAATAAGACTCAATTTACGAGCAAGTGTGTTGAAAAATACTATTTACGGTTACCGTCACAAATTATGTGAAAACGTTACTGAAAACTAGAGCACCTGGAAAAATCCGAAAGTAAAGCTACGACCGGGAATTGAACCCAGATCCCCAATCCGTGATGCGTGCTATTGCTCCAACACCAGCCAGAGCAGGTAGGTGGCTGGCTGAACACCAAGCAGTTACAGCCCGTTAAAGATTCGATAGTAGGTAGTTAAAGATACCACTAACTTTTTCCATTGTGACACGAAAGTTATCCATACAAATGTATGACTAATTTTCGTGTGTAACTTTTGGCTTTCACCCAGGTAAGTCTTCGAATTTTAATCATACTTATTCATTCAAACAACTGACGCTTGGCGACAAAAATCGCATAGTAACAAGGTCACGTGACAGCTAGTAACAGATAGAAAAGTTCGAAGGCCCACCTACGGGTGGTGTAGGGTTAGCACGCGTCACGGAATGACGAGGATCGCTTCGCTTTCCGGCCATAGCTTTACTTTTCGGATTTTTCCGTGTTCTAATTTTCAGTGACGTTTAGAAATTTATACTTATTCCGCCTGGCGCTCTCGGTCCTCTCCTCGACTTTCTCGCGGTACCCCCGCGACTTCTTCCGCCTCTTGACCCTGGTCACCTCGCCCGCCTCCTCGTACGTCCGCGGCGCGCGCGAGCTCTTCGTCTTGTAGTACATCTCGTATATGGACTTCGTCACTCCGTCGTCTGTCTCATCGGTGTTCATGTCGGTGTAAAGAACTGCAAGAGTGATCAGTTATCAGGCCTTAGACCTGGGGCCCGATTTTTGAAGGCACACACACACACACAAATCACGTCTTTATCCCTAGAGGGTAGACAGAGCCTAAGGTAACAGGTACCTAGGTGGAAAATGGAATCAAAATAGTGATGGGTTGCTAGCCTCATCGCCTATCACATGATTCCTATGATTTTCGCCCATTCCCTCGATGGGCTTTTACCATCTGCGCGGGTAGAGAAGCAACTGGCACATTCCATGTTTTCTCTTTACTCCCAGACCAGCATGGAAGGCACATGTGTGAAAATACCACTCGAAAGTGGTGAAAAATTGTGCTGAATTTGAAATACGAGTAGCATAGAAGACAATCACAGCTCTTATTAATCTTGTGAACTAGTCGGAACTTTGATTAGAGCTGTAGTTTTGGAGATATAAGCTGATTTATACCACTTTCGAGTGAAGTGCTTTTAAAAATCTGGCCCCAGGGCTTCTTAGAACTGTTCCGGGATATTTCAACGGGTAGTTTGACTAAGCCCCTATAAAATTATCAGGATTTTTGAATCATGTCTGTCTGTCTGTTACGCTTTCAGGCCTAAACCATTGAACCGATTTTAGCGAATTTTGGTACAGAGTTTAATGTAATGTTTCAAAGTTTATGAGCATGAACAGTTGTGCTCATTAAACTTTGATAATGATCCCGTAGAGGGATCGAAACGCGTCAGTGTTTGTGTGGTGTAAGGGATAATTAAGTTTGTGGGATTTATGTGTGTTTTATTGGCAGTAGGTACTGGAGGGAGGGATTGCATTGAAAACATATATATTTCACACAGGCTTGGTTATCTTGCACGTGAGTAGCGGAGTAGCAAGGTAAATTTTTATGAACAAAAAATACCGCAGTTCAATGGTGTATGAAATACTAACTATAGCCCACGCCCTCATTCTGAGAGACCTTTGCCCAGCAGTGCAATGGGACATAATGAGACGTATATGGGCATTTTCAAAAAAACATGTACCCTTGACTTTTTTCCATATTTTGGGTTTTTTTGAATCAGAATTATTAGCACTTTTTATTTTTGTAAAGAAAAACCCCCTTATTCATAAACGCTCTGTAGGCGTCTGTTAACTTAGCAATCGTTTGTCCTTATCTGTCACTTTGACATTTACCTTTCACAGATAAGGACAAACGATTGCTAAGTTAGCAGAAGCCTATAGAGCGTTTATGAATAAGGGGGATAGTGTCCATTGGTTTTTTGTCAGTTTTGTGACACTATTTTCATACGATTTATATGGGGCGTCACAAAACAGACACGAAAAAGTTGTATGGGTAATCTTGTTGGAAAAAGGGTACACGTTTTTTTGAAAATGCCCATATAGGCTGTAGATCTATCTGCCATATAGGCTGTAGATCTGCCATATAGGCTGTAGATCTGCCATATAGGCTGTAGATCTGCCATATAGGCTGAAACTAAACAAAACAACTTGAACACACCTGCTGGCCGTTTCTTCCTTCCGTTCTTCCTTCTCCACCGCTTCCTCAGGGTTATGGAGACGTCTTCCTCGGACGAGTGGAAATCCGTCAGATAATGCTTCCTCTGCTTCGGCTTTCTGTAGAGGACCGACTTCGGCGTGTTCGTCGCGAATGATGGCTCCACTAATTTCAGAGACACGGCATCTATGAAGAATACATGGATATATATATTTTTTTATATTAATAGGAAGGCAAACGAGCAAGTGGGTCACCTGATGGTAAGTGGTCACCACTGCCCATAGACACCCGCAACCCCGGAGAGCTTGCAGATGCGTTGCCAACCTAGAGGAATAAGATGACATGCCTCTTGTGGCCGTAATTTCCCCGGCTGTCTTACTCTCCACACCGGAACACAGCACATTGCACTGCTACTTAGCTATACCAGAAATCTTGAAGCTGATGCAGAGCATGGAAAGTAAATGTTCCACGGGAGTTTGTAATTGTGTCGTACAGACACATAATTCAAACAGATGACGCTTGGCGACAAATCGCATAGTACCAAAGGTCACGTGACAGCTAAGTAACAGGTAGAAAAATTCGAAGACTACCCACCTGCTATGGGTGGTGTTGTATAGCATGCGTCACGGAATGACGAGGATCCGGGTTCGATTCCCGGCCATTTCGGATTTTTCTATGTGTTCTAATTTTCACTGACATTCAGAAATTTAAGGAAAGGTTGGTTAATATTTATTAAAAAATTGATCATCATCATCATCAGCCAGAAGTATCCACTGTTGAACAAAGGCCTCCTTAGCACACCAGAATGAACGACAACTCGTCACCAGGATCCACCAGTTTCCAGCAACTTTCACAGCCAACACTGCGTCTTCCGGTTCGAGGTCGCCACTCGAGAACATTTCTCCCCCAACGCTCTACGAGCAGTTCCCACGAGTGGCGTAGCCAGGTAACCAAGGGCCCTGTTGCAAATAAAAAAATGGGGCCCCACTACTGTCTAAACTAGTTACGTTTTAATAATAATAGTTCGATCGAGATTTTCTGGTAAGGATTCGAGGGCCCTCTGAACTTGAGGGCCCCGGGGCACTGCCCAGCCTAGTCCCTTGGTAGCTACGCCACGGGATAGCTATAAACATGGCAAAGGTCGTAGTTGCCTCAAGTCGCTATGTAAATAATGATTGCAGTCTACACAGTCGAATTCCCGGGCAGAAGGTAGTGATAAATAAAGACACGAACCTTTAGTTGTAACATTAGTTTTATAAGATGCCCCATTCCCAACTGCGAATTGGTCAGTTGTGTATTTCCTTCTAACATTATCCATGTTGTCAAATTCGCTGTTGTTTATCACATTGTCGATAAAGTTCTCTGAAATATTTATGGATCTCTTCTTCCTCATTTCCTCTTCTAGATTAGCGTTCTTTATTTTGGATTTCAGCTTTTCGCCATGTCTTTGGGGCTTTCTGCGAATGAAATCGGGTTCCTCGTCCGAAAAGTGACCTGAAAAGATATTTATGGACTACTGAATATAAATAAACATAGCTCACGTATACATAAAAGTCGGGATATATGTGGAGGGGTCCAAGAGGAAGGACTACGAATTACTTCGAAACATGCCCAGCATCAGTCGACTTTTACACGTGATTTAGTAACGGATAGTTTGTGTAACAAAGATCGAGTCTCAGACTAGTTTCATGTTGAAATTTACGATCCAGGGAATGGACGAAGATCTTAGGAATCATGTTATGTTATTCCCGTAAGCCTTCTGCGAAGAATGACCCCCTCGCGCCCCCACTCCGGCGCAGACGGACGGGGAGAAGGCGGCAGCTTGCCCCTACTCCCCTAGTGGCGACTGCTGGAGGGGGGTGGGGAACCCCCAGCTATCTGCTATGGTTACTGCTGTGGGTGGTGTTGCGGTATAGCACGCGTCATGAATGACGAGGATCTGAGTTCAATTCCCGGCCACAGATTAAATTTTTGGGTTTTTCTATGTGTTCTAATTTGCAGCGTCGTTTAGAAATTTAATTTCTAAATCTTGTATTTCTGAGATTACCTGAATCTTTGTTGTCAGCTTGTTTCGCTTTCGTATCGTCTGTGTAATCCAAATCTTCGGGCAGAATTCCATCATCACCTCCGTTGTAAACATATCTGTGAACAAACATCACAAAAATAGTAAATTGCCCTATACAGGGACGTTGCATGGGTTGCCATCTGTACTGTTTGACTTTTTTTTATATATAAGAGGGGGAAAACGAGCAGACGGGTCACCTGATGGAAAGCATCACCATCGCCCAGGGACATCTGCAAGACTTGGGGAGTCGCACGTGCTTTGCCGGCCCTTTCAGGAACAGGAAGGCTCGCTTTTTAAAGATCCCTAAATTGTACCGCTTAGGGAATGTTGCAGCAGGAAGTTGGATTTAATTTAAAAAAAAAAATTAAAATTAAAAATTCGCATAGTAACAAGGTAGAAAAAATCGAAGGCTTACCCACCTGCTATGGGTGGTGTAGCAATGACAAGAATCCGGGTTCGATTCCCGGCCATAGCTTTACTTTTCGGATTTTTCTGTGTTCTAATTTGCAGTGTCGTTTAGATTTTTTTTTGTCTTTTGTTCTAGTTAACAATAAATTACATTCGATGCGATATATCGTACCTTGTGCTCCAGTCCATCTGTCTCGCCTCTTCTAACCACTGGTTAGCGGCTAGTGTTGTCTCCCTCACAGACCTGATCATCACAAAAGTAACTTGTTTTATCCAGATATTTACTTAGTGCCTAGTGCTCGTGTTGTCTCTCTCTCTCTGTGTGTGTGCGCGTGTGTGTGTGGGTCTGCGTGGGTGTATGCGTGGGTCACAAATGTATACACGATTAATGTATAATTTCTTTAGCTTTAAAGCAGTGGTATATGTGTAACTAACTCATTTTTATATTGAAACTAGCGACCCGCCCCGGCTTCGCACGGTATATTATGCATGTATTTTATAAACCTTCCTCTTGAATCACTCTATCTATTAAAAAAACCGCATCAAAATCCGTTGCGTAGTTTTAAAGATTTAAGCATACATACGGAAAAAGGAACAGAGAAAGCGACTTTATTTTATACTATGTAGTGATAGTGATGTGGGTACTTCTAATAAATACTCTTCTTAAAACCTAACCTAAAAATCATTTTTGATACAAGCTTTTTTGCGCACTGTACTTTTTGTTGTAAATGCCGCCATGCGGCCTGCATATGTGTACCAAATTTCAAGACAATCGGACCAACCGTTGAAGAGTTCCCTCCTGCGGAGACGGTCCTGACCTGGTCTTTTTTTTTTTTTTTAGTATGAATAGGAAGGCAAACGAGCAAGTGGGTCACCTGATGGTAAGTGATCACCACTGTCCATAGACACCCGCAACCCCGGAGGGATTGCAGATGCGTTGCCAACCTAGAGGACTAAGATGAAATGCCTCTTGTGCCCGTAATTTCCCCGGCTGTCTTACTCTCCACACCGGAACACAGCAGTGGTCTCTCAGAATCTCTCGCTTTCTTTGTTATACTAAAGAATAATGATGAAGAACTCACTTGATCTGTAAGTGCTGGAACATCTTGCGCAGTTCCACCGTAATGTGCGCGGGTTTCGGGAACTCCTCCGATATTTCTGATCTCGAGTTGGCTGAAACATGATACCATAGCGTTTCAATCTCATTTTACTCTGACTATATTTATTACTAGCAGCCCGCGACTTCGTCTGCGTAGATATACGTAAAAACCTTCCTCTTGAATCACTTTATCTATTAAAAAAAACCGCATCAAATTCCGTTGTGTAGTTTTGAAGATATAAGCATGCATAGGGACATAGGGACATAGGGAGTAAGCGACTTTATTTTATACTAGCGACCCGCCCCGGCTTCGCACGGTATATTATGCATGTATTATACATATAAACCTTCCTCTTGAATCACTCTATCTATTAAAAAAAACCGCATCAAATTCCGTTGTGTAGTTTTGAAGATATAAGCATGCATAGGGACATAGGGACAGAGAAAGCGACTTTATTTTATACTATGTAGTGATGATGAAGTAAAACAATAGTTACAAGTGAAGAATATAAAACTACAACAAGAATAAGAACAAGAATAATGGCAGCCAAAAGAATAGTCTCGTGAAAAAGAAAGATCCTGTAGGAGATGCGCCAGGAACTTCCACAGCCAGCGAAAGGAACCAGTTGAGCGGACCACTGTGACAACTTAATCTTCTCTCTGAAGACATGCAAGATGTACCCAATAATACAAATTGCGTAGGAGCCTCAGATGATGACCTGGTGAAATTGACGAGAGTTCGCTGGACGCACGACCGGTCTTTACGGTATTTGAGGGAGGCCTATGCTCTTTGCATTACCTGCATTGCACGGTCTCATCGTCTAAGGGAAGACGGGCCCAGCGTATGAGTCCTCTTGGCGCGGTCCTGGCGGGCGCCGGGGCCACCGGGGTTTGTGGTGAAACTCTAGTGGCATCCCACTGCGTCCCCATCACACCGGATTGAGGCAACGCCGGAGAGTTTTTAGTTTGGGTATACCCCTACGGGAGTCCCACATAACCCTAGGCATCCCCGTGCCTAGGGCATCCGTAAAGATGTCCTCTCCGTTAAAAAAGGCCTATGCTCAGCATTCAACGTTTTTTGGTTGATGGTGTGTTCAGTACCGGCGTTAGGGGGGGTCGCTATGGGGCGACGGCTCAGGGCGCCAAATTTCAGGGGGCGATCGGTGGGGGTGGACGCTTCACCCGCCAAACTGGTACTCGAGTTCGGTTTCCTTAAGTGGGCGCCACAATATTGTTGCCCGGGGTGTCAGAGGTAACGCCGGCACTGGGTGTGTTATGATGGTACCTCTGTCACTCTTCTCGAGGGTGTTCTCGAGTCTCAGCAGCACGGAGCCAGCCTTCCAGGGCTCCAAGGTCAGCACTCTGATGTGGCGAGGCAGCCCGTGGAGGCGAAGCGCCGAGTACTGTTAACAAATTAAAAAGGTCAATATCTTCAACGCTTTTGCTGTCGGTACGCCTCCTGGGAACTACCCTATGTCCTTCCCGGGACTGAAACTACCTCTGTGATAAACCTCATTGAAATTGGCTTAGTGGTGTAGACGTGAAAGCGTAATAGACAGAGTTACTTTCGCATTTATAATATTAGTTAGGATTGTATCACATGTTTTATGCTATTCCTCCTTTCCTCATTCTGTTCTTCTATGCTTGGCTGGTAGAAGCTGTGAAGCAATAAAGCCGTATTTTGGTTACCTTGTAATTTTCTTTGTGTCCCGACAGGTTTATGTTTACTATATCTAAGAAACATACACACATACATACATACCGTCACGCCTCTTTCCCACAGGGGTAGGCACTAGGCAGAGGCTACTTTGTTCCACTTGCTACGATACTAACATACTTCTTTCGCTTCATCAACATTCATCAATCTCTTCATACATGCTCGTCGGTTTCGGGTACTCCTGACCTAACCTTTTTCCAAAACGTCTCCTATTTGGTCTCGGAACGTCCGTCTAGGCCTTCCCCTCCCAACGCAACCATTCACACTCTCCATACATATCTGTTTAGTTAGTCTACTTGCATCCATCCGCTCTACTCTAAGAACTTACTAATATTATAAATTCGAAATTATTTGAAATTTGACATAGATAACACTACTCTTTAGTCTCCCATGCTGGTCAGGGAGCAAAGGAAAAACAGAATGTACCAGTTGCTTCTCTTCCCGCGCACGTAAAAGCCCGTCGAGGGAACGGACGAAAATAGGAATCATGTTATAGGCGATGCTAGCAACCCACCACTATTATGATTCCCCTTTCGTGGCCATAAGGCGCGCTAAATCCTTACCCATATTTAAATCTACGTTGAAGGAGCACTATCTGTCATCTTGTGCATAAATCTTGTAGCTGGCTTTTTTTAGGTATGTGTGTATGTGTCTATTTATATCTCCATTTATTATAAATGTGTGTTTAACGTATAATATATTACGTATTTCAATACTTAGTATATTAATATATATTCTAAATTGCACCACCTGGCCAGATCGGTTCTGTTCTCCAGTCCATTATGGTTGCCTGGAAGAGATCGCTCTGTAGCGATAAGGCCGCCTATTGTTACCTTGTAATATTCTGTATACCTTTTTTCTGTTTTGGTTGTTATATGTGGTGTTCAATAAAGAGTTATTGTATTGTATTGTACTGTGGCCTTTGGGTCTTGTTACCTTAGGCCCTGTCTACCTGGGATAAAGACGTGATTTATGGATGTACTCACTCGTTTGTTCCTGACATTTTGCCATTTCCTCCGGTTCACCTTCTCGCCAGAGGTGACAAAAAGCCAAGGTTCCATCTGCCACCGGTGCGCGGCGTGACTGACGCGCTCCGAGAACGTCAGGTCATCCACTGTCAAAATGACAGGTTACAACATGTCTCAGAATTCTTCCAGAAAACAGCAGTATACCACGTGATCAAGAGCTGCGGTTCGTTTTTGGATTCGTCCGAGGGGAAGTGCAGTGCTTGTTCCGGTGCACCCTGGGCGCCGGTTAATGATTTCCTGGCGGTCTCCCGAGGGATATCATTATCCGTTGGCTAAGAGCCCGACAGGGGGGGGGGGGGGGGGGGGGGAGGGGTCTTATGACCATGTTCTACCGTACAACGTTGCCGACATTTTTGTCACAAGAATTTTGAATACTGTATTTATTACCTTGACATTGGCGAAATCATCGCATGGTTCGATGGGGCCATATTAGAAAAGAAGAAGAAGAAGCAGTATACCACGGCTTCCAAGGCTTCTTCATGGAAAAGCCATGGTAGCCTAGTGGTTTGACCTCTGGCCTCTCAAGCAGAGGGTCGTGAGTTCGAATTCCGGGCTCGCACCTCTGAGTTTTTCAGATTTTATGTGCGAAAATACATTTGAAATATACCATGAGCTCAGTGAAGGATAGACATCGTGAGAAATCTGTACACATCAGCGATGCAATTCAATGGTGTGTGTGAAGTTCCCAATCTGCGCTGGGCCCGCGTGGGAACTTAGCTCAAGCCCTTTCACTCTGAGAGGAGGCTTGTGCCCAGCAGTGGGACGTCCAGCCTATGTAAAGATATTTCATCGTAATTCAGGATTCAAAAAACATTAAACTAAAAAAAAATAAAAAAAATGAAATCATTTTGGACTAGAGCTGAACACTCGAAACCCCAAAATCGAACGCGAAATGCGTTGCCAGTCTAATTTGACCCGTTCTCTAGCGGGCATTATATGGACTCAGGGATCTTCCGTTGGTGGTTGACCATTAAACCAGACACATGTCTCCATATAACAACTAAGAGAGAACGGGTCAAGTTAAGTTACCTTCCTGCTTGTAGTTCCCGAACATGAGTCGATGCTTTCCTCGGATGACGATTCCGATACCATTTTCTTCTTCGTTCAACGTCTCGTCCAATCCGAAGCCGTCATCAGTCAGGAGTCTCCTGTGAACCTGAGGGGAGACGAGATATGGAACAAAGATATTTCGAAGAGGCTAATAGACGCTACGGGTGACCGCAGAGCTGGCTTCCTTGGACAGCGTATTAGTATCGTTGTCCAAAGGGGGAATCATCTGTAGAACTACGCCACGGGGGCACCTCCTTTTTTAATTATTAGTTTAGTTTTTAATTCGTTTTAATTTAATAGTTTAATTTGTTTTAATTCCATTTTATAAGGAATACATACATACATACATACAGTCACGCCTCTTTCCCACAGGGGTAGGCAGAGACTACTTTGTTCCACTTGCTACGATCCTGACATACTTCTTTCGCTTCATCCACATTCATCAATCTCTTCATACATGCTCGTCGGTTTCGGGTACTCCTGACCTGACCTTTTTCCAAAACGTCTCCTATTTGGTCTCGAAACGTCCGTCTAGGCCTTCCCCTCCCAACGTTACCATTCACACTCCCCATATAGATCTGTTTAGTTAATCTACTTTCATCCATCCGCTCTACGTGACCAACCCAACTAAGCATACTTTTTTCAATCCATGTCACTATTATCCTCTTTCCACCAGCACGTTCCCTTATCACACTATTCCTTATTCTATCTTTCAGTGATACACCTTCCATACTTCTTAACGCTCTCATTTCTACTGCATTTAATCTACTTTCATGCTTCTTTTGCCATACCCAAGTCTCGTTTATAAGGAACATGCATTTAAAAAAATCGCAAATTGTCTTCCATGCTGGTCTGGGAGTAAAGAAAAAACATTGAATTTACCAGTTGCTTCTCTGTATCACGCTGAGGCGTTAGACACCTGCTGCACTGCTGGTGACAGGTTATACCCGTATCACTTCATTGGAAAGTTCTTGGACTTCCAAAGCTAATATGCTTACCATGAGCTCCACTTCTCCCTCGCCGTAGGAGGTACCTCCTTGGCAGCGGTCTGGTAGAACGCATAGCCCTGAAAACGATCCGAAAGTTACATCAACTCATAGAGGAGCCAAGGTAGGCAGCAGGAAAGCGGCGCAACACAGTACGCGCTGCCTACTCAAGCGAGTCCCCACAATGGAATGAATGGATAGCCATGAATGAATGAATGAATGGAATGAATGAATGGAATGGATGAATAGATAGTACCAAATAAGACAATACTCCATCGCCATACAAAAGCGCCACACAAATTTAGTACAAAAGTTCCCGATAGATGTCGCTACAAGTATCAATCAACAAAAAGTGTATAGTTTACGTAACTCTAGTTTTTATTCGACTTTTCGCGTAGCTGTCGAAATGTTACGTCATCAACGTAGAAAAATTGTAGAGTTATCGCTTCGCTTTTAACGCGTCGTGCAATAACAGCGCCATCTCTGTTCGAGTTTTGACAATGATTCTGTGGTCGCGCTTTTGTATGGCGGTTGACAGTCCTGTCTTATTTCGTCCATGATAGTACTAATTGCTAGATTAGATGGGCGTTAAAATAACTGAGACTAGACCAGGGGCCTGATTTTTGAAAGCACCTCTCGAAAGTGGTATAAATTAGCGTATATCTCCAAAACTACAGCTCTAATCAAAGTTTTGACTAGTTCACAAGATGAGAGCCTGTCTTCTGTGCTACTCGTATTTCAAATTCAGCACAATTTTTCACCACTTTTGAGTAGCATTTTCACACATATGTGCTTTCAAAGTCGAGCCCTAGTAAGTTTGACAGCTATTGGTTCGTGTCCAAGAAATGTATTTACTTACCTGTGCTGCTGTTGGCTGCGTGGATGCAAATACGCGAAGTAACCGGGAAATAGCACGAGGCCACAGGTTTCTTCGCCGATTGATCTAATAATATTAAATTAAATATTCAAACCCCCCACGCATTAATGGAGTTATCACACGTAAAACAAAAAAAAACAAACTTAGCAATCGTTATCTGTGAAAGGTAAATTTCAAAGTGACAGATAATAAACGATTGCTAAGTTAGCAGACTACAGAGCGCTTATGAATAAGGCGGTTAGTATACATATATCATTTTTGCGATTTTACAAGAGAGCGATTTAAAGATTACTAACCGAAGTTTCAAATCCCAATAACAGGTTTTTGGCACTAGTGTCATTGTTCTGTTGGATGAGCAATAGGCCCCACTACAGGGCACAAGCTTGGGCAGTAGTTCCCACGCAGGCCCAGTGCAGATTGGACACTTGTATATTTGCCTTACATCATTTTGGAAAAAACCTTGCACACGTGTGAAAATACCACTCGAAAGCGGTGAAAAATTGTGCTGAATTTGAAATACGAGTTACTTAGAAGATACTTACGGCTCTCATTAGAATTGTGAACTAGTCAAATATTTTATTAGAGCTGTAGTTTTGAAGATATACAGATTTATACCACTTTCAAGTGAGCTTTCAAAAATAGGGGCCTGGGCCGATTTTTACCAAAAATGGCTAAAACTTTCACAAGGAAACTGGCTTTCGAATCAAAAAAACTGCGTTCAAATCGGTTCAGACACATGCACACAGACATTGACGTATCAAACTTATAACACCATTTTTTTGCGTCGCAGGTTAAAAAGAAGAGTAAAGACGACTCACTCGCTGTCTCGTTCCAACAGGATCTCTTGATCATCTGTCTCATGTTGGAGTCTGTGTGAAACTCTCCTCGATTCGTGATGTTGGTAGCAAATATGCTTACGATCTCTTTCCCTTGGTCATTGCTGTAGTGAAAACATAATCAATTATTTACTTGTCTTATCCCACCTAAATCTATACTAATATTATAAAAAGGTAATGTACATCACAAGGTGTTCAATAATAGTACATTGTGCCCCGAAGGTGGTAAGAGGGGATTGTTAACGAGAGTCTATTAAAAGGCCGACACCGAAGACGGAAGGCTTTTAATGACTCGAGTTTGTAATCTCCTCACCGCCTGTGATATAGGTACAAAAGTTTTTCATCACATTTGCGAGAAAATAAAAAAAATAGTAAAAAAATACCAAAACCTTTTTGTGCCAATAGTGTGAAGATACTATCCGCTATCTTGGATCCAAAAAAATATACTAAAATTGGGATCAGAACCACCCCTCACTCGAAAACAACACCCATCATCACTTTAGTGTCAATAGTGTCAAAGTGTCATCCGCCATTTTGGATCCGAACAGTAAATGTTTAATTGAAAATTTTATAAAATTGGTTTGTAGCCATTTTTTGAAGATATCAAATAAACCTGGTTGATTTGAAACCTCCGTAGTCAGAAATGACGTATGAGTTCTTAATTTTAAAACTAAACTTTTCCTACTGATGGAATTCTGAAAGTCCATATAAAAATAATTCCCTCGGGAGCAAAGTATCCATAATTCCCGCGGGAGGTAAATCAGTTACTACGGCTCTATACGCCTGTGTATTATAACACCCTTTACGAGCAAGTGTGATGAAAAGAGTATTTGTATTGTATTGTACAATACCATCAATAGTATTGATCCTTGACATCAAATAAACTATCGTAGCTGGTATCAATACGATTGCTTCCCAATGTTATATAAACTAATCTATCGACATCATTGATAACATCGATAAGCTTATCGATATTCGATATTGGCATTTTCGGATTAAAACCATTGATAACTGAACCATCGATGTTGCGGCAACTCTAGTCGTAAGCGTAAGCTGTAATAAGAACCCTTACTACCCTATGGGAACAGGGCCGACCACCCACTCCAGTTCCAGGAACTCCTCTCCCCGGTACAGCCTGAGGGTCTGATGCAGCCAGTCGTTGTACCGCTGCCTGATCTCCTTGACCAGCGCTCCCCGGATGCAGTTGTAGGACACCTTCATGACCACCTGGAAGGCAAGAGCTTGTATCATCTCCATTTGCGGGTGGTAGGGCCTTGTGCAAGGTCCGTCCGGATCGCTACCACCATCTTACTCGCTAACCCTGCCGCTATAGCAGTGCTTGCACTGCTGTGTTCCGGTGTGGAGAGTAAGACAGCCGGGGAAATTACGGGCACAAGAGGCATTTCATCTTAGTCCTCTAGGTTGGCAACGCATCTGCAATCCCTCCGGGGTTGCGGGTGTCTATGGGCAGTGGTGATCACTACCATCAGGTGACCCACTTGCTCGTTTGCCTTCCTATTCATATATATAAAAAAAAAACCTATACAATTAGGTATAAGGTAATTTAGGGAGGACCAAGTATCCCCCAGTCTTGGCACAGAAGCCCCGGCACATAGGCTGGGGTGGCCGGTGGGCATATGCGGTGAGACCTCATGCTCCCGCGGCGCCCAGCAATGGCAGCGAGGGAATACTGAGGGGTTTTTAGTGGGTATGTGTTGGAGACACCGTAAAACACAGCCGAACACGGTGCATGCACCGTGTTAAACTTGAGAGATCGCCCCTCTCCGCTTACAGACGCATTACGATCGTGGTCAAGCACACACGCACAATTTGTATTTTTTTTATAAATCTTTTTACGTATTAAACGTATATATGCAAAATAATAAGAAGCTTAAAGTCATTGAAGAAGACCCAAGAACCATCCTCAACATTTTGGCGACCGTGACTGGACTTTGCGCGGATGCGTGAGGTCACGAAACATTCCAACCTGCAAATTACGAAGTCTCGCAACGGGTAATGGTGCGGAGCAGCGTCGACTCCAGGCTGAAGATCATCATATCAGGGGAGTGCCCGTTCCTTTTACACCAATTTCCTACTTACCTTTCCAGAGAAAGTCTTAACTGAGCAGACATTGTGCAAAATTAGCTCAAATTGATGTGCATACCCGCAAGCTTGCAATTGTTGCTTCACATACCTGAGCTTAAGCAAGTGATTAATCTATAACCTAATAATCTAACAGATGTAATTTTCTTCCGAATTTCTTCCTAATTATTAGTTAATTTCTTGTGCAAAAATTTAAGTTGCCTCACAATTTCGTAAATTGTTTCTTTGCTTTCCTTATCTTAGCACGACTAGCAACCTGCAATTAATAAAGAGCACAAGCAATACTATCATAGCTAAATTAAAATTGTCCCCAGTAAATTGTTTACGCGTTGATCCTAAGTGCACTTGCCGAACATTCCAGATTATCGAACTGGTTAGCGGCGCGCTGCGGCGCCTGCCCGGGCGAGAAAAAAGGATCACGCGCATCTTGCATGTATTCTTGTGAATACGTATAGAAGGGAATCTGAACCAGGTTTGCCGGATTATCACGGTATTTATAAAACTTTTTATTAAATTTACATTCACGAATTTTAAACTTGAACATGTCTGAAGCCGAGTTGAAAGAATTATTAAGAAAACGTAGTGCAGTTAAAGGGAAAGTGACTAATTTTAAAAATAAACTGAAGGAATTTAAAAGCTGTAAAAATGTAACGCCTAGTCATATTAACGAATTGACTTTACGATTGTCCCGATTTGAAATTGCTTTCAATGATTTTGATATTTTACGAGACAAACTTGAATCATTCACTGACGACAGCGAGCAGCTGGCCGAGCATACAGACATTGAAAATAATTTCTTTGAATTGATAAATTTGACACAAGAATTTATAGATTCACACAAACATGGATTTTGTGACGCCGAAGATAAAAGTGTTACATATACATCCAAGGGTCAATTGAGTGTGAAATTACCTCAAATCCAACTACCCTCATTTGATGGAAATTATAATAAATGGTTGGAGTTTAGGGATACTTTTAGGTCAATTGTGCATGATAATGTTTCGTTAAATGAAATTAATAAATTTCACTATTTGCGTACGTCGCTTCAGGGAAGCGCTGCTACTGTAATAAGCTCGTTAGAATTAACTGCATCCAACTATGCTACAGCTTGGCAACTTATATGTGATAGATATGATAATAAAAGACAGCTACTCAGTAATCATTTGCAAGCTTTATTGAATGTTGAACCGATTCTTAAGGAATCGTATATAAACTTAAGAAACATAAGTGATCATATTAATAAAAACTTACGTGCACTAGATAGCCTCGGCGAGCCCACGCAAGCTTGGGATACACTAGTTGTTTTTTTATTCGCTTCCAAACTTGACCCGATCTCATTCAGAAAATGGGAGGAACATAAAAACAACTTAAGTGATTCGCCGCAACTTAGTGATTTTCACGGATTTCTTCGTAATAGGGCCGATATCCTGGAGTCGTTGTCTCGAAGCAGCACCTTCTCTGATAAACCTGAAAAACAAATATATAAAAAATTAGATCAAAATCAAAAGGCATTCGTTGCTTCTGCTTCGAGCACGAAGACTACCAACTCACCTAAATTATCATGCTTGATATGCAACGGGGAACACCGCATCTTTAACTGCAATAAATTCCTGGAAATGAACCCTGAAATGAGAAGTAATGAAATTTACAAATTAAAAGTGTGTCCTAACTGTTTTAGAGGTGGTCACCGTGCATATCAATGCCGCGCATTCCCATGCAAGAGTTGTGGGCGCAAGCATAATTCCCTATTACATAGGACTTATGTAGCAAACCCTAAAGAAATAACTAGTAACTCACCTCAGAATAAAATAAATAACGCTAGTCCCGTGTCCTTATCTTCCTGTGCAGCTACCCAGGTGTTGCTGTCTACAGCACTGGTAGACATTGTGGATGAATCTGAACAATGCCACAGCGTTAGAGCACTGCTCGATTGTGGAAGCCAATCGTCTTTTATGACTAAGTCTTTACAGCAAAGATTAGAGCTAACAGTGCAAGAATCTAAACCTATTGATGTTACGGGTATTAATAATATATCATTTACAACTATGCAAACATGCAACTTAAATATCCAATCAAGTAATAAATCAATTAAAAAGTTGGTAAATTGTTTCGTAATCGAGCAGATTGCCAGCAACTTACCTTCCCAGGAAGTAGATATCTCCTTATTCGATATTCCCAAAAATTTGAAATTAGCAGATAGCACGTTTCACCGTCCTTCTCAAGTAGAATTATTACTCGGAGCTGACGTTTTTTGGGAACTTATCACCCTAGGTCAAATAAAACTAGGAAAAAATAAACCAGTTTTACAGAACTCGCATTTCGGATGGCTTGTTGTGGGTCCAACTACATGTACTAATACTAATAATAATTTTAGGGACAACAACAAAATTCAATGTAATTTTAGTCACGAAATTAGCGTTCAATTGGAAAGATTTTGGAAACTGGATGAATTACCTCAGAAAGAAAAATGGACCGAAGAAGAAGAATTATGTGAAGCTCATTTTAATGAAAATACTTATAGAATGCCTAATGGTAGATTTTGCGTGAGTTTGCCGCTAAAAGATAAACCAGAAAAGTTGGGAGATTCATTAAATATTGCGGTCAAACGTTTAAATTATTTAGAAAAGCGTTTCGCGCGGCAACCTCATGTAAAAAAACAATACTGTGAGTTTATAAAAGAATATGAAGATTTAGGGCATTTAACGGAGGTAGGGAAATCCGACGAGGCGAACTATTTCCCTCACCACCCAGTGTTGCGGGAAAAAAGTTTAACGACTAAGTGTCGTGTTGTTTTCGATGGATCTTGCAAAACCACGTCGGGTTTTTCTTTGAACGACATATTGATGGTTGGACCCACAATACAAGACGACATTCTTTCAATTCTCATCCGTTTTCGACAGCATCAGTATGTATTAGTTGGAGATATTGAGAAAATGTATCGTCAAATTTTAATTGATAAGAAAGATAGGTATTTACAAACTATTATATGGCGGAATAATAATACAGACCCGTTAAGATATTTACAGCTAAACACTGTCACCTACGGCACAGCATCGGCACCCTTCTTAAGCATTAGATGTTTATTCGAAATTGCTAAAACATGTACTGATTCCGACATAAAAACAATAATTGAACGAGATATGTACGTCGATGACGTCTTAACCGGAGGTGACAGTCCTGAACAGCTGAAATATATCCTTCATTCCATAACCGCAGCCTTTAATGATGCACAAATGCCTTTAAGAAAAATTAAATCGAATTGCACTCATCTTTTTGATGATGTGGGTAGCTTCAATAATCAACCGAAAGTCGCGCTTACCAGTGAGTGCACCGCGCTCGGGTTAAATTGGAATCCAGCGTCAGATAAGTTATTAATCAGCTGTGCAAAGGATAAAAATTTTGACGCCATAAACCAAAAGTGTACCAAACGCACAATTTTATCCACCATTGCGAGCATATTTGATCCACTAGGTCTTTTATGTTTGTTTACAATCACGCTAAAAATAATATTACAAAAATTGTGGACTATAAAACTTGAATGGGACGATGAAGTACCGGATAGTATAAAAACAATGTGGTTTAAGATTGTGCAAGATTTAAATACCTTAAGTAAATTTGAAATTAATCGATGTGTTTTTCCCTTTAAAGCTGAAACCATAGAAATCCATTGTTATTGTGATGCATCGCTTGCGGCGTACTCAGCATGTGTTTACGTTTGCGCGACTAATAACAACAACAATAAATCCGCACAGCTGATCTGTGCGAAGGCGCGAGTCGCTCCGCTCAAACCTGTTACTATACCTCGCCTCGAACTGTGCGGTGCATTGTTAGCAAGCAGATTATACGACAAAGTTAAGAAGTCATTAAGATGTAAAATTTATAAACCATATTTCTGGACAGATTCAAAAATTGTATTGGCTTGGTTGAATATTTACAAAACGAATAAAATGAAATTAAAACCGTTTGTAGCTCATCGAATAGCCGAAATATCGGAATTGTCTCGTGGCGCCGCTTGGAGGTACGTTCCTACCACACAGAACCCGGCTGACTTAGCTTCGCGCGGGGTGTTGCCCGCCCAGGTGGCAGGCGCGGACCTGTGGTGGACAGGGCCAGCTTATTTGCTGCGCGACGAGTCCGATTGGCCGTCTCAAGAGATACAATTATCTGAGGTGCCTGAGGTCAAAGTAGCGACCAAGGCTTTGAATGTCACAATAAAAACTGATTCACAGTTAATAAAAATTTATGATTATTCTAGTTTTAATCGATTGAGACGGACCGTTGCATATATTCTACGTTTTGTGAATAACTGCCAAATTGCTAAACCTAAATTAAATGGGCCATTGAACGTATCAGAATTGCATTTAGCTGAGACGAAACTTATTAAAAACGCACAATTAGAATCTTATCCTGATGAGATAAATTCATTAACGAAAATCTTGCCAATTTGTAAAAAATCTAAACTTTTATCTCTCGATCCATTCAAGAACGAGAAAGGTATTATGCTAGTTGGAGGCAGATTGTTAAATTCTCCTTTTAATTATGATAAACGTCATCCGGTTATATTAGATAGTAAACATAAGTTAAGTAAATTGATTGTCGAACATTTTCATTTACAATTAAAACATGCCGGGCCGCAGCTTCTCCACTCAAGTATACGCGAAATATATTGGATTGTTGGAGGACGGCAATTAGCGAGAAGTGCTTATAGAAATTGCATATTATGCAAGCGCTTGAGAGGAGCAGTTGCGACACAGCTGATGGGAAACCTACCGGCCCAGCGCGTGACGCCGGGGTTCCCGTTCGAGGTCGTGGCTATAGATTATGCCGGACCATTTTATATTGTAAACAAAAAGGGTAGAGGTGCTCAAATAGTCAAAACCTTTTTATGTATTATGTGTTGCTTAAAAACTAAAGCTGTACATTTAGAATTATCGACTGATTTGAGCACTCAATGTTTTATTTTAGCATTAAGGCGTTTTATAGCAAGAAGAGGAAAGCCACGCGAAATTTTTTCCGATAATGGCAGAAATTTCGTGGGGGCTAGTAATGAAATAGGGCAAACTATTAATAACTCTTACAACTCGGTATCAGAGACATTCGCGAATGAAGGTATACAGTTCAGATTCTCTCCTGCGTATTCACCAAACTTTTGTGGTTTGGTTGAATCGGCTGTAAAAGGGGCCAAGTATCACATTAAGCGAATCATTGGTAATTTGCATTTCACGAGTGAAGAGCTCGCGACAGTGTTTGCGCAAGTTGAGGCTATTCTCAACTCGCGCCCTCTTTGTCCTTTATCATCCGATCCTCACGACCTGTCCCCTTTGTCCCCAGGGCACTTCCTCATCGGAAGACCGTTGACCTCTCTGCCAGCACCAGACTTCACAGAAGCAAATCAGAGCCAGTTGCACAGATTCGCAAAAATTGAACAAGTGCGACAACACTTCTGGGCCAGGTGGAGCCAGGAGTACATAGCGGAGCTCCAGCAACGCACGAAATGGCGCGTGCGGCAGCCAACGCTTCGTCCGGGACAGCTTGTCCTCATCAAGGATAGCCAGGGTCCGCCACTGACCTGGCCACTAGCACGAATTGTCAAGCTACATAAGGGCACTGACGGACTATGTCGAGTGGTCGACGTACACACCAGCAAGGGCACCTACCGACGTGCCATTTCGAAGATCTGCCCATTGCTGGACGACAGCAATGACGACAGCAACGACGACGACAACGACGACAGCCAGTCAACTTCTTGAAAGCAGGGCTTTCAAGGCGCGGGAGCATGTTGGAGACACCGTAAAACACAGCCGAACACGGTGCATGCACCGTGTTAAACTTGAGAGATCGCCCCTCTCCGCTTACAGACGCATTACGATCGTGGTCAAGCACACACGCACAATTTGTATTTTTTTTATAAATCTTTTTACGTATTAAACGTATATATGCAAAATAATAAGAAGCTTAAAGTCATTGAAGAAGACCCAAGAACCATCCTCAACAGTATGCCTCCCCTGCCTCCTTCCACTCAGGTGGGGGGCCGGGGAGGAGAGTCCCACATAGACGGCGCAGTCGTATGGGTAACTATTAGAGCCTGTATAGCGCCTTATAATACTGGCTGGTAATGTAATCCACTTACATGTATGTTAGTGTTTAAACGGTTGTCTAAGCAACACACAAGTGCTTAGACATGACATGAATGTTGGTTGATTTAGAGACTGACGCGTGTACACACGTCGGGGGCTATTTTTATGTTTTTGCTTTAATATAAATTATTTACTGTGAAATCTGGCTGCTCATTTCCATATAATCTCACTTGTAACGCATTTTCCCACCGCAAAAAAGGTATAAAGTAGGTCTCTTACAATTGATGCCGTGACCAGGGTAGAAATATATGCTGTCTCAAAATTGTACCGAAATTATTTTAGCAGGTGGTTGGGTAAGGCTGGACACCCATATAAAAGACGTTTCATTTAAATGTAAGGTAGGTCTCTTACAATTGATGCCGTGACCAGGATAGAAATACACGGTGTCTCAAAATTGTTCCGAAATATTTTAGCAAGTAGCTGGATAAAACTGAACACCCCTACAAAGACTTTTCATTTAAATTTTAGACTCAAAATTTAGTCACACCCTTGAAGCTACTTTGAGCATTGATCAGGTATGGAAACGTTTGTCAACATACATACATACATACATACATACACTAATCACGTCTTTATCCCTGACGGGGTAGACAAAGCCCAAGCTGACAAGACCAAGGCCATTTAGCAAGATTATGGGCGTATAGATGGAAAATGGAATCAAAATAGTGATGGCTTGCTAGCCGCATCGCCTATAACATGATTCCTATGATTTTCACCCCTTCCGTCACTTTTACCATTTGCGCGGGAATAGAAGCAACTGGTACATTCTATGTTTTTTCTTTGCTCCCAGACCAGCATGTGAGACATGATTCAAAAATCCTGAAAAATGAGGTACCTACGGAACCGTAAACAGCTTATTAAATACCTTAGACGTAGAACTTACAGGAGTAGGCCGCTCCTTGTCAGGCCTGAAGCTGTAAGCCCCCGACTGCAGGGTCCGTCGGCCCTGCCCGTAGAAGTGGAAGTTCTGGGAGACCATGATCTTCATGCCGTCGATGTGCTGGACCGACTCCAGAAGGCCTGTCTCCTTGTTCACCGTGACCTTGAGATACTGTTGAAGAAGATAAACTGTTATGTATGTATGTATGTATAACTCTTTATTGTACACTAGCGACGCGCCCCGGCTTCGCACGGTATATTATGCATGTATTATACATATAAACCTTCCTCTTGAATCACTCTATCTATTAAAAAAAACCGCATCAAAATCTGTTGTGTGGTTTTGAAGATATAAGCATACATACGGACATAGGGACACAGGGACAGAGAAAGCGACTTTATTTTATACTATGTAGTGATAGTGATAGTGATGATGATAGTGATAGAACACATGAAAACGAAATACAGGACAACACAACTGGACAAAGGCAAAGGGATTTATTCCAGTTAACGTTTACTTCCATGCTGGTCTGGGAGCAAAGGAAAAATAAGGAATGTACCAGTTGCTTCTTGTCCCGCGCAGATGGTAAAAGCCCATCGAGGGAATGAGCGAAATTCTTAGGAATCATGTTACAGGCGATGCGGCTGGCAACCCATCACTATGTTGATTCACCTTTCCACCTATACGCCCATAATCATGCGTGGCGTTAGGCTTTTGCTACCTTAGGCTCTGTCTACACCGTAAGGGTTAAAACGTGATATATGTATGTATGTATTAGTTAAACTGACCTAAACGCCTGTTGAAATACTCCGAAATAATTTAAAGAAACCCTGTGTGTCTACATTAAGGTCATTCAAGTTATTTTCTGGGTACGATGACCCTAACAATAAATACCTCGTTTGATATCTGCGGTATGATTTCTAGTTCAGGACTAGATTTCTGTTTCTTCACATACTCATTTTCCTCCTGAAAGAAAATTAAATTTGGATTAAAAATACTCTTAATAAGCTCATGACATCCCATAGTTTTATTAATACGTTCTACAATATTGATTTGAGGAGAGTAAGCAGCCTACCTGCTATGAGTGGTGTAGGGATATAGCACGCGTCACGGAATGACAAGGATCCGGGTTCAATTCCCAGTCATAGCTTTACTTTTCGGATTTTTCTGTGTTCTAATTTTCAGTGTTGTTTAGAAATTTGAGAGTAAACAGATTAATATAACTTTATGAAGGGTTTTAGCTGATTTAAATTAATCCAAATTTTCCAATTAGTGCACGAAATTTCTTTTATAACAGATGTTATGTCAAAGATGCTAATTCATTGATAAAAATTGTAATTTACAAGTTTTTACTACACTTGCTTGTATGTTTTTATTTAACTTTTGAGTAAATACAGGTAAGAAAAATACAGACAGCAAAAACAACTGTAAATACCAAAATTGGAACTGTAGTAACTGATGGCTCTGTAAAATGTAGAATTAAGAGCAAAGATAACAGACCCTGGCCTGGAGTTAGTGGCGTAACTATATGGTGGCAGGGGTGGCAAAATGCCAGAGGCCCCTAGCTCTAGCCCCAAACTGGCTTGCTTTAGAGCACAGAAGGGACGCTGATGCACTTCTTTATATTGAGGAAGGAGCTGACGAATTTGCGCGGGCCCCAGACGTTATAGTTACGCCACTGCCTGGAGTCATACCATCTGGTCACGAACGGGCGCAATGTAGAACGCGGTGTAGCCCAGCGGTGGGATGTTCTCTGCCTCGAAGACCAGTTCCTGGATGGCGTTGGAGGTACGCCCCGGCAGGTTTATCACAGCCGTAGGCAGCGGTATCAGCTGGTATTCCACCTCCTCATCTGAGGAATAGGAGATCGTGTATCCTTCTCCGAAGACTCCGAAGACCCAAAGAAAAGACAGAATGTACCAGCTTCTTCCCGCGCAGATCGTAAAGCCCATGATAGCGATTTTACAACAAGCGAACGATTAATAACTATATCTATATGTATAAAAGAAAGTCGTGTTAGTTACACCATTTATAACTCGAGAACGGCTTAACCGATTTGGCTGAAAATTGGTAGGGAGGTAGCTTAGAACCAGGAGACGGACATAGGATACTTTTTATCCCGATTTTCCCACGGGATTGCAAAATTCCGAAATGTTGTAGTAATAAAGCTACAGACATTAAATTTAGCATGCCTACACATTATTCCTTGATTAGTATAAAGATGCACTTACAAAGGAATTTTTCAAATTTCCCACGGGATAAAAACACGAGGTAAATAATTAAGACTATAATTAGTAGATAACATTCCTAGAGGATCACGTAGGTGCTCTAAGAAGTGATTTTCCGAATTTCCCACGGGATAGGAAATAAAAACCTTACACTTGGAGACATGAGTGCATGTATGGGGTATGTCATCACTCTGGCGTTATCTGCGCGGACGAAGTCGCGGGCAAAAGCTAGTAACTTAATAAAATAAAACTTAGGCTAAAAAAATAAAAAAATATATTTGGACCCTTAGGTAGGAAAATGACAATGAAAATGAAAATGAAAATTTTATTTTGTAAATTGGCCGCCAAGGGCTCTTTTACATGTCTTTTTGAAACTACCAGCGCATTGGGAAAGACCATCATTGCCAAGAATGCGCCGCAAGAAACTTGGCAGAAAGTCATTTTTTCAAAATAAAATTACTCCCCATCACGCAGGCCGCATTCCCGCGTTGTATCGCAATTGCGAGTCTTTGTGTGTTATAGGCGATGCTAGCAACCCATCACTATTTTAATTCCCGTTTCCACCTATACGCCCACAATCACGCTAAACGTGGCCTTTAGGCCTCATTGCCTTAGGCTCCATCTACCCCGTATGGGATAAAGACGTGATGTATGTGTGGAAAAACTTATTCCTAAAACTAGTCGTTGCCGTCCGCGCAAAATTAGCTTATAGTTATCCCGCGGGAACTATGCTGCTTTCTGGGATAAAAACTATCCTATGTCCGTCCCTGGGACTGGAATTTCAAACTTCAACCAAATTTCAACTAATTATGTATGCATGTTTAATGTATCCGCGGCATATAAGGTTTCAGCACGCCAATTTTACTTAATTAGATGCTTAAGTTGTATGTTGCTACATAAGTTATTATAGTTTTTTAACAATCCCACGGAAACTCTTTAACTTTCCGGGATTTAAAGTACCTGAAGTATTGACCAGGGATATTATAAGGCACCACCACGCAAAATTTCATTTAAAGCGGTTCAACAGTTTTGGAGATTAGCAAACACAGACATAGGTAAATGCACACATCCATACATGCATAATGTAGGCAGACAAAAATTATAAAATCGACTTATTTGTGCTTTATTTCTCTTCCCTATTTAATGTACAGACACGAACTTTCTTGCTTACCAGCTGTTACTTACCATTGGGATCCCGAACGGTATAATGCAAGGCTATGGCGGGTAGTTTCACAAAGAAGTACGTTTTCACGCTGAGGGGATTGTAGACGATCAACAAAGCGCTGTCTTGAGTCTCTGCGAACTAAAAAAAAGTATTTCCTAAGCTGAGTTTACCGTAAAATAAGTAATTAGATATAAGTAAATAGAGATAAATAAATATAGGAGTCTCAGCACCGAGTATAACTTTGTCCCTTTCGGTGTTGAGACCCTTGGTCCGTGGGGCTTTAGAACTAATAATAGAGCTAATAGACGCTACGGGTGACCGCAGAGCTGGCAGCTTCCTTGGACAGCGTATTATCATCGCTGTCCAAAGGGGGAACGCTGCCAGCGTCTGTGGAACTATGCCACAGCGGCCCCTCCTTTTTGAATTAATTTATTTTAACTTTAGTTCAATTTCGAAAATCGTGGATATCCACTAAACGGGAATCAATTCCAGAATCTGGCAACGCTTATCTAGAAGCCAAAGACATTTGAACTTCTAGGTAAGCGTTGAAAGAAAAAGAAAGAAAGAAAGAAAACATTTATTCGTAAGTGGCTTCTTGATAACGTTTTTTTATGATTACGGTGAGCTTTTTGATTTGCCACTCGCATAATAGATAGAAACAAGCTTTAGTGACGTGTTACCTGTTACCAAGAATGAATTTCAGTTAATTTAATTTCAGATTCAGAATTTCAGACCACCTAAAAGGATTTGTCGTTAAGTCTCGAAAGTCTGGAAATGCCGAGACTCCCGAGACTGGCGACAGTCTCATCTCAGTCTCGAGACATAAAATTATTTCCCTGGGGACTGATTTTTGAAAGCACACGTGTTAAAATACCAGTCGAAAGTGGTGAAAAATTGCGCTGAATTTGAAATACGAGTAGCATAGAAGATTAGAAGACAATCACAGCTTTCAGTAATCTTGTGAACTAGTCAAAACTTTGATTAGAGCTGTAATTTTAGAGATACAAGCTGATTTATATCAAGAAGAAGAAATTGAAGAAATTGCGGGATGGTGCACTCACTCTGCATTGGCTGAGGTTCAGATGGTGGCACGGGTTGAACTGTTGGTTGTTCTTCGACCTCCTGCTGCCCCCCCAAGTGGGTGTGAGGTAGCTGAAAAACATCATCATCATCAGCTAGAAGACGTTCAGTTCACTGTTGAACCAACACCTCGCTTTGTTGTTTACATATTCAACAAGTGAATATAAAATCCAGTGCCCTACTCTAAAGCAATGTGTAGGCAGTCAGAAGTCAGTTTATAGTCTTCCCCCGTTATTCATAAACGCTCTATAGGCTTCTGCTAACTTAGCAATCGTTTGTCCTTATCTGTGAAAGGTAAATGCCAAAGTGACAGATAAGGACAAACGATTGCTCAGTTAGCAGAAGCCTACAGAGCGTTTATGAATAAGGGGGTTCTTCTTTACCTCAGTAGATTGGAGACTTTCTTGGAGCAGGCGTCTACAGCTTCGCTAACAATCCTTACAAAGTCGTTAGCCACGTGCTGCTGGCTTGTTCCTGGGAAATAAAAAAAAACATAAAATTGCAGTTTCAAATTTTATGCGCCGTCTTTCTTTGTAGCTTTCTGTGTTGCCACAGGTATAGTTTGTTATCTACCAATGTCATGAATGTTGCCATAATACTGTAACTTTTTTTATTATTAGTAGATTTCCTTAGAAATTGTGTTTTGGGCAAAATATACCCTGGTGGCAAAGTTGGAGTGTTTGACGGTATCATTAAATAAAAGGTTTGAGATATTAATAAAAAATACCAAATTTTGCTTTATTAAATCGACAACCCTAACGCTCTACTGCGTAGGTATTTATTTCAAAAAATAAGCCTAGTTTCCATACTGCTCTATTTACTGTGCCACTAGGCTGTCATCGGTACCTGTGATGGCGTCATGATGCATCATCAGGGCTATGGCGTGCCGTAACAGGTGCAGCTCGTAGGAGTCCCCCATGCGGGCTATCACAGTCAGCTGTTTTACCACCTGGAACACATAATCATCATCACCATCCTTATACCCACCCACTGCTGGGCACAGGCGTCTAAGAATTATTGGGAACCCAGAATGATTGGGAACTTCACATACACTATTGAATACCATCGCAGTTGTGTGAATGAATCAGGCTGTTGCTGTTGCATGTATAACAATTGTGCTGAGAATGATCTAGTAGAGGGATCGAAACGCGTCAGTGTTTGTGTGGTGTAGGGGATAGTTAAGTTTGTGGGATTTATGTGTGTTTTAAGTGGCATTAGTGGAGGGATTGTATGAAAAATATGTGTCGGACGGAGATTAACTGAAGCCGAGATAATTTTATTTTTACCCATATTTAAAACTATGTTGAGGGAGCACTATCTGTCATCTTGTTTATGCATCTTGTACCAGGCTTTTTTAGGTATGTGTGTTTTATGTATAATGTATATACTTATTGAGCGAGAAAGAGACTTTGGATTTTAATTAATTTATCTTGTAATACATTCATATTTTTATATTTAATTTATTACACATTAAGTTTATAAGTGTCTTGTAATTAAACATAACACTTTGTCAACAAGTCAAGTATAAAAACGGTCAAGAACAAATGACACACCTGTAGGTAGACGTGGGCGTGTTGAGCCAAGTACTTCGTACCAGGTCGGGAGGTGTAGAACCCGGTCCAGTAGGTGCTGGCGTCGCTGCCATACGGCAAATGCTCCCCCTGCAAATGTGCATGCATCATCGTATCAGCAATGGAACAACCACTGTTGGTGTCCTGTCACGGTCGCCACTTGTTCAAATTAAAATGCACTTATTCCTTGCGAGAGATGTTCTTTATTAGACCGACTGACAATGACACTAAATTGACACGAAGTTTTAAAAATCTGTTAAAAGTAAAACTGATATGAAACCTCAACATCCTCCGGGCGGCAAAGCTGAGCTCCTGAGTTCGAGCTGGTATAACCTCTAAAGGGGACGTTTATACTCGGCATCTGCCCATGTTAACTCTTGCCACTCTCGACACTCCTTCTCGTCCTGTCACGGTCGCCACTTGTTCAAATTAAAATGCACTTATTCCTTGCGAGAGATGTCCTTTATTAGACCGACTGACAATGACACTAAATTGACACGAAGTTATAAAAATCTATTAAAAGTAAATCTGATATGAAAACTCAACAGTTGGCCATAGGCCCCCCCCCGCTGCCTCTTTGCCCGCATCGAATCAGAAATGAGGAGATACATAGAAGAACAAGAGCCACCAACATAGCCAAGAGAATTAGCTCGTTCAAGTGGCAATGGGCAGGCCAAGCACGGAGAACTGTAGGCTTATTACCTAACTCGCTCGCAATTGCCATCGTGTTCATTTTGACAGTTGTATGGGCTGACAATTGGCATCGGAATCAGCTAGCTGTCACATTCATACGAGAACTGTCAAAATGAACACGATGGCGATTGCGAGCGAGTTAGGTAATGCCTACAGGGCGTTGGGGCCGAAAGGTTCTCGCGTGGAGACCACGGGATGGCCTGGTTAAAGTCGCGGGTTCACGGTGGATACATACAAACACTTACATACATACATACATACCGTCATGCCTCTTTCCCACAGGAGTAGGCAGAGACTACTTTGTTCCACTTGCTACGATCCTGACATACTTCTTTTGCTTCATCCACATTCATCAATCTTCGGTTTCGGGTACTCCTGACCTGACCTTTTTCCAAAACGTCTCCTATTTGGTCTCGAAACGTCCGTCTAGGCCTTCCCCTCCCAACTTTACCATTCACACTCCTCATATAGATCTGTTTAGTTCAATATCCTCTTTCACACCAGCACGTTCCCTTATCACACTATTCCTTATTCTATCTTTCAGTGATACACCTTCCATACTTCTTAACGCTCTCATTTCTACTGGATTTATTTATTTAACATATACATAATCTAATTAATGTAGTATGGTTAGTTTATGTGGGAAGTATAGCTGTATGATAGCTGTCTTTCTTACCCTCTCAGTGTAAATAGCTTTATCTCTTCTTCCGTACAGGTATAGCGCTTTCAGATAGCAAGAAGGCGTCGAGTAGAATATGTTTATGTCCGACATGTTGGCTGGATGCGTGGTTACGTGGCTGTAAAGAAACTTTAGCATGATTAAGGGTGTATAGGTGGAAAGGGAAATCAAAATAGTGATGGGTTGCTAGCCGCATCGCCAATAACATGATTCCTAAGAGTTAAGTCGTGTTTAGTCGTGGCCTAAAAGTTTTGTTACCTTGGGCTATGTCTACCCCGGAAGGGATAAAGACGTGATATGTGTACGTATGTATGTATGTAAAGAAACTTTAATTTTTAGTTCTGGTGCGGCGGAAATGAGAAGTAAAAATACTAGATTATACAACGAGGGTGGATATTTAATACCCCTATACCCCTACACCACCCATAGCAGTGGGTAAGCCTTCGAATTTTCCTATCTGTTACTAGCTGTCACGTGACCTTGTTACTTTCGCCCATTCCCTCGATGGGCTTTTATTATTAAAGCAAGCTACAGTAAGGCTTGCATTATGGGTACTAGACAACGATATAACTTACATAGACACACACACACTTAAACAAATAGAAACATCACCCATGAACAAATATTCGTGCTCATCACACAAATGCCCTAACCAGTATTCGTACCCGGGACGCTTGCTTCGCAGGCAGGGTCACCACTAGGCCAACCATGTCATCAATATAAATATACTTGCTTGATGAGTTTGTCCATGTTCATGAACCAGTTGGCGGCGCTCTGGTAAGTGAAGTCGCCTCCCATCGTCACCATGATGTTGTCGTGCTCGTAATACTTCGCCTGCCGCTCAATTTGGGATATAAAGTCGTTTACCTGTGGAAAGTCATATATTCTTCATACATGCAAGAAGCATGAAAGTAGAAATGCAGTAGAAATGAGAGCGTTAAGAAGTATGGAAGGTATCACTGAAAGATAGAATAAGGAATAGTGTGATAAAGGAACGCGCTGGTGTGAAAGAGGATATAGTGACTAGGATAGAAAAAAGTGTGCTTGGTTGGTTTGGTCACGTAGAGCGGATGGATGAAAGTAGACTAACTAAACAGACTGACTAAAATTACGCGACGGCAGGCAAACCCACTAAAAACCACAAGGATTCCCTATTCAGTCGTATGTGAGGCGTTACGGCACTCGGTGTCACCGCGCCCCACGATCACCCCGGAATGGGGTTTCCTCTTCGCGGCAGCCAATTTTAACTCCTGTATTCCACCATCACCTCGATAGTTGGTGCTCCACCGTGCGATTTAAGCGGTCTTTCTTGCCCCGTACGTGCAAAATTTGGAATGGGCTGGCGGCTGGGGTTTTTCTAACTGGCTATGACATGGGTACCTTTAAGAGGCGAGTGTACGATTTCTTGCAAGGCCGCGGCAACGCGCTACCAGTCCCATTAGTGCTGTAGTCGTCCATGGGCGGCGGTGATCACTTACCATCAGGTGCACCGCATGCCCGTTTGTCGGTTTTAATATAAAAAAAATGATCTCACCCGTTTCTCAGCATTGTAGACTCGGTTGTCGGGGTCGTCGACGATGGGTTCTTCGCTGCAGAGGAAGTCGAAACAGAAGCCGTCGGGGGCGTTGTACAGGTTGTAGAGGGTATGAGTCATTATGTCCGACATTTTGCCTGGGAAACAGAAAGTCAGCTCCATCTTAAACTCTTGGACTTAGACCTTGAGATGAGAGGGCTTCAGCTGTTCCCGCCCTGCCCCAGTGCGGTGTGAGAACTTCACACACAAATTAAAAAAAATACGTAAATGTCAGTGAAAATTGGAACACATTGAGAAATCCGAAAAGTAACGCTATGGCCGGGAATCGAGCCCGGATCCTCGTCATTGAGTGACCCGTGCTATACAGGGGTATAGGGACACCACCCATAGCAAGTGGGTAGTCTTAGAATTTTCTACCTGTTACTAGATGTCACGTGGTCTTGTTACTATGCGAATTTTTGTCGCCAAGCGTCATCTGTTTGTCATTTTATTTTTGCAAATTGGCTGCCAAGGGCTCTTTTGCATGCCCTTTTAAAACTACCAGCGCATTCGGAAAGACTATCATTGCCAAGAATGCGCCGCAAGAAACTTGGCAGTAAGTCAATTTTTTCAAAATAAAATACATTAAGAATACTTAAATTCTACTTTAATTAGATATATTTAAATTGAACTACTTTGCAGTAAAGGTTTCCTCACGAAAGGCTCATGGTAAATTTCAAATGAAAACTCCATAAACTCATGCCCGGGATTCGAACCCAAGAACGTCTGCTTAAGAGGTCTCAGTTAACACAATAGGATGCGTGTTCTTGCAGTAACACTACATACCAAGAATATCACTCCCCCTCCACATGAATTCCATTCTGTCCTCCTCTAACATGGCTTCTCTTTCCTTGTGGTCCACTCGGCCTGAAACGAAGACATAATCAAAACTTTATATGGGACGTTATATAGGTAGTAAGATGTTCTCAAAATTTTCTCCTCACTGTGCGTCTTTCTAATTCCGAATTCTATGTAAATTCTTATACTGTTCAGGCTTTACGGTTGTGGAATTCCTTGCCTATAATTATAAGGCGCGCTAAATCTTTACCCATATGTAAATCTATGTTGAAGGAGCACTATCTGTCATCTTGTGCATGAATCTTGTAGCTTTTTTA
Source organism: Pandemis cinnamomeana (assembly GCA_932294345.1). NCBI lineage: Eukaryota > Metazoa > Arthropoda > Insecta > Lepidoptera > Tortricidae > Pandemis > Pandemis cinnamomeana. Next base: position 5,561,307 of record OW028731.1, read on the forward strand.
GATATGTGTGTATGTGTCTAATTTATATCTCCATTTATTATAAATGTGTGTTCTATGTATAATATATTACGTTTTTTCAGTACTTAGTATATTAATATATACCTATTCTAAATTGCACCACCTGCTCAGATCTGTTCTGTTCTCCAGTCCACTATGATTGCCTGGTAGAGATCTGTAGGGAGGCCGCCTGTTGTTACCTTGTAATATTCTGTATACCTTTTCCTGTTTTGATTGTTATATGTGGTGTTCAATAAAGAGTTATTGTATTATATTGTATAGAACAAGTGACGCCACCGCTAGCTCCTCGAGCGTAGTAGTTACAGTGAGTGACGACTAGATGGTGCTACTTTACCAATAAACAGGCCGTCGTAGCCCATCTGAGCCAGCAGAGACGCGTGTTCCCTCGTATGGCCATACGAGTCTATCTGCCAAGCTGCCTTCGGTTTGCCACAGGGTCCCAATGTGTCGTTCATCTTCCTGCGACAAAACAGTTCTTTAGGGTAAGACCTTGAAGACGCTCGAAGCGGGGCGTTGGGCGGAGCGGGCAGCGTGGCGGGCAGCTCTGGGCGGTATGCACTCAGAAAACTGGTATGAACTCAGTAAATGCCTCTCGGGAAGGCCAAATAAAGGTCAAACCATTTTTTTGCAAAATACCCGTCATCGTTGAGTATTTTTGATCGCCAGTAAGATAAAACAGTTCGCAACCCGTATACTTCGAAATGCTTTTCAAATAAGGGTAACTACGTTAAATTTCTAAACGACACTGAAAATAAAACGCATAGAAAAATTCAAAAAGGAAAGCTATGGTCGGGATTCGAACGCGGATCCTCGTCATTCCGTGACGCGTGCTATACCGCTACACCACCCATAGCAGGTGGGTAAGCCTGAACCCCATCCCGGGGTGGTCATGGGGCGTCGCGGTGACACCGAGTGCTCCCGTAACGCCTCATATACGACTGAATAGGGAATCTGTCTGGTTTTTAGTGGGTATGCCTGCCGCCGCGGGAGAGCCCCACATACCCCCGGTAAACCCGTACCGGGCGGATGCATAAGCCGCATTTTCCACACAATAAATAAAAAATAAAAAAGGTGGGTAAGCCTACGAATTTTTTCTATCTGTACCAGCTGTCACGTGACCTTGTTACTATGTGAATTTTTGTCGCCAAGCGAAGTATGATGTGTCTGTACGACACAATTACGAACTCCCGTAAGAATATAAAAATCAAGGAGTAAAATTCTTGATTCATTTGATATTACCTATCATTTGACATTGCCTACCAAACCTTACCCCGTGGGTGGTAGGGCCTTGTGCAAGGTCCGTCCGGATCGCTACCACCATCTTACTCGCTAATCCTGCCGCTAAGTAGCAGTGCTTGCACTGCCGTGTACCGGTGTGGAGAGTAAGACAGCCGGGGAAATTACGGGCACAAGAGGCATTGCATCTTAGTCCTCTAGGTTGGCAATGCATCTGCAATCCGGGGTTGCGGGTGTCTATGGGCAGTGGTGATCACTTACCATCAGGTGACCCACTTGCTCGTTTGCCTTCCTATTCATATAAAAAAAAAAAAAGATCGATGGGGCCATATTAAAAAAGAAGAAGAAGAAGAAGAAGGGCCCTTCTGTCAACGTAACAGTTCGACTACTCCAGGGGTCGGCAACCTTTTGAGTCGGAAGAGCCGAAAATTACTATTTACAAAATTTCAAGTTTTTAAAGAGCCACAAAAAAAATTCTCGCCAACAATAAATAGAGGGGTGCTGCGGTGAAAAGCGAGTATAAGTAGCTGAGAGATAGAAATAATGCCTAAAATTCGTTAATCGTTTCAGAACATTTTTTTTTATAAAATAAATAATATTTACGAATGGAACTAAAGAGCCGCAGCCTCACATCCAAAGAGCCGCATGTGGCTTGCGAGCCGCAGGTTGCCGACCCCTGGACTATTCGATACTAGGTGCTTGCGTACTTAATTAATTACCTTTTGTTACGCTTTAATTGGTTGGTCAAATCAGCAACTTTTTCGATAGCTTAGTGTGAAGGTGAAGTTTGCATTAAATTTGGCATAATTTTTTTAAAATTAAATTTCTGCCTCTAAACGTGTCAATGTTGTTCTCGGCATGTGTATATTAATTATGTATCTATTGTTATTATTATGGTGTTATGTTGTCGCTGTGGCAGCGCGACTACCGTAGTTTAGTTAAGTTAGTTTAGTTTGGTTGGAGACTGAAAAACAGCGACCTCGCTGAGTCTCCCTTCCATTTTACCTCCGCATCTAATTCTACTTTGTAATTTTTGAATTTTTGTAATTTTTTTTTGTGTTGGTGAATAAAAATTTCTTCTATTCTATTCTATTCTATTCTATACTTACCTAAGACCCCAGGTGTACTGGTCTAGAAGCATCAGGTAATCTGCAGTGGCTTCGTCGTTCTGGACCCAGCCGCCGCCCGCGAACTCGATCCTGCCCTCCTGGACCAAGGAACGGAAGGTGGCGCGCGTCGCCGGCCGCTGTTCCTTCCACCAGCGCCAGAAGTAGCCAGCTTCGGAGAAGGTGAACCTGTGGAGTAGAATTCAAGACATTGATATTAGGTAACGACATTACTATCCTTACTTATCCTTATCCTTACTAATATTATAAATGCGAAAGTAACTCTGTCTGTCTGTCTGTCTGTTACCTTTTCACGCTTAAACCGCTGGGCCGATTTAGTTGAAATTTGGTATACAGGTAGTTGATGAGAAAGATGACAAAATACCAGTGTCTTGGTGCCCAATACGAATTTGTCGCATTTGGCGTCGAGACACTTGGTCCGTGGGGCAAGGGCGCACGTGGGCTCTACAAAGATCTCAGCAAACGCCTGAGGGAGGCAACAGGCGACCCTCGCGCGGGCAGCTTTCTCGCACAAAGACTCGCAATTGCGATACAACGCGGGAATGCTGCCTGCGTGATGGGGACCCTACCTAAGGGTCCAAATTTATTTTAATTTTTAACATAAGTTTTATTTTTCTAAGTTATTTTAAGGTAGCCTAAGTTTATATTTTAATTATGTTGTATTTATCAATAGAGTTTGATTACACAAATATGGCAATTTAAAAGAAAAAATCATCAATGTCATTGTCATAGTATGCTCCAGATATGAGCATTTCTTTGAGACTTACGGAGATACAATTATTATTGTATATTTCTGACGCCATACCTAGGATGCTTTTCACCAATAAAGCTGTTCTACCTTTTACAACTTGTATTCTGAATTTATGGCGAATACTCCTGTAGTTGATATTACATTGCAGTGGAAACAACGTTGGATTTGACTTCACAAAAACTGCAACCTCGTATATGTATAAGCTAGCGAGAGTCAGTACCTTTTGATACATGTCAATGTGTAGCTTCAGTCTGTCTGGTGGCAACCATTGTGTGAATTACTGTCATATACTTTTGCTTTTAAATAGTTAAATATTATCGCTTAGAAGGTGTTTCCATCATCATTATCAGTAGCTATAGTTTTGGTCCTTCGAGCCGTTCGAACCAGATGCACCCTGGAACAGTGGCGCCTATGGTCTGCGCGCAATGAAGGTGTCATCCCTGAACTCGCCTAGAAAGTGGCCGTTTATTCTGTAACTTGATGCAAATTCTTAAACTCTCTTATTGTGAGAGGAGGTTGTGCCCAGCTATGGGACGTTTAGGCTGGAGGTGGTATACTTACTTTCTTCGTTTGTCATGGAGTAGCTCGGAGAGCACGGAATGAAAAATAAGCTGCACATTCGCCGTACTGATGGTGGTTTTGGCTGAAAATAAATATAATATTTGTATTTGTTTAATTTTAGTAGTGTCCGACCGGTGTTTCGGTTTCGGTCGGTTTCGGCTTCAGAATCATGTTTCGAAAGAGACAGACGAAGTCGGATGACAATACAATATTCTTGTAGTAGAATTCTGGTGGTCCAGGAGGGAACTCTTCAACGGATGGTCCGATTGGCTTGAAATTTGGTTCACCATATGTAAGACTGATGATTCAAAATGGATTTTTTAACGAAAACTTATTTTGACTCCTAGAAATTCTAATGATTATCAAAGGTTTCAAAGATGACATTCCAAAAATTGGGCTGCTGAAGCTAGACATACTGAAAGAAGTAGAGAACAATGAAGAACAAAAAGGCGACGAAGAAGAAAATTATGATGAAGATGTACTTACAACCGAAGTAATACTCGTCAAATGTTTTAACCCAACCGGCGTCCATGTGTGAGTGAGGGATGAGGTGCACGTTCAGCGCTCCATCGCGGGTCTGGGGGCATTGCTAGACAGACAAACATACAAAAACATGAAAATTAAAAAAATAAAAAACTAAGGCCCATGCACACATCCCAGCTCATATTGGTTTACGAAATGTCCACTTCCGATACCCATAACTTACACAAGAATTATGCATACAATTTTATCATTTATCAGTTCTATAGTACCAACAATTTAAATAATTCAATAGAGACCTCAGGAGACCCCAGAGCTGGCGCTTACCTCTCCCAGCGAATTTCTCTGGCTGTACAGAAAGGTAATGCCGCCAGTGTGTTGGGGTCTATGCCGCAGGAGGGCCTTTTAGATGGTGTTTTCTTTTTATAGTTAGGTATATTTATTTAGTTTTAAGTTTTGTATATTTAGTTAACTTGTATTTTACTTATTCTGCTGAGTTTAAATTATTTCTGAAAATAAATAAGTCTATATTAATTTTAGGATAATTTTAAGTTTCGATGTTAATTTTGTGTTGAAATTTTAGATTTGTTGGTTTAAATAAATATCATTATCAATAATTCAACACCATATTCATGATCCCATTGATGTTCATGATCTATTTTTCATGTCTTGATTATTTTCTATAAAATTGTGTATATTCTCTTATATTTGTGTGTCTTGCAAAAAGGAATAAATCGCACCTTTAGAGCGAAACTGGCCGAACTCAAAAAATCGTCAAAATGAGTTAGCAGCACAGATCGACTCAAAATTACATATTGCATCAAGTCTTTAATCCGAAACCGACCCAATCACGCTAGAACAGCATGGACGACATAATGTCTTCTTTCTTTTTTTTTTTTTAGGGATGTTCAGTCTAGCCCGACCACCTGCTAGACTATTCCAGAACAATTTTGAGACACCCTGTACTTTGATCCTGGTCACAGCACCAATTGTAACACCTTATCTCCTAATTTCTCTCGTCCCTGGTGAGCAGATGTTCCGCGGGAGTTTGTGTCGTACAGACTCATCATTCAAACAGATGACGCTTGGCGACAAAAATTGGCATAGTAACCAGGTCACGTGACAGCTAACAGACAGTGTAGGGGTAGCACGAGTCACGGAATGACGAGAATCTTTTGTTTTCTAATTTTCAGCGTCGTTTAGAAATATTTTAGTGCAGTGCTTCTTCGGTGCACCCTGGGCACCGGTTAACGATTTCCTGGCGGTCTCCGAGGGATATCATTATCCGTTGGCTAAGAGCCCGACAGGGGGGAGGGGTCTTTTGACCGTGTTCTACCGTACAACGTTGCCGACATTTTTGTCACAAGATTTTTGAATACTGTATTTATTACCTTGACATTGGCGATCTTTGCGGCATTATCAAGAATATTAATAAAATGCGTTTTAAATGTTGTAAAATATAGATAGTAATAATATATAATTAGCCAGAACATTGAACAAAATAGTTTTAGACTCACTATAGTATATAGGATTAAATAATCAACTTATTATAGTTTTTATAACTTTCGGTTTTTATCCGGTTTTTACGTCCCGAAAACCGGTTTTTTGCCTTAACCAAAAAAGTCAGGTTAACCGAATATTCGGTTAACCGGTTAACCGGTTTGCAATCCCTAATGGGGCCATATTAGAAAAGAAGAAGAAGAAGAAGAAATATTCTTTTAGTTTACCTTATATCCGCATTCGATCTTCTTCACCGACAAAACGTGACATTCTTTTATAAAAACAATTAGCAAAGTAAATAAAGGCTTTTGCATTTTGCGACGAGAGTAAACATTAAAATTAATACCAATTAAATGGAATATTAGGATATAGTTTAGTTGATAGGTTGATGGTGGGTTTGCGTATAATGAACAATGAGGTATGGTCGCGGAATGTAATTTGAGTTTGTTTGGAGTAAGACCGCATTCACACTGACTTGGACACCTTTCACACCATCTCCTTAGATATTGTATGAGTACCCTTTTTGTATTTTGTATGTATACATACATACATACATAAATCACGTCTTTCTCCCGGGGTAGACGGAGCCTAAGGTGACAAGACCCAAAGGCCACGCTTAGCATGACTCTGGGCGTATAGGTGGAAAGGGGAATCTAAATAGTGATGGGTAGCTAGCCACATCGCCTATATGATTCTTATGCCCATCCTGGATGGGCTTTTACCATCTGCGCGGGAGGAGAAGCAACTGGTACATTCTTTGTTTTTTGTTTACCCCCAGACCAGCATGGAAGCATGCATTTTGTATGTATGCATGTGTGTAATGATATTTAGTAGTTTATTATGTTTTGTTTATGTATGTATGTATGTATGTAAACTCTTTATTGTACTTATATATACACGCTCTATTGTGGCTTTCATTATCTGGAATTTTAAACGCACGCTTTGTCGGTCCCTCTTTTAATGCTCCTCTCATCTACTCAAACGTTAACTGGTAGAGATCCCTTATAGGAATAAGTTCGCTTTTGTGCATATATTAATGTTATTTTAATTTTTTTGTGAATTGTATCTGTTTCTTTATATTTGTACAATAAAGCATTTACTTACTTACTGACTTTTGTAACCTTTAGTCGCTGAGTACCTAAAACGTAGTCTGCCAATTTTGCGTTAGTCAAAGTTTCACTAAGTACGTTTTTGTCATTGGGTTCAAGTATAACGTAAGCGCTTGAGGGGGGGGGGGGGGTCTTTGCTTTGCTTATTTTTGATGACGTGGTGGGTGATTACGTCAGCAGTTTCGATTCGAACTGCTGCTCACGAATCAGTAAAAAACAATCCATTACCAGAAAAATGTATAAGGTACCAATGATTACGTAAGCATGGGAGGGGGGAAGAGGTTTGCTTACTTTTGCTGACAAGGGGGAGGTGTGGGGGGGGTTAAATAATTGTATAAAATCTGCTTACGTAATAATTGAATGGCCCCTATGTCGCAATAGGTCTAATCCTCGTATTGCCCATTTAGCGATACAACTGTGTCGCAATAGGTCTAGACAAAGGAAACATACCTTAGGTTTAGGTTATGTTAAGTCTTTATCGGTCCAAAGGGCCAAAAGCACGCAAAAAAAGGCGCTCCGCGCAAGCGAAGCGCCGTTGACACATTGTTTTATAATTAGTAGTAGTTTTAGTTTTAGTATCTGCATGTATTATATATTGTAATTGTTTTGTAACTTAAAATAAATTTCCCAGTTAAATGGGCAATGTGAACTTGCCCTAACCATGCCTGTTTGAGCCGACGTCACACGGGTTCCCGTGCCGTGTACACAATGAATCATGTTCAACTTAAAACATTAAACAAACCCACCATTGGAATTACCTGGTACAGTCACCGCGAAAAATATACCAGCTTCCTACCATGCTGGTCTGGGAGCAAAGAAGAAACAATATACCAGTTGCTTCCGGACGACGACAGTGACGACCGGATAGCCTAGTTGTTTGAGACCCTGACTGTGAAGCTAGAGGTCCTGGGTTCAAATCCCGGTAGGCGCAGACAGTTGTATGATGAATACGAATGTTTGTGCCCGAGTCATGGATGTATGTATGTATGTATGTATAACTCTTTATTGTACATAAAACACAAGAAAAAAGATGAATACCTACGTACTTGCAACACACTTGCATAAAGGCGAACTTATCCCTAAAATGATCTCTTCCAGTTAACCTTTGAACGATTGACTTTGATTGATTTGATGTTGTATGTATTTAAGTATGTATTTAGCTACATTATATAAGTATGTTTGTCCGTTGCCTGGTGCCCATAGTACAAGCTTTGCTTAGTTTGGGGCTGGGTCAATTGGTGTAATTTGTCCTAAGATATTTATTTATTTATTTATTCTGCAGCAGAAATGAGAGCGTTAAGAAGTATGGAAGGTGTATCACTAAAAGATAGAATAAGGAATAGTGTGATAAGGGAATGTGCGGGTGTGAAAGAGGATATAGTGACTAGGATAGAAAAAAGTATGCTTACAGTGGCGTAACTATAACGTCTGGGGCCCGCGGCAAATTCGTCAGGGGCTCCTTCCTTAATATAAAGAAGTGCATCAGCGTCCCTTCTGTACTCTAAATCAAGCCAGTTCGGGGCCCCGTAGAGCTAGGGGCCCCGGGCATTTTGCCACCCCTGCCACCCTATAGTTACGCGTCTGGTTAATAAGTATGGAAGGTGTATCACTGAAGGATAGAACAAGGAATAGTGTGATAAGGGAACGTGCTGGTGTGAAAGAGGATATAGTGACTAGGATAGAAAAAAGTATGCTTACAGTGGCGTAACTATAACGTCTGGGGCCCGTGGCAAATTCGTCAGATGCGGCTCCTTCCTTCCTCAATATAAAGAAGTGCATCAGCGTCCCTTCCGTGCTTTAAACCAAGCCAGTTCGGGGCCCCGTAGAGCTAAGGGCCCCTGGCATTTTGCCACCCCTGCCACCCTATAGTTACGCGTCTGGGTAAGAAGTATGGAAGGTGTATCACTGAAGGATAGAACAAGGAATAGTCTGATAAGGGAACGTGCTGGTGTGAAAGAGGATATAGTGACAAGGATAGAAAAAGTATGCTTAGTTGGTTTGGTCACGTAGAGCGGATGGGTGAAAGTAGACTAACTAAACAGATCTCTCTGGGGAGTGTGAATGGTTGCGTTGGTAGGGAATGCCTAGACGGACATTCCGAGACCAAATAGAAGGCGTTTTGGAAAAAATCAGGTCAGGAGTACCCGAAACCGACAAGCATGTATGAAGAGATTGATGTGGGTGAAGCGAAAGAAGTATGTCAGGATCGTAGCAAGTGGAACAAAGTAGTGTCTGCCTAACCCTGTGGGAAAGAGGTGTGACGGTATGTATGTATGTATGCTTCTCTTTCCACGAACATGTTAAAAGCCCACCGAAATGGGCGATCTTAAGAATCATGTTAAAGGCGATGCTAGCAACCCATCACTATTTTGATTCCCCTTTCCACCTATACGCTAAACGTGGCCTTTAGGGCTTGTTACCTTATCTGTCTACCTGCATTACACGGTCTCATCGTCTAAGGGAAGACGGGCCCAGCGTACAAGCCTTCATCTTCTTGGCGCGGTCTTGGCGGAAGTCGGGGCCACCGGGGGGCGTCTGTGGTCAAACCCTAGTGGCATCCCACTGCGTCCCCATCACACCGGGTTGAAGCAACGCCGGAGAGTTTTCGTTTGGGTCAGTGGCGTAACTGTGGCAGGGTTGGCAAAATGCCAGGGGCCCCTAGCTCTACGGGGCCCCGAACTGGCTTGGTTTAGAGCACAGAAGGGACGCTGATGCACTTCTTTATATTGAGGAAGGAGCCCCATCTGACGAATTTGTCGCGGGCCCCAGACGTTATAGTTACGCCACTGGTTTGGGTATACCCCTTCGGGGGGAGTCCCACATTACCCTAAGCATCCCCGTGCCTAGGTCATCTATAAAGATTTCCTCTCCGTTTAAAAACGCTCTGTCTACCCCGTAAGGGATACAGACGTGATTTATGCGTGTGTGTATGAGTGTAATTGCTTGTATGACTAGTTACGTAACAAGTTGTAAACCACAGCCAAGGTTTGTGCGCGAGAGTGGAATTAAGAGCGACCGATGAATACTTAAGGGGGAGATTACATCCTAGTAATATTATAAATGCGAATGTAAGTTTGTTTGTTACGGTTTCACGCGAAAACTACTCAACCGACCATTATGAAATTTTGTACACACGTTCTTGGAGGTATTAGAAGTAACATAGGATACTTTTTACTAAAAATTTTTTTTTTATGTTATCTGCGCGGACGAAGTCGCGGGCTAAAGCTTACGGCTTACCTTTAGGCGCTCTCTATCCCGTAAGGGATAAATACGTGATTTGTGTATGGATAGACAGAGCCTAAGGTAACAAGAGCTAAAGGCCACGTTTAGCATGATTGTGGGTGTATAGGATGGAATCAAAATAGTGATGGGTTGCTAGCATCGCCTATAATATGATTCCTAAGATTTGCGCCCATTCCCACGATGAGCTTTTACCATCTGCGCGGGAAGAGAAGCAACTGTACATTCTATGTTTTTTCATCATTTACTTTTGAAGAAAACGCCCTTAGAACATACATAAATCACGTCTTTATCCCTTACGGGGCAGACAGAGCCTAAGACTAAAGCTGAAGGCCACGTGTAGCATGATTGTGGGCGTATAGGTGAAAAGGGGAATCAAAACAGGGATAGCTAGCATCACCTATAACACCGCGAACTGTCTGTCCTTCCATCCTCAACATCTTGATGGTTTCTTTCCTCGTACGGTAAAGATCTGGAACCAACTTCCTGCTGCAACTTTCCCTGAGCGGTACAATTTAGGGATCTTTAAAAAGCGAGCCTTCCTGTTCCTCAAAGGGCCGGCAACGCACTTGTGATTCCCCAGGTCTTGCAGGTGTCCCTGGGCGACGGTGATTGCTTTCCATCAGGTGACCCGTCTGCTCGTTTGCCCCCTCTTATATATAAATATATTGAAAAAAATATAACACGATTTTCGCCGATTCCCGCGATGGCCTTTTACCATCTGCGCGGGAAGAGTAGCAACTGGTACATTCTATGTTTTTTCATCATCTACTTTACGCAGCAATAATGCCAATAATACAAAATGAAATGGTTCAACGCAAACAAACCACGTCTCACAAAAACCGCAAATCTATTTAATTTACAAAGTCAGATTGACAGGCTCGTAATGTGGTTTTTAAAAACACGTTAATATAAATACCGGTCAAGTGCGAGTCGGATTCGCGTACAAAGGGTTCCTTACCATTATCTTTAATATGTAAAACCAGTGTAAGCAGAGCCCCGCTCCAAAGCGAAATGTACGAAGTGCGGGGTCACTTTACAATACAATACAATACAAATACTCTTTTTAATTTTTAAGTTGTGACTGTTTTTTATTATGATTTGTTTTTCTTTTCCAATAAACACCCTCTTTATTGAACACCACTAAGCAGTACAAAACAATACAGAAACAAAGAACAAAGTAGACAATAGGCGGTCTTATCGCTTAATAGCGATCTCTGCCAGACAACCAATCAGAGAAATAAATTGGAGACAGTTTAAGAAGGTCACTTTATATTGTATCAAAGTAATCGTATCGTTCAAAGGTTAACTGGAAGAGATCCCTTTTAGGGATAATTTCGCCTTTGTGCATGTGTGTTGTCCTGTATTCATCTTTTTCTTGTGTTTTATGTACAATAAAGAGTTATACATTCATACAGTACAGTATACATACAAAAATAAATGATACAAATTAATTGAATATTACAAATATGACAAAATCAAAAACAATAATAATAAAACAATTAGGTAAAATTAAATTACTTTAAGGGATAAAGACGTGATTTGTGTATGTGTGTGTAAATTATTTTTCTGCTAGGGATCGTCACTGCTTCTTAGTAAATAATGAAATAATAAATGGTTGAAACAATATTGGTCACTGATATATACAGACATACATAGATTTCATACATTATTCTGGCTTTTAGTATTTGTTGTTATAGCGGCAACAGAAATACATCATCTGTGACAATTTCAACTGTCTAGCTGCCACGGTTCATGAGATACAGCCTGGTGACAGACAGACAGCGAAGTCTTAGTTCAGTAAGGGTTTTTACCTTTTGGATACGGAACCCTAAAAACAATGTATCACTTGATTACACCGATATTGGTGTTCAATGTTACGCTCTTGGGGTGGGCGACGCGCACGTCATTTCTGGTGTTGCAAGGTCCATGGGCGGTGACTGGTCAGAGGAGTCTTCTAGCTTCACAAAGTATGGGAAAAAAATCTAAACTAGACAAATTTGACTGAAAAAAATCTAAACTACACTGAAATCTATTGTAATATTCTGTATACCTTTTTCTGTTTTGGTTGTTATATGTGGTGTTCAATAAAGAGTTATTGTATTGTATTGTAAATCCTTACAATAATAGTCCTCCAGCACTTTGCACTTTGATATGCCAGCCTGTTTGTTGTTTTTGAACAATTTAGTTTTCCCTCCTTTTTATTTTTTGTTTATTGTAAACTATTTAATTAATTTATGTATTTTTAGGGTTCCGTACCTCAAAAGGAAAAAACGGAACCCTTATAGGATCACTTTGTTGTCCGTCTGTCCGTCCGTCCGTCTGTCAAGACCCTTTTTCTCAGGAACGCGTGGAGGTATGAAGCTGAAATTTATATCAATTACTCAGGTCTACTGTCCCTTGAAGCTGTGAAAAAATCAAACTTCTAAGCCAACGCAATCAAAAGATACAGCCGTTTATGCCGCAAATTTCCGCAAATTTTCAACTCTCAAGGGAATCAAAACCTACAAGGTAGTTCCCGTGAACGCAGAATCTTGAAATTTGGTATGAAGGTAGGTCTTATAGCACAGATTAAAGAATAATTGCGAAAACCGTAAATGTGTATGTATGTCTGTATATAGCAGTGACCAATATAAAGTAACCCCACACTGCGTACATTTTGCTTTGGAACAGGGCTCTGCTTACACTGGTTTTAGATATTTATAGATAATGATACGGAACCCTTGGTGCGCGAGTCCGACTCGCACTTGACCGGTTTTTTTTTTAGTTACACAAGTCGGGTTCTATCTATTTATAGCTTTGTTTATGTAAAAGTTTATGGATTATGCAGTATATTGTTATCTAGTATATGTAGTACTAGCGACCCGCCCCGGCTTCGCACGGTATATTATGCATGTATTATACATTTAAACCTTCCTCTTGAATCACTCTACCTATTAAAAGAAACCGCATCAAAATCCGTTGTGTGGTTTTGAAGATATAAGCATAAATAGGGACATATAGGGACACAGGGACAGAGAAAGCGACTTTATTTTATACTATGTAGTGATATTTAATCGGTGGATCACATATAAAAATCACGTCTTTATCCGTTACGGGGTAGACAGAGCCTAAGGTACCTAACAAGACCTAAAGGTCACGTTTAGCATGAATGTGGGCGTATAGGTGGAAAGCGGAATCAAAACAGTGATGAGTTGCTAGCATCGCCTATAACGACACCTCCCACGCACAAAGTCGTATCCCTAAATCGACGATTTTGCAGGAGCGCGATTATAAGAATTTTTCATGTATTTTTCAAGTTGAAATATGTCCAAAGTTTAAAGCAGTGGTTATATCTGTCCGCAGCGGGTTAAGTAACACGAAGCAAATCTGTTTATTAAAATAAATATCATAATTTCAAAATTATGGCAAAAAACCTAAAGTTACGACTTTGTGCTCGTTATCAAAACGTCGTATAAGAAAGTTACAACCTTTTGCGATTGATCACGTCCATTGCATAAAGTCGTATGTTATAAATACGACTATATATAAAAGGATATACCTTCTCACTAAAGCAACGCATATAGTCGCAAGTGCGAGTTACGACCCATGATTGTAAAAAAACTGCATCAAAAAGTCGTACCTAACTACTATTGTTTACGCATAAAGTCGTAACTTAGAAGTTAAGGCTATTTGCGTGGGGTGTAATGAACACTTAATGGAGTGGCGCAAAGCGTCGAATGTTGTGATGCGACGATTTGCGTGGAAAAGTTCAAATGATACGACTATTAGCAATCACAAAACTCCATAATTATCCAAAATATTTAAACTTGAGTTTTAGGAAGTTATAGCTTGGATTAATGACTTTGTACCGACTGAAAAATCTCATTATGCATAAAAAACGGGTTACGACCTTTTGCGTCGGAGGTGTCGATAACATGAATCTTGAGATTTTGTGATTTCGTTTTTTTTTGAGGAACTTAACTAGTTCTTTACAGAGCAAAGCCGCGGTCTCAAGCTAGCTAGTTGTACAGTTTGCTGACTTGTCGGTCTAGATTGCCCGCAGGACAGTCCGGCCGGTCCAAGGTTGTACCGTGGGAGAGTGTTTAATGAACGTATTGTAGGCTCGCGAATTCGCAGGGTCGAATATTTACCGACTAATTTACTGTGTTAATTACGCGAATTGATACATGGCACTAATGTTTTTCTAAGTAAATAAGTAAGTAAATGCTTTTTCATCACTTAAGCTCTAGTAGGTTGCATTTAACTTGAAATCCGAGTTGTAAATTCGATTTACATCTGAATGTAAGTAAATTAAAAAATCGAATGGTGCTCCTTTGTATTCACGAACTGGTAAACAAGGAGATTGTTATGCGTAATACTTACCTCCAAACCTCCATGCTGGCATAATGCTGCTGCCCAGTGCTAGCTGAATGTGCCAAAGCCAAAGAGCGCGAGGCCATTAAAAAAAACAAAAGACGGTTTGGCGCGATGAATTTTCTTCCGCACTATTACAAATTGCGCATTTTTTATTTCCTCGCATTTGTGATGAAAAGTAGTGTTCAACTCGAGTGTAAATGATAAATTACGACCCTTGTTTATCAATCTACTACATTGTACAAATGTTAAGAAACAGAGAACAAATCACAAAAAATACATTAAATATATGCGCAAAGGTGAAGAGACTGATGAATGTGGATGAAGCGAAAGAAGTATGTCAGGATCGTAGCAAGTGGGACAAAGTAGTCTCTGCCTACCCCTGTGGGAAAGAGGCGTGACGGTATGCATGTATGTTTGTTAACCTTTGAGTAAATGAGAGGAGCATTACAAAGAGTGAGTTTAAAATATGGTGTCTAACCCCCTTATTCATAAACGCTCTGTAGGCTTCTGCTAACTTAGCAATCGTTTGTCCTTATCTGCCACTTTGACATTTACCTTTCACAGACAAGGACAAACGATTGCTGAGTTAGCAGAACCCTACAGAGCGTTTATGAATAAGGGGGTAAGCCTACTGGTATCTTCAAGCTATTGAGCTGAAATTTTGCGTAAGTATGTATGTATGTATGTATAACTCTTTATTGTACATAAAACACAAGAAAAAGATGAATACAGGACAACACACATGCACAAAGGCGAACTTATCCCTAAAAGGGATCTCTTCCAGTTAACCTTTGAACGATTGACAGGACATGAGTATTAAGCAAGAGTAGACACACAGAAAAAGTAAAAGAACCGATCGACACCTAAAATAATCCTAAATGTCTAAATTTTAAATAATGTAAGATATAATAATAAACTACACATAATAGATAAATACGATAAACTAATACACAATAAATAATATATACTACATAATATATTAATATATACATACACACACAAGTTACAAAACACTTCACATTCATTTAAGAGGATCCATCGAGCCAATACGCCTAATAAGTAATAAGTACTCGAAGTCGGATGACAATACAATCTGGCAGTATATTCTGGTGATCCAGCCAGAATCGTCTCCGCAGGGAACTCTTCAACGGTTGGTCCGATTGACTTGAAATTTGGTACACATGTGTAACAGGGGTGTTACGAATATTCGCATCCGCATCCGTAAATGCGGAATATTCGCATTTATTCAGACATCTGCATCCGCATTCACATCCGCATCAATCAATGCGGAGTTTTTACGGATGCAGATTCACATCAACAAGACTCGATAAGTAACTACATGTTAAGAAAGTGGGCGGAGCCAGTGGCACGTGCTTCGCGTTTGTTTACATAAATACTATTATGCATTAATAAGTATTATTATGCATTTAAAATTTAAATAATTATCCTTTTAAAATCCCAAAATCCGCATCCGCATCCGCATCACATTCGCATTTGCATCCGCGGATGTCTAAATTTTGCATCCGTAACAACCCAGGTGTAAGACAGATGACAATGTATTGTGTGTGCTATGTACCTAAGCTGTAGAATGCGGCAACGAATAGACGACATTGCCTAACTGTAATTTAATTGAAAAGCGATAAAAATTCAAGTTCATTTCCAATTGAGCCTCTAAATTATGTAAATTAACAATTAAAATAAACAGAACCCGATATTCTTGAGTTTTTAGGTCAGAACAGATAAGCTAACGTGTCTGTTGCGAAAAAACATCCTTAGATCACTATCTGATATTAAATTTGTACTAATTACTTTTTTCAAATTTTCAAGCTAAATGTGTAGTAACATTTGCTTGGACTTGGCTTCCTACTGTTGCGCGCAAGCCTCCTCACAGAATGGGTTTGGGCTATAGTTACCATCAGTGGCGTAACTATAACGTCTGGGGCCCGTGGCAAATTCGTCAGGGCTCCTTCCTCAATATAAAGAAGTGCATCAGCGTCCCTTCTGTGCTCTAAACCAAGCCAGTTCGGGGCCCCGTAGAGCTAGGGGCCTCTGGCATTTTGCCATTGGGAACTTCACACACACCATTGAATTCCTTCGCATGTACAAGGTTACTTCCATGCTGGTCTGGGAGCAAAGGCAATAGAATGTACCAGTTGCTTCTCGTCCCGCGCAGATGGTAAAAGGCCATCGAGGGAATTGGCGAAATTCTTAGGAATCATGTTATAGGCGATGCTAGCAACCCATCTCTATTTTGATTCCTCTGTCCATCTACACGCCTCCAATCATGCTAAACGTGTCCTTTAGGTTTTGTAACCTGAGCTCTGTCTACCCCGTAAGGGAAGACGTGTATGTATTTTTTTAGTTTAGGTTATAATGAAGTTGTTATGGGTATTAAGTATGTTATATCAAATCATAGGAAATAACTTCAATGGCTTTGTTCTGTGCAGATTTTTTTTTACGAGACTTGGACACCCGCAACACTAGATAATTGCTGATGCGTTGCCAGCGTAAAGGGCTAAGGTAGAATTTCTCTTGTGCTAGTAATTTCGTCGGCTGTCTATTCACTCCGGAGCACAACGCAAGCATTGCTGCTTGGCGGCATCAATAGCTAAGGTCGCATCCTTACTATCCTTACTAATATTATAAATGCGAAAGTAACTCTGTCTGTCTGTCTGTCTGTCTGTTACCTTTTCACGCTTAAACCGCTGGGCCGATTTAGTTGAAATTTGGTATACAGATAGTTTGAGTCCCGGGAAAGGACATAGGATAGTTTTTATCCCGTAAAATTGCATAGTTCCCGCGGGATAGCGATAAGCGAATTCTGCGCAGACGGAGTCGCGGGCAACAGCTAGTAATAAATAAGTGAGCGTTTTCCAAAAAAAAAGGGTTTTGGGTTTTTCTTTCTCAGAATCGTTTACCCTATCGATCCTTATACAAGAAAAAGTGTCCTAAAATTTACATTCCAGTTCGTCACTTTTTTCATATGTATAGGTATGTATGGAACGTGACGAACAGGAAAAAAAATCTGCAGTTAAATCTGGGTCACATTTTTTCTAAGTAAGAAAAATCCAAAATATAACTAAATTCTGGAAGAAATGATAATGCGAACTTTTTTTCGGAAAACGCTCAAGTCTATTTTTAACCGACGAAAAAAAGGTTTTTTTAATTCGACGCGTATTTCTTTTGGAATTCCGAATATGTTACCCCAAAAAAATTATAAAATTATTACAAATTTAAAATCACTTTGTGCCTTTCCAAATATGGAGTCAAAAAAACAAAGGAGTCGTAAAAATAACTGCCAATAATTACAGGTGACTCACAGTACCCCTGCGTAGAACTGTTTCACAATAAATTTAGCCACCAGCTCTAGTAAGCGTCGGACAGTTTCAATGTTGCGTACCTACTGCGAAATGGTTCCTCAGGCGTTCTTAATAAAGTGGTTTGTTTGGCAAGTTGTGTCGAAAGAGAAACAAATATGGCGTCTTTTTAAAATGTTATTAAACTAAAGATAGTCGAATTATTTGCAGCATAATTAGCTTCTGATTTGTTTGTTATTTATACGTATGGGCAAATATGTATGTTTGTCTGATAAGCATTACATTTAAATTTAGCGTTGTCATTGAAATAACGGTCAAGCGCGAGTCTGACTCGATCACCGAGGATCTCGTACAAACACACACACACAGTGGCGTAGCTAGGTAACCAAGGGCCCTGGTGCAAATAAAAAAATGGTGCAACACTACTATCTAAACAGGTTACGTTTTAATAATAACTAGCTTCTGCCCGCGACTTCGTCTGCGTAGAATTATACATAAAAACCTTCCTTGCAAACCACTCTATCTATTTAAAAAAACCGCATCAAAATCCGTTGTGTAGTTTTGAAGATATAAGCATACATAGGGACATAGGGACATAGGGACAGAGAAAGCGACTTTGTTTTATACTATGTAGTGATAGTGATAGTGATGCTTCTTCCTTACAATTCAGAGAAATTGTTGAGCATAGAGATGCTGGTGTGGGGGCAAAGAAACAACATAGAATGTACCAGCTCTCTTCCCGAGCTCGTAAAAGCCCTTCGAGGGAACGGGCGAAAAATCTTACACAAATCACGTCTTTATCCCTTACGGGGTAGTCAGAGCCTAAGGTAACAAGACTTAGGCCACGTTTAGCTCATTACCTACCTGCATTGCACGGTCTCATTGTTTAAGGGAAGTCCTGGCGGAAGCCGGGGCCACCGGGGGGGCGTCTGTGGTGAAACCCTAGTGGCATCCCACTGCGTCCCCATCACACCGGATTGAGGCAACGCCGGAGAGTTTTTAGTTTGGGTATACCCCTTCGGGAGTCCCACATAACCCTAGGCATCCCCGTGCCTAGGGCATCCATAAAGATTTCCTCTCTGTTAAAAAAAAAGGCTTTAGCTAGATTGTGGGCGTATATATGGCAAAAAATGTAATCAAAATAGTGATGGGTTGCTCGCACCGCCTGTAACATGATTCCTTTGATTTTCGCCCATTCCCGATGGGCTTTCACCATCTGCACGGGAAAGAAGCATCTGGTTTTGATTCCTTCCTCCTATACGCCCACAATCACGCTAACCGTAGTCTTTAGCTCTACCTTAGCTTCTGTCTGCCCCGGGATAGAGACGTGATTTTTGTACGTATGTATGCGTAATGAATAAATAAATAATAAATATCTTGGGACAAATTACACCAATTGACCCAGCCCCAAACTAAGCAAAGCTTGTGCTATGGGTACCAGGCAACGGATAAACATACTTATATAATGTAGATAAATACATACTTAAATACATACAACATCCATGACTCGGGCACAAACATTCGTATTCATCATACAACTGTCTGCCCCTACCGGGATTCGAACCCAGGACCTCTAGCTTCATAGTCAGGGTCACTAACCACTAGGCTATCCGGTCGTCTTGTATGTTTTGTTTAAGTTAAATGAAGCAAGCAAAGCTGTGTATAAACGCTTGTATGCGCGGTTAACTAAGCAGTTAACCTTGTTACTTACTCGTTCCAACTGCTCTCGTTATGTCACGTCCAGTGGTAAAGAACAGCATATTATTATTTTACTGTAAACTAGCTGTTGCCCGCGACTTCGTCTGCATATAATTCGTTTATCGCTATCCCGCAGGAATTACAATCCTACTTCCTACTAATATTATAAATGTGAAAGTTTGTGAGTATGGATGTTTGTTACTCTTTCACGCAAAAACGGCTGGACAGATCGGGATGAAAATTGGAACATAGATAGATTATAGTCTGGAATAACACATAAGCTACTTTTTATCCCGGAAAATTGCGTAATTCCTGCGGGATAGCGATAAACGAATTCTATGCAGACGAAGTTGCGGGCAACAGCTAGTACAGTATAATACAATAACTCTCTATAATATTGAACACCACATATAACAAACAAAACAGAAAAAGGTACAGAATATTACAAGGTAACAATAGCCTTATCGCTACGGAGCGATCTCTACCAGGCAACCATAATTGACTAGAGAACAGAACACATCTAAGCAGTTTTCCGGGATAAAAAGTAGCCTATGTGTTATTCCAGACTATAATCTATCTATGTTCCAAATTTCCATCCATACGCCCACAATCATGCTAAACGTGGTCTTTTGGTCTTGTTACCTTAGGCTCTGTCTACCCCGTAAGGGATAAAGACGTAATGTATGTATGTTCTAAATTTCATGCAGTGTCCAGTCGTTCTGGCGTGACAGAGTAACAAACATCCATCCATCCATACTTACAAACGTTCGCGTTTATAATATTAGTAGGACTAGCTTCTGCCCGCGACTTTGTCTGCGTAGATAGTATATTCTGCAATAATTATTAACGTCGCGACTCTAGACAACCTTCTAGACAACATGTTTATCGCTATCCCGTGGGAACTATGCAATTTTCCGGGATAAAAAGCCTGTGTTAATGTAGGGTAACAGCTCCATTCCAAAAATAATACAAATCCATCCAGTCGTTTCAGCGTGAAGAAGGAACAAACACACACACAAACTTTCGCCTATAATATTAGTGTAATGTGTCTATGTTCAGTAGGTACCTACCTATTTTAATTTGTAATACAGTATTCTTCTATGCTGGTCTGACAACGGATTCCTTCATACCATCGCATCATATTCTAATTTATACACACACACACACACACAAACACACACACACACACAAATCACGTCTTTATCCCTTACGGGGTAGACAGAGCCTAAGGTGGCAAGAAGTACAGGCCACGTTTAGCAAGATTGTGGGCGTAAAGGTGGATAAAGGAATCAAAATAGTGATGGGTTGCTAGCCGGATCGCCTAGAACATGATTCCTATTATTTTCGCCCATTCCCTCGATGGGCTTTTACCATCTGCGCGGGAAGAGAAGCAACTGGTACATTCTATGTTTTTTCTTTACTCCCAGGTAAAGAAAAAACATAGAATGTACCAGTTGCTTCTCCTCCCACGCAGGTAAAAGCCCATCGAGGGAATGGGCATAGGAATCATATAGGCGATGCGGCTAGCTACCCATCACTATTTTGATTCCCCTTTCCACCTATGCGCCCACAACCATGCTAAGCGTGGCCTTTGGGTCTTGTCACCTTAGGCTCTGTCTACCCCGTAATGGAAAAAGACGTGATTTATGTATGTATGTATGTATGTATTAGGAGAAACGCTTAATAGATGCTTTACGATCTAAATTCCAACTCTCTCGCTTCCCTCGATGGGCTTTTACCATCTGCCCGGGAAGATTTTGCGGGTGGTAGGGCCGTCCGGATCGCTACCACCATCTTACTCGTTAATCCTGCCGCTAAGTAGCAGTGCTGGAACTGCTGTGTTCCGGTGTGGAGAGTAAGACAGCCGGGGAAATTACGGGCACAAGAGGCATTGCATCTTAGTCCTCTAGGTTGACAACGCATCTGCAATCCCTCCGGGGTTGCGGGTGTCTATGGGCAGTGGTGATCACTTACCATCAGGTGACCCACTTGCTCGTTTGCCTTCGTATTCATATATAAAAAAAAAAAACAAGAAAAGAGAAGCGACTAACAGACCACAAAAACGGACCAGCGTGGATTTCAAAGACATGTTTTATCTCACCTTACATAAATCCGTTGCAACCTTCCTTGTCACACATGTTTTAACGTACTATAGCACGTTCCAGCCAAACCGACGCCCACGGTCATTAACCTTCAGTGGAGTCCGGTGTGACATGCGTGAAACAAGCTTAAGTTATTAACTAATACGCATGCGCGAGCAATTAGGCTGCGGCTGCACTGGCTAGCGGCAGCGACTCGATCCACAATTGGCATTGTTCATTTTTTTTTGTATGCTCCAATTCGAAAACCATTTCGAGGAAAACCATCATTTATCCGATTTATCTTGTCCGATTTCAAAAATCCTTACTAATATAACTCTGTCTGTCTGTCTGTCTGTCTGTTACCTTTTCACGCTTAAACCGCTGGTCCGATTTAGTTGAAATTTGGTATACAGATAGTTTGAGTCCCGGGAAAGGACATAGGATAGTTTTTATCCCGGAAAATTGCATAGTTCCCGCGGGATAGCACAGCCCAAACCACTGGAATTTTTCAAATTTAAGGCGGAACAAAGTTCGCCGGGTCAGCTAGTACTTTATAATTGCAGATATTTTTGTAAAAGTACTTTGAACCTTTGTTTGACCGAACGACCCGGTTTTTAGACAGAATCCAGCATCGAATGTTTGCCACAAAAATGAAAAAAAAAGTTTAGCTATGGCAACTGTCACGTGTCACTGTCAAATCGACAAAACCATAGACAAAGACGTTTTTTTTAGCCAGCCGAACGAAGGCGATTGGGATTCTGTCTAAATTCACGAATTATCAAACAGCGAAAAAATATTTATTATTAATTAACAAAGCTTCGTAAAAGCATAATATTCAAATTAGTTGCTTGAAATAGTCCATTTTATCAAATAAAGGTGTTAAAAGCACAGCTTAAAAAAAATGAACAATGCCAATTCTGTACCTATACAATACAAATACTCTTTATTGAAGACCACAAATCAGTGCAAATCAATACAGAATCAAAGAACAAAGTAGACAATAGGCGGTCTTATCGCTTAATAGCGATCTCTACCAGACAACCGATAAGAGAAATAAGTTGGAGTTGGTTGTTAAGTTGGTTGGATAGTTGGTGCTAGCCGTCAAAAAATACGACTCGAACGTGTTTATGTCAAAATGCCAAGTACTATGAAGACTATTTGTTGCCGTTTCCTTCAGCTAGAGGCGCTGCCCAGTTGCTCGTACTAATTGGGATATTGTTCATTTTCATTTTGATTCATTTGAAAGAGGATATAGAGACTAGGATAGAAAAAAGTATGCTTAGTTGGTTTGGGCACGTAGAGCGGATGGATGAAAGTAGACTGACTAAACAGATCTATATGCGGAGTGTGAATGGTTGCGGGAGGGGAAGGCCTAGGACGTTCCGAGACCAAATAGGAGACGTTTTGGAAAAAGGTCAGGTCAGGAGTACCCGAAACCGACGAGCATGTATGAAGAGATTGATGTGGATGAAGCGAAAGAAGTATGTCAGGATCGTAGCAAGTGGAACAAAGTAGTCTCTGCCTACCACTGTGGGAAAGAGGCGTGACGGTATGTATGTATGTAATGCCTATTTTAAGGCAGTTGGGCAGTTTTATTGTGCAGAATTAGAGTACAAGACTAATTAAATTCCCTTCGACTTGCCTTCTGATGTACTTTACGCCACGCTGCAAGGTATGGCAACAAAATCAATCATACATACATACATATACACAAATCACGTCTTTATCCCTTACGGGGTAGACAGAGCCTAAGGTAACAGGTACCTACAGACCACATTTAGCAAGATTGTGGGCGTATAGGTGGAAAATGGAATGAAAATAGTGATGGCTTGCTAGCCTCATCGCCTATAACATGATTCCTAATATTTTCGCCCCTTCACTCGATGGGCTTTTACCATCTGCGCGGGTAGAGAAGCAACTGGTACATTCTATGTTTTTTCTTTGCTCCCAGACCAGCATGGAAGGCAACAAAATCATAACAAACAAAAACCTGTAACATAGTAAATTCGTATTCATTCAACAATTGACAGAGTTCGACGACCTTGCCCCAGATATGGTGCATTATAAACTATTATATAACTATTGTATAACAACGATGTTCCATTATATATTTAGGCGTGACCAATTTTAGAATAATTGCTTTTGTGTATAAAAAGTGTATGGTTCTTTAGCGGAATATCCATGTTTCCTATATTGTGTGCCGTACCGGGGCGACTTTGATTTACGCTGAGACTAAGAAGTCGAAACTCTGGGGCAGAGTTGGGCGATATCTAGATAATTTCTTATCTAGATAATTATTTCAAATAAATTTATTCGAAGATAAATTCAATCACAAATAGTGCGTTGACAACTTTTTTATTTAGATAAATTATCTAGATGAAGATAACCGACCTCGTCTGTTATTGAAGTAAGCTTATGTATTGTTACCTTAAGGAAAACATAGAATGTACCAGTTGCTTCTCGTCCCGCGCAGATGGCAATAGCCCATCGAGGGAAGAGGCGAAATTCTTAGGAATCATGTCATAGGCGATGCGGCTAGCAACCCATCACTATTTTGATTCCTTTTTCCACCTATACGCCTACAATGCTAAACGTGGTCTTTAGGTTTTGTTACCTCAGGCTCTGTCTACCCCGTAAGGGATATAGACGTGATTTATGTATTATTGTACAGGGCGGGAAGGGATTGCCAGTCGACGTATAGACGACCGAGTGTAGCGAGGCCGGATAAGCCGGATGGGGATATGAAGCCAAGCCTCTTGACGTATGTGAAAGGTAAATGTCAAAGAGACAGATAAGGACAAACGATTGCTAAGTTAGCAGACTACAGAGCGTTTATAATTGGTCAAGAGTAGCGGTTCGTTTTTGGATCCGTCCGGGGGGAAGAGCAGTGCTTGGTCCGGTGCACCCTGGGCATCCGCTAATGATTTGTCCTGGAAGCTTCTGGGGGATATTATTGACCGTTGGCTAAGAGCCCGACAGGGTCTTTGACCATTACCGTATAACGGTGCCGACATTTTATCTCAAGATTTTTTAATTGGCATTGTTCATTTTGTTTAAGCTGTGCTTTTAACACCAAGCAACTTATTTGAATATTATGCTTTTACGTAGCTTTGTTAATGATAAATAAATATTTTTTCGCTGTTTGATAGTTCGTGAATTTAGACAGAATCCCAATCGCCTTCGTTCGGCTGGCTATAAAAAAAAACGGCTTTGTCTATGGTTTTGTCGATTTGACAGTGACACGTGACAGTTGCCATAGCTAAACTTTTTTTTTTCATTTTTGTGGTAAACATTCGATGCTGGATTCTGTCTAAAAACCGGGTCGTTCGGTCAAACAAAGGTTCAAAGTACTTTTACAAAAATATCTGCAATCATAAAGTATTTTTGAAATCGGACAAGATAAATCGGATAAATGATGGTTTTCCTCGAAATGGTGCATTGGAAACGAAGGGTATGAATGTTAATGTAAGCAAGACGAAAGTTATGGTATTTGAAAAAGACGACAGTATGACAGAATGTGAGATTGTGATTTCGGGTAAGAAAGTCGAGCAGGTAAAAGAGTTTGTATATCTGGGTTCGGCGTTTACGAAAGATGGGAAGTGTGAAAGTGATATTGAAAGAAGAGTGAATGCAGGAAACATGGTAAATGGGGCGCTGCGCGCCTTTGTGAGCAGTGAGAAGGTGTCGAAGAAGGCGCGTCTGGCTGTTCACCGAGGGGTGCTCGTTCCTACATTAATGTACGGTAGCGAGACTTGGGTATGGCAAAAGAAGCATGAAAGTAGATTAAATGCAGTAGAAATGAGAGCGTTAAGAAGTATGGAAGGTGTATCACTGAAAGATAGAATAAGGAATAGTGTGATAAGGGAACGTGCTGGTGTGAAAGAGGATATAGTGACCAGGATAGAAAAAAGTATGCTTAGTTGGTTTGGTCACGTAGAGCGGATGGATGAAAGTAGATTAACTAAACAGATCTATATGGGGAGTGTGAATGGTAACGTTGGGAGGGGAAGGCCTAGACGGACGTTTCGAGACCAAATAGGAGACGTTTTGGTAAAAGGTCAGGTCAGGAGTACCCGAATCCGACGAACATGTATGAAGATATTTGATGAATGTGGATGAAGCGAAAGAAGTATGTCAGGATCGTAGCAAGTGGAACAAAGTAGTCTCTGCCTACCCCTGTGGGAAAGAGGCGTGACGGTATGTATGTATGTATATGTATTCCTCGAAATGGTTTTCGAATTGGAGCATACTAAAAAAAATGAACAATGCCAATTATATTTTTGTTACTTTGACATTGGCGAAGTTGTCGTCGCTGTAACGACTTGATACGCCACAAATAAGAAGAAGAAGAAGAAGCATTTATGAATAAGGGGGTTTGAGTTTAACTTTGAAACGGGACTTGGCAGCAGTCAGTGGCGTAACTATAGAGTGGCAGGGGCCCCTAGCTCTACGGGGCCCCGAACTGGCTTGGCTTAGAGCACAGAAGGGAGGCTGATGCACTTCTTTATATTGAGGAAGGAGCCCCATCTGATGAATTTGCCGCGGGCCCCCGACGTTATAGTTACGCCACTGGCAGCAGTCAAATACGTTTTCAAGATAGATACATACATACATACATCTATCACGTCTCCATCCCTTACGGGGTAGACAGAGGCTAAGGTAACAGGTACCTACAGGCCACATTTAGCAAGATTGTGGGCGTATAGGTGGAAAATGGAATCAAAATAGTGATGGGTTGCTAGCCTCATCGCCTAAAACATGATTCCTATGATTTTCGCCCATTCCCTCGATGGGCTTTTACCATCTGCGCGGGTAGACAAGCAACTGGTACATTCTATGTTTTTTTGTTGCTCCCAGACCAGCATGGAAGTAGTCAAGATAGATATTAGTAATAATTGCTAAAATAAGCAAAAAATGCTAAGGTAAGTACCGATTCGATCAGAAAAACCGAATAAATTAGACTTTAATATATATTTAGCCAAGTCGTGTTGTACCAGACCTTGGTATCACAATTATTCGACTTAATACCTACAAAATAATGACCAGAGCCCCGATTTTCGAAAGCGCATAACTCGAAGTGATATAAATCAGCTTGTATCCAAAACTACAGCTCTAATCAAAGCAGTAGCGTAACTATAGGGTGGCAGGGGTAAAATGCCAGGGGCCCCTAGCTCTACGGGGCCCCGAACTGGCTTGGTTTAGAGCACAGAAGGGACGCTGATGCACTTCTTTATATTGAGGAAGCTCAAAGAATTAGCAAGCTGAAGTGGCAGTGGGCCGGCCATTTCTCGCGAAGAACCGACAACCGCTGGGGGAAACGTGTTCTTGAGTGGAGACCGCGACTCGGCAAACGTAGTGTAGGACGCCCTCCGGCCAGGTGGGATGACGATCTGCGAAAGACTGCAGGCAGATGCTGGATGCGTCAAGCTGAAGACAGGGCGCTATGGCGCTCATTAGGGGAGGCCTATGTCCAGCAGTGGTCTAATATAGGCTGATGATGATGATGATATTGAGGAAGGAGCCCCATCTGACGAATTTGCCGCGGGCCCCAGACGTTGTAGTTACGCCACTGAATCAAAGTGTTGACTAGTTCACAAGATTAATGAGAGCTGTGATTGTCTTAAGCTACTCGTATTTCAAATTCAGCACAATTTTTCACCACTCGAGTTGTATTTTCACACATGTGCTTTCAAAAATCGGAGCTCTCAATTATGGAATCTTTGATGATTTAAAGGTGTAAAAATAACATTGAATTAAAAATCGTCAGTCTTCCATGCTGGTCTGGGAGTAAAGAAAAACCTACCTTAATTATTAAAAACTAGCTGTTGCCCGCAACTTCGTCTGCATAGAATTCGTTTATCGCTATCACGCAGGAATTACGCGATTTTCCGGGACAAAATGTAGCAATGTGTTATTCTAGACTATAATCTATCTATGTTCCAAATTTCATCCAGATCTGTCCAGCCGTTCCGGCGTGAAAGAGTAACAAACATCCACACATCCATACTAACAAACTTTCACATTTATAATATTAGTAGTATTTTACAAAAAATAGTTTAAAAAAGCTAATAAAAATAAATAAATATTAAAATAAGCTAAGTTAGTTTACTATCAAATGAATCAAGAAATTTTTATATCTTTATTTTTATGTTTACTTTTACGGTTTTACCGTTAGAAATTTAATAGCCATAATAATGGCCATAGCTTTACTTTTCGGATTTTTCTATGTGTTCTAATTTTCACAGACATTTAGAAATTAAGTTAGTTTAAGCTAATTCATACTCTGTTGCTGACTGTAGCAAGACAATTGCTTCATAACGGACATAGGAACGGACAAACATATGCGGCAAACACATAACCCTCCTGAGCTTCGCTGCAGTCGGGTAAAAATTACGGAATGTACATACATACATACATACATACATAAATCACGTCTTTATCCCTTACGGGGTAGACAGAACCTAAGATAACAAGACCTAAAGGCCACGTTTAGCATGATTGTGGGCGTGAAGGTGGAAAGGGGAATCAAAATAGTGATGGGTTGCCAGCCGCATCGCCTATAACATGATTCCTATGATTTTCGCTCACTCGATATTCCCTCGATGGGCTTTTACCATCTGTGCGGGAAGAGAAGCAACTGGTACATTCTATGTTTTTTCTTTACTCCTAGACCAGCGTGGAAGAGTACAGAATGTCACCGCGTAAAAACGTCACCTTCCCTAGAAGGTTATAAAAACGCTAATTAATTCTAGACATTAATCTAATAGGACTTAAGACTAATTAGTTAAGCTGAATTCGGTAATTTTTCGGAAGGGTTCCGTACAGGTTTCCTAATTTAAGTCAAAATAAAAAAAACCCAAAAAACCCTTAGACAGATTAGATTAGATTAGATTTATTTATCACCCTTTAAAAAAAATGTCATACAAGTAATTCACAAAAGGATCGTCAATTGTAATAAAATAGTAATAATAATAATAACTGAAATTAAATAAAAACAAAATAACAACAAACAAAAATAAAGCCTAATGAAAAATGTCAATGTAAATTCACAAAAAGATCGTTATGGGTTCATGAAAAGAGAAAAAAATAATAATTTAAATAAAACTTATTTTAAAAGCAATTTAAAATGTCAAATAATAAATAGAAAACCACAAAATGTGAAAATATTGTCAGAACACAAATTTAATAACGAAAATATGTAATAATAATAAATGAGGTACTAGAATGGTACAACGAATAATGATCACTCATAATACGTACAGACCTACATTCAAAATTAAATGTCAAGTTTAATGTCACTGTACTCTTTAACAGAGTACTAAAAATAAGCAACGATGCCACAAATACACAGTCATTAAAGTCAAACTTCTTTTTGGGGGTTAAAAAAGTCAAAAAGGAACCCTAAACAAACAGTACTAAAAATAAGCCACAAGCACACAGTCATTGAAGTCAAACTTCTTTTAACATCCATACCTACATACATACCGTCACGCCTCTTTCCCATAGGGGTAGGCAGAGACTACTTTGTTCCACTTGCTACGATCCTGACATACTTCTTTCGCTTCATCCACATCAATCTCTTCATACATGCTCGTCGGTTACGGGTACTCCTGACCTGACCTTTTTCCAATACGTCTCCTATTTGGTCTCGAAACGTCCGTCTAGGCCTTCCCCTCCCAACTTTACCATTTACACTCCCCATATAGATCTGTTCTGAACTTCTTTTTGGGGGTTCAAAAGGCCAAAAAGGAACCCTAAACAGTTTTAAAAATAAGACTAAACAATCCGTTGCGCCACGGGTCGGTGCACAGGTCAAAAAAAGCACTCGCCAAACTATGAAGGCTTGTTTTTATGCCAATAAAAGGTATCTGATGAAACCAGGAAATGGAATTCTATTGATTTTATCGCCAAGCGACCTTTGTTTATATAGAGACATTTTAGTATAATTTTGTTGATGCATATTTTCGGACTAACCTCCTAAATAAAGCTCATCTTACGCGAGCCTTATATCTTGAACGAAGTGGCTCAAAAGACTTGTTCTATGTTCGCTGTGTGAATCCACAGGAATGACTTTGGTGTTTGTTTGAGAATGGACTAACTAAGGGTATCTGAATGAACGTCGTACTTAAAAGCAAACTCTGTATTCACTTCCAAAAGAGTTACTCTCCTTCGACATGCTATTAACTTCTCACAATACAAATAAAACTGGTGTTTTTTTTTATATATAAATAGGAAGGCAAACGAGCAAGTGGGTCACTTGATGGTAAGTGTTCATCACTGCCCATAGACACCCGCAACCACGGAGGGATTGCAGATGCGTTGCCAACCTAGAGGACTAAGATGAAATGCCTCTTGTGCCCGTAATTTCCCCGGCTGTCTTACACTCCACACCGGAACACAGCAGTGCAAGCGCTGCTACTTAACGGCAGGATTAGCGAGTAAGATGGTAGTTGCGATCCGGACGGACCTTGCACAAGGCCCTACCACCCGTTAAATGTGGTCGCACATATATGCTTTGTAGAACGACACTTCGATACGAAGTTTAAAACTAGTACAGCGCCATCTGTCGGCGCATAGCTGCACCGTCTATACATAATACAAGCTGAACAGTGTTATTATGACAATGTTATATTTTTATCTTTCGCGACAAAACAGGTTAAGTATTTTTAGAATTTTGCAGTGTTTTTCCATTTTAATTGATTGACTCGACATTTGTTTGCCGAGGTCGCGCGTATGCCTACACGTGTTTTTATAATGGCGTATTTTTACCAGACTGCGGTGCTGCTGTGAGAACAAAGCACGGGTTGCACTATGGGAGTCCAGCAGAAGTTTAGTCAAAACTACACACACGCACACTAGCGCAAAAAGAAAAAAAAACGTAATAGTGCATTGATTGGGGTAAATTTGAAATTGGGGGGAATTGGCATTGTTCATTTTTTTTAAGCTGTGCTTTTAACACCTTTATTTGATAAAATGGAGTATTTCAAGCAACTAATTTGAATATTATGCTTTTACGTAGCTTTGTTAATTAATAATAAATGTGGAATGGAACGTAAGAGAGTGTGAAGGTGACGGACGATATTATGAGCGAGACGATGAATATTCGATTTGAAGAATGAGATGACGTATGTAAGATGTTTAGGATTTAGTAACAAGTCTGCAGTACGATTTCGACATGTAAATGTCTAAAGAATATTAAATAAAGTGTTTTTCGGTGACTAAATAAGCTTTGATTAGTAACTTAGTCCCACATAAATATTATTTCGCTGTTTAATAATTCGTGAATTTATACACAATCCCAATAGCCTTCGTTCGGCTGGTTTGATTCCCCAAATTTGCCGCCCCCAAAATCTGCCGCCCTAGGCACGAGCCTACTCAGCCTGCTGGTAAATCCGCCACTGTGAGTAGAGCAGGCGCGGCTGCAGAAACTGCTGAATTAGGCAAGATAAATAAATATAGGAGTAATTTCTAAAAGTCTATGAAAATTAGAACACATAGAAAAATCCGAAAAGTAAAGCTATGGCCGGGAATCGAACCCGGATCCTCGTCATTCCGTGACGCGTGCTATACCCCTACACCACCCATAGCAGAAAGCGGCATAGCGGGGTTCGATTCCCGGCCATAGCTTTACTTTTCGGATTTTTCTATGTGTTCTAATTTTCATAGACATTTAGAAATTAAATTTCTAACGGCAAAACCGTAAAAGTAAAACATAAAAATCAAGAAATAAATTTCTTGATTCATTTGATAGTGCTTAAATATAGGAGTCTCAGCACAGAATATAACTTTGTCCCTTTCGGTGTTGAGACCCTTGGTCCGCGGGGTCCTAACTTTGATTAGAGCTGTAGATTTGGAGATATAAGCCGACTTATACCACTTTACACTTTATGCGTGTATGTATATATTTATATATTATGTAGTATTTTATTTATTGTGTAGGTATTAGTTTATCGTATTTATCTATTATGTGTAGTTTATTATTATATCTTACATTATTTAAAATTGAGACATTTTGGATTATTTTAGGTTTCGATCCATTCTTTTACTTTTTCTGTGTGTCTACTCTTGATACTTATGTCCTGTCAATCGTTCAAAGGTTAACCGGAAGAGATCCCTTTTAGGGATAAGTTCGCCTTTGTGCATGTGTGTTGTCCTGTATTCATCTTTTTCTTGTGTTTTATGTACAACTAGCTGTTGCCCGCGACTTCGTCCGCGTGTGTTTTTGTGATACTTTACGGCTTTCCATATTGGTTTGTAGTAGGTACATGCTATGTATCAGAGATGGCGCTGTATGTGAAAAAATATTTTCCCGCTTTTCTGTTGAAATTTTTCCTGAATTTTCTTTGCTATAAACCTCACGGAGCCCGAGACCTTTCCAACGAATACAAAACCGTGGAAATCGGTTCGTGCGTTCTGGAGTCAGGAAGGAAAACCCGACTTATTTCTATATAGTAGAATAAAGAGTTATACATACATACATACATACTTTCGACGGACGTGCTTTCAAAAATCGGTCCCCTGGTTAAAGTTAAATGTCATAACTATTAGGCTTAATGTTTGCGTCAACAATTTATAACCCTTTTAACTGAAGGTGACGTGGAACGTCATACACATACATACATAATGTTACGTTCAAAGAAAAAGTCTTCCGTAAGTTACGCTAGCTACTTCATTTACTCAATAACATACATACATGCCACGTTTAGCATGATTGTAAGCGTATAGGTGGAAGGAATCTAATGCTTTGCTAGCATCATCATCACTTCATAGTATAAAATAAAGTCGCTTTCTCTGTCCCTATGTCCCTATGTATGCTTATATCTTCAAAACCACACAACGGATTTTGATGCGGTTTTCTTTAATAGATAGAGTGATTCAAGAGGAAGGTTTATATGTATAATACATGCATAATATTATACCGTGCGAAGCCGGGGCGGGTCGCTAGTAGCTTATATATGATTCCTAAAGTCACCAATTCCCTCGATGGGCTTTTACCTCTTGCGCAGGAAAAGAAGCAGTTGTTACTTATCAATTTAAATCAACTTTCCTAGTTTTAGTATTCTTTATTGTTATTTAGTTTTTGATAGTAATAAAATTATATTTGTATTTCATACAACATACATACACAAAATATCATGTCTATATTCCTTACGGGTAGACAGCCTTTTTTTACATACATACATACATAAATCACGTCATTATCCCTTACGGGTTAGACAGAGCCTTAGGTAACAATACCTAAAGGCCTCGTTTAGCATGATTGTGGGCGTAGATATAGGTGGAAGGAATCGAATGCTTTGCTAGCATAGCTTATTTGAAAATGAAAATAAAAATTTATTTTTGCAAATTGGCCGCCAAGGGCTCTTATGATTCCTAAAATCTGCCATTCCCTCGATGGGCTTTTACCACCTACGCGGGAAAAGAAGCTGTTGGTATATTCTAGAGATCGCTATTAAGCGATAAGACTGCCTATTGTCTACTTTGTTCTTTGTTTCTCTATTGTTTTGTACTGATTTGTGGTGTTCAATAAAGAGTATTTGTATTGTATTGTTGTATTGTATATTCTATTTGTTTTCTTTGCTCCCAGACCAGCATGGATCCCTTATTTGCAGAGCTTTGTAGGGGTGGGCTATCCTAACGTCGTTTAATGTCAAGTTTAGATAATGACGGTTCTAGCTATCTCCGTCCCAACATACATACATACATACATACATACATAAATCACGTCTTTATCCCTTACGGGGTAGACAGATCCTAAGGTAACAAGACCTAAAGGCCACGTTTAGCATGATTGTGGGCATATAGGTGGAAAGGGGAATCAAACTTTGATTCCATTTTTTTGCCATTTATACGCCCACAATCTTGCTTAACGGGCCTGTCGGTCTTGCCACCTTAGGCTCTGTCTACCCCGTAAGGGATAAAGGCGCAATTTGTGTATGTGTATGTCTGACTCCACTTCCTGTCTTTAGTCCCTTTTCTTTTCTTTTTGCGTCTAATCCTTTTCTGTTATATGGCCTTCTTATACACCCCCTTGCAAAAAAATCGGGCACCTATGGTTTTTCAGATTTTTAGGCATTATGTACAGCTTAGAAAGTTACCTTTTATGGACATAAAATACAAAAACCATGGGTGCCCGATTTTTTTGCAAAGGGAGTGTATATATTTTTTTCGTTAATAATATTCTCATATTTATTTTCTCTTAAACATTATACAATAATGTTATATATGTATTATTTTATATTATTTACTTAGCTATGTTATGTTAGCATTGTTGTTTTTATTATCCTTGCGTTTCTCTTGTCTATTTGTTTCCGCCACCTACTTACACTGTCTCCAACTTATTTCTGTCTTATTGGTTGTCTGGTAGAGATTTATTAAGCGATAAGACCGCCTGTTGTCTACCTTGTTCTTTGTTCTTTGTTTCAGTATAGTTTTGTACTGATTTATAGTGTTCAATAAAGAGTAATTGTACTTATCCTATTTTAAGTAAGTAAGAAAGTAAGTAAGTAAGTAAGTAAATGCTTTATTGTACAAATATAAAGAAACGGATACAATTCACAAAAAAATAAAAATAACATTAATATATGCATAAAGGTGAGCTTATCCCTATAAGGGATCTCTACCAGTTAACCTTTGAGTAGAGAGGAGCATTAAACGAGGGACCGACAGTGTGAGTTTAAAATTCCAGATAGTGAAAGCCACAATAGAGCGCTATTTTCTTTTCAATGGTGTTTTTTTGCTCCCAGAACTTATGCTGTTTTTAAATTATCGTTTTTTTTTTTTATTTATTAAGAAACAAACAGTCGCATAGATACATAAAATAACTATGACAATGAGTGAAAATAGACCTATAGTTTCCTTAGTTGAAATTAATACAAGTACATGGCCTTCTATGCTGTTCTGGGAGCAAAGAAAAAACATAGAATGTACCAGTTGCTTCTCTACCCGCGCAGATGGTAAAAGCCCATCGAGGGAACGGGCGGAAATAATAAGAATTATGTTATAGGCGATGAGGCTAGCAACCCATCACTATTTTGATTCCATTCTCCACCTATACGCCCACAATCTTGCTAATTGTGGCTTGTAGGTACTTGTTACCTTAGGCTATGTCTACCCCGTAAGGGATAAAGACGTGATTTGTGTATGTGTGTGTGTGTGTACATGGCACAGCGACTAAACATACAAGTAGGTAAGTAGTAGAAATGTACACAACATAGATACATGTTGTATGTAATCTTTACCATACTAAAAACATGAAACGTTGGTTACAGGACAAACAGATGTAAAAAGGTGGGGTAATCCCTAAAAGTTGGTTTGGTCACGTAGAGCGGATGGATGAAAGTAGATTAACTAAACAGATCTATATGGGGAGTGTGAATGGTAACGTTGGGAGGGGAAGGCCTAGACGGACGTTTCGAGACCAAATAGGAGACGTTTTGGAAAAAGGTCAGGTCAGGAGTACCCGAAACCGACGAGTATGTATGAAGAGATTGATGAATGTGGATGAAGCGAAAGAAGTATGTCAGGATCGTAGCAAGTGGAACAAAGTAGTCTCTGCCTACCCCTGTGGGAAAGAGGCGTGACGGTATGTATGTACGTAATCCCTAAAAAAGGATCTCGCCGGCAACCTTTGATGAAAAAAATTGTTTTTTTTTTACAAAAAATAGCTTAAAAAGCACTAACAAGCTAGAGAGTAAAGATGAAGTGGGGGCATGCGTTTAAATAGGCAAAGTAACCTTGCGCCGGCGCAGTCGGTTTAGCCGAGGCAGGCGCACCGTTCGTTTAGTAATTGAACCTCGGTTTAGTACTAAAGTGGTATTTAGATAGTCACGGACTTTGAAATATCACTGTGAAGTGTTTGTGCTGTAAGAGGACCAAAAGGTTTGTTTTTTTTTTCAACGACTAGCGCCGATTTTTGAAAACGCATGTGTGATACCACTCGAAAGTGGTGAAAAATTGTGCTGAATTTGAAATACGAGTAGCATAGACCACAGCTCTCGTTAGTCTTGTGAACTAGAAACTTTGATTAGAGCTGTTTTGGAGATATAAGCTGAGTTATACCACTTTGGAGTGATGTGCTTTCAAAAATCGGGCCGTTGGTCGCTTCGGAATTTGAAATTGGAAAAACGATGTTTTCAGGAGTGTGTGGTTAAATTAAAAAGAATGGGTGTTGGCGACTTAGACGCGGTTGATTCGGAATTTGAAAATTTGAATTTGAAATAAGTTTTTTTATAGGAATAAGTAGGTTAAAAGGCATGGGTACTGGCCAATTTGAGACGCGGCTGATTCGAAATTTGAAATTGAGAACAAAAGATTTTTCAGGAATAAGTAGGTTGAAAGGAATGGGTACTGGCCAATTTGAGACGCGGTTGATTCGAAATTTTGAAATTGAAAAGAAAATATTTTTTAAAGGAATAATTAGGTTGACAGGAATGGATACTGGCGAATTTGAGACGCGGTTGATACGAAATTTGAAAATTAGAAATTGAAAACTTTTGTAACTTGTGTGCATAAATGTATACATACATACATACATAAATCACGTATTTATCCCTTACGGGGTAGACAGAGCCTAAGGTAAACCTAAATACCACGTATAGCATGATTGTGGGCGTATGGATGGAAAGGGGAATCAAAACACTAATGGGTTGCTAGCCACATCGCCAATATAACATGATCCCTAAGATTTTCGCTCAATCCCTCGATGGGCTTTTACCATCTGCGCGGGAAGAGAAGCAAGTGGTACATTCTATGTTTTTGCATGGAAGAAAGTGTATTTATATACTTATATATTATGTAGTATATTTTATTTATTGTGTATTAGTGTATCGTATTTATCTATTATTCGTAATTTATTATATTTTACATTATTTAAAATTTAGGCATTTACAATTATTGTAGTTTGCGATCGTTTCTTTTACTTTTTCTGTGTGTCTACTCTTGCTTAATACTTATGTCCTGTCAATCGTTCAAAAGTTAACTGGAAGAGATCCCTTTTAGGGATAAAGTTCGCCGTGCGTATGTTGTCCTGTATTCATCTTTTTCTGGTGTTTTATGTACAATAAAGAGTTATACATACATACATACATAACTAATCAGAATTAAATTAGTTTTTTTTATAGGAAAACAATTAAAATGGACTTTTGGTTACATAATAAATGGGTTAATAACCATATTAAACTTGAAATTATACTTTATGTTGTTTTTATCACGTGTTGTATTTCCTGATGTTTAACATAAATTAAAAAAAACTTATTTTTAAGTAGACGCTTTTGTGCAGCCTTGCTTTTAAAATGTACCCTGCATATTGTAAATCAAATTACCACATTAATGGTTTATTAAAAGTTAAGAATAGAATTAAATTTAATACAACAAGCAGAAACTACATCAAAATCCGTTGTGTAGTTTTGAAGATATAAGCATACATAGGGACATAGGGGCAGAGAAAGCGACTTTATTTTATACTTTGTAGTGATGATGATGATGATAATTTTAATTCAGAGTAATTTTTAGACCAATTTTCACTGTCCCCCAATTTATGGTTTATTCTATGAACCTACAACCACTGTTTTCTTTTTAAATTTTTTTTCTTCAAAAATCTTGTGACAATATATCGGCAACGTTGTATGGTAATGGTCAAAGACCCCCTCTGTCGGGCTCTTAGCCAACGGTCAATGATATCCCTCAGAAACTGGCAGGAAATCATTAGCCGATGCCCAGGGTGCACCGGACCAAGCTCTTCCCGGACGGATCCAAAAACGAACCGCAGCTCTTGGTCACACGCGGAGGTATGGATGTCATTTTTTTTAATTCGCACATTTTTTTAAAAAACGAACTCAAACAATTACCGTGAAGTACAGACTTGGTGATCAAGAAACCAATGAGGTCATTGCCACTACGCCTATTTACCGTAGCAGTTTCAATACTCACGCTAAAATCAATCCAACGCATCACAGAATAAGAGTTACTACACATTTGACTAGCGTCCAAATTAACATGGTAATTGTCAAGACGGCAATAAAACGGAAAACGTGTTAACACATGAAAGTTGTTGAAAATTCCGCCTTAGTGTTGTAGATTTAAGAGTTTGAGTTGATTAAAGTAGATGCAAATGTAAAGTTGTAATGGTTTGATTGCGAACAGCATCGGTTGGTCAGTTGAATGAATGTGTGCCTTAATGCCAGGTAAGAAAGATTATTTTGGATGCACGAGTTAAAGTTGCAGAGATGTTATTAAAAAGTTATGTTTACATACAATGGAGTATTTAAATTGAAAATTGTTTTAAAATAGGTTCGTGTTCTATTTGAAATAATTAGTTAATTTAATCAGTTTTAACAGATACGTGTTAATATTTTAATTTTAATAATTGATTGATTCGTTTTCAATTATATTATTATCCAATAATAAAATAACTATCATACAACAAATACTTTTACATTAAGTAAATTAAAAAAAAACCCCAACGCATTAAAATAGAATAATACATACATAAATACCACCACGACTCTTTCCCACCGGGGTAGGCAGAGACTACATTGTTCCACTTGCTACGTACCTAACATACTTCTTTCCCTTTATTTCCCGTGGCACTACTAAGTGGCACTAACGTCCAAAGATTTCTATTTCAAAATAAATAAAATAAATAAATAAATAAATATCTTGGGACAAATTACACCAATTGACCCAGCCCCAAACTAAGCAAAGCTTGTACTATGGGCACCAGGCAACGGATAAACATACTTATAATATTGTAGATAAATACATACTTAAATACATACAACAACCATGACTCGGGCACAAACATTCGTATTCATCATACAACTGTCTGCCCCTACCGGGGTTCGAACCCAGGACCTCTAGCTTCATAGTCAGGGTCACTAACCACTAGGCTATCCGGTCGGTCCAATCAGTGGTATAAATCAAGTTTAACTCTCTCGAGCTAATCGAGCTCTTATTTCTGGGTATTTTTGACCCACCACCGCATACCACTCGAAAGCGGTGAAAAATTGTGCTGAATTTGAAAAACTATTAGCTTAGAAGATACTTACGGCTCCCATTAATCTTGTGAACTAGTCAAAAATTAGATTAGAGCTGTAGTTTTGGAGATATAAGCTGACTAGCTTTTGCCCGCGACTTCGTCCGCGCAGATAACGCAGTGACGACATAAAAAAACATAAAAAAGAAGAAAAAAAAAATACAGACGAATTGAGAACCTCCTCCTTTTTTGAAGTCGGTTAAATATGTATATATTTTTAATAAAAAGTGTCCTATGTTACTAATAATACCTCCAAAAACATGTGTACAAAATTTCATGATGATCGGTTGAGTAGTTTTCGCGTGAAACCGTAACAAACAAACTTACATTCGCTTTTATAATATTAGTAGGATAGGATAGGATTATTAGGTATAGCTGTTGCCCGCGACTTCGTCTGCGCAGAATTCGCTTATCGCTATCCCGCGGGAACTATGCAATTTTCCGGGACAGAAACTATCCTATGTGATTCCTCGGGACTCAAACTATCTATATACCAAATTTCAACTAAATCGGTCGAACGGTTTAAGCGTTAAAAGGTAACAGACAGACAGACAGAGTTACTTTCACATTTATAATAGGTATTAGTAGGGATGTATACCACTTTCGAGTGAAGTGTTGGCAATGTAACTTGGTTATGTACGAAGAACAAGGGAAATAATAGTTTAAAACCATAAAATAAGCCGTACGTAAACATAATATCATGCATTTTCATGGGAACAATAGGTCTTTAAGTCAATGTAATTTATATACGAGGGCGACACTGAAAGTTTTTAGAATTGGCCATTTTTAAACAATATAATAAAAAAGTAAGTTTAAATTTTAAAAATGGAACTCTTTGCCAATATTATTGAGTATATATTTCATTCATTTGTCATTTGTTTTACGATTTGGCGGCAAATTGAAAATTGTCTGTGTCACGTCAACATGAATGTAACGCGAGAAAATTTTCGTGCAATGATTTTTTATGACTTTCGATGTCATTTAAGTCAACAAGAAAGCTATGATAGACTTCGATTGGCCTTTCGTGATGAAGACCCATCTCGTGCGACTATTTACAACTGGTTTAGTGAGTTTAAACGTGGTCGCACTAATCTCACCGATGATCTGCGTGAGGGACGGCCTTCTACGGCGACGACTGAAAATAACATCAGTGTTGTGCGGCGTATGATAGAGACTGACAAAAGAGTGACGTACCAGCAGATTCGGACAAGCTTAGGCATTGGTATGAGTCAAGTGCATAAAATCCTCCATGAACATTTAGCGGTCAGGAAGCTTTGTGCCCGATGGATACCTCATAATTTGACCGACGCCCAAAAACTCCGTCGGGTTGATTGGTGCCGTGAAATGATTCAAAGATTTAACGGAGGTGCCTCAAATGCTGTGTTCGACATACTTACGGGTGATGAAAGCTGGGTTTACTGTTATGATCCGGAAACCAAGAGACAGTCTGCTCAATGGGTGTTTCCTTTCGAGGAGTTGCCAACTAAAGTGAAGAGAGGTCGAAGCGTGGGAAAAAAGATGGTGGCCTCGTTCTTCGGAAGGACAGGTCACTATGCGACAATTGTTTTAGAGGATCAAAAAACAGTTACTGCCGAGTGGTACAGTAACAATTGTTTGCCACTTGTATTGGAAAAAGTTCGGGAGAAACGACCTCGAAGTAGGATCCTTCTTCACCACGACAACGCCTCGTCGCACACCGCCAGGCGAACGATCGACTATTTAGTGACGTCAGACGTGGAATTACCGGGTCACCCGCCGTATAGCCCCGACCTCGCACCTTGCGATTTTTATTTATTCCCGAAAATAAAAGGAAAACTTCGAGGAAAACTTTTTATGAACACCGAGGAAGCAGTGGGTGCGTTTCAAAAGGCCGTCGAAGAGACCCCTAAGGACGAGTGGGCTAAGTGCTTTTCTCAGTGGTTCCATCGGATGCAGCGGTGTATTGATGTGAATGGACACTATTTTGAAAATATATAATAAAACTAATAACTTGCTACTTTGCTCAGTTTTTGATTTTCTAAGAACTTTCAGTTTGACCCTCGTATTAATACTAAAACTCGGTTTTATTGGATATATATGACGAATTAATTACGTGCACGTTTTGGTCGTAATTCTACGGACGTGGTTGGAAATAAATACGTACGTATATTTAAGTACACACACACACACACACACACACACACAAACACACGCACACAAGTACATACTTGCATTTACCACACCTCTGCTCAGTAATCATCTATCTGTTACAACTAGGGTTGCCACCTGTACTATATTATATAGTATCATACTATATTGCGGTCAATTGTACTATATATTATAGAAATATAATATAGTACGAAAAAGTAAGTAAGTAAGTAAGTAAGTAAATGCTTTATTGTACAAATATAGAGAAGTAGAGACAAATCACAAAAAAAAAGACCTTAAATATATGCACAAAGGCGAACTTATCCCTATAAGGGATCTCTACCAG
This sequence comes from Pandemis cinnamomeana, assembly GCA_932294345.1. Classification (NCBI taxonomy): domain Eukaryota; kingdom Metazoa; phylum Arthropoda; class Insecta; order Lepidoptera; family Tortricidae; genus Pandemis; species Pandemis cinnamomeana. Next base: position 5,602,292 of record OW028731.1, read on the forward strand.
TTAACCTTTGAGTAAATGAGAGGAGCATTAAGCGAGAGACCGACAAAGAGTGAGTTTAAAATATCCATATAGTGAAAATACTATATTTTCATTGCTAACTCCACTGCTGCACTTTTTTGTATAAACATCAACTAAATTGGAACGTACCGTACGAATTGGAATTTGTATATAATGTTTAAACATGATAAATGAATGAATGTGTACTTTTTTTTTTCCAAAATTTCCCAAAAGTACTATATTTTGGCAAGGTTCTGAGAAAAATACGATATTTCTTCAAAAAAAAGGTGGCAACCCTAGTTACAACTAGCCTCCGATAAAGGGAGCAGACTGAAAACCAGCGCTGGGTTCATGTAGCCCAGCACACGCTGAGACTGGTACCCGTTGCCGGAACATAGCCCGCCTAGTGTGTCTCTTGTTTTTTTTTTATCTTTAGTCTTGAATCTGTTAACTTAACTTCTATCTGCTTATGTTCTGGTAATAAAAGTTTTTTTATTTATTTCATTTTTATTTAAATATGTTCCATTGATTCTTCCATGCTGGTCTGGGAGTAAGGAAAAAACAGAATATACCAGTTGTTTCTCTTTCCGCGCATGGTAAAAGCCCATCGAGGGAACGGGCGAAAGTCTTAGGAATCATGTTATACTATGCTAGCAACCCGTCACTATTATGATTTCCCTTTCCAGCTATACGCCCTTAATCATGCTAAACGTGGCTTTAAGGCTTTGTTACCTTAGACTCTGTCTACCCCGTAAGGGATAAAGACGGGATTTGTGTTTGGACAACTATCTTACTAAATAAAAGGCGAAAGTTTGTAAGTTTGGATGTTTGTTGCTCTTTCATGGCAAAACGGCTAAACCGATTTTATTGAAATTTGGTACAGAGATAGTACCAGTCCCGGGGATGGACATAGGATAGTTTTTATCGCGGAATATTGCATAGTTCCCGCGGGATAGTGATGGGTGAATTTATCGCAGACGGAGTTGAGGGCAACAGCTAGTGTGATTATAATATAAGGGTTCAGTTTTGTCATTTTGAGGTACCTACAGAACCCTAATAATGTGAAATAGGTAATACTTATTCGAAATCAAAATTTTATTTGTGCAAATTGGCCGCCAAGGGCTCTTTTACATGTCTTTTTGAAACTGCCAGCGCATTCGGAAAGACCATTGCCAAGTACTTCTATGCTGGTCTGGGAGCAAAGAAAAAACATAGAATGCATCAGATGCTTCTCTTCCCGCGCAGATGGTAAAAGCCCATTGAGGGAATGGCTGAAAATCGTAGATCATGTTATAGGCGATGCGGCTAGCATCCCATCACTACTTTGATTCCATTTTCCACCTATACGCCCACAATCTTGCTAAACGTGGCCTTTAGGTATTTTTACTCTAGACTCTGTCTACCCCGTAAGGGATATAGACGTGATTTGTGTATGGTATGTGTGTATGTATCATTGCCAAGAAGAATGCGCTGCAAGAAACTTGGCAGAGAGCATTTAAAACTTTACTGACCTACTTTTCTTAGATCCTATTCTTAAGCGTTGCGAAACTAAAACTGGTATAACTATACTATACTATACCGTATTTGGTTCAACTAGATCACGGGCAGGCACACCCTAGAACGTAGATCATTTATCATTGATTTATTTATACATAGATCTATTTATAGATTTTAGCGTATAGGTGGAAGGAATCAAAATAGTGATGGGTTGCTAGCATCGCCTATGACAATGATTCCTAAGACTTTGGCCCATTCTCTCGATGGGGCTTTTATCATCTGCGCGGGAAGAGAAGCAACTGGTAAATTCTATGTTTTTTACAGTATCCAAAAATCTTGTGACAAAAATGTCGGCAACGTTGTACGGTAGAACACGGTCAAAAGACCCCTCCCCGTCGGGCTCTTAGCCAACGGTCAATGACATCCCTCGGAGACCGCCAGGAAATCATTAGCCGATGCCCAGGGTGCACTGGACCAATCACTGCTCTTCCCCTCGGACGGATCCAAAAAGGAACCGCAGCTTTCGACCACACCATTAAAGACAATAAAGAGTTATACATACATACATACCATTACACAATTCAAAACTATAATAAGCAACTGTCAACGTGAAACGACAATAATTACTCACTGTCATGATGTTATTTTGCCACATGTCACCGTTAGGTAATTTTTAATGTGTGCAAAAATGCAAATGTCAAGTTACCGACTTGCAACATATGTACTAAACGTAAGGAGTGCGAGTCGGGCTACCTCCGCGTGTGGTCAAGAGCTGCGGTTCGTTTTTGGATCCGTCCGGGAAGAGCAGTGCTTGGTCCGGTGCGCCCTGGGCGTCGGTTAATGATTTTCTGGCAGATTCTGAGATCATTATCCGTTGGCTAAGAGCCCGACAGTGGAGGGTTTTGACCGTGTTCTAACGTACAACGTTGTCGACATTTTTGTCACAAGATATATGTATGTAAACTCTTTATTGTTGCAAAATAAACAAGAGAAATACAATTGACAAACACTGAGATACATGCACAAAGGACTTATCCCTTTTATGGATCTCTTCCAGTCAAAATTTGAGTGGATGAAAGGAGTATTATATTAGGGATGGACGAGTAAAACAAGATTTTTGAATAGGTACTGTATTTATTACTTTGACATTGACGAAATCGTCGCATCGATTGATGGGGTCATATTAAAAAAAGAGGAAGGAACTATACGTAATGGGCGAAAAGCTTTGGAATCTTGTTATAAGCGAAGTTAGCAACCCATCACTATTTTGATTTCCCTTTCCACCTACCTATACGCCCTTAATCATGCTAGACGTGGCCTTAAGGTTTTATCTTAGGCTCTGTCTACCCCGTAAGGGATAAAGACGTGATATATATATGTCCTAGACTTTTCTAGGTCAATGTACCGTTAAATAGATATATCACACACTTAAAATTCAAACGACATTACGGGCGAGGCGAGTTGCAACATTTTCAAGGCGAACTATTTTATTTGAGTTAGGATTTAGTTTGTCTAACATAGCGTGCTTCCACGCGGGTCTGGGAGCAAACAAAAAACATAGAATGCACCAGTTGCTTATGGTAAAAGCCCATCGATGAACTAGGCCAAAATTTAGGCGAAAAAATTTAGGAAAATTTATTATAGGCGATGCTAGCAACCCACCACTATTTTGATTACCCTTTCCACCTATACGCCCATAATCACGCTAACCGTGGCCTTAAGGTCTTGTCACCTTAGGGCCACCGTCTACTCCGTAAGGGCTAAAGACGTGATTTGTGTATAAATAAAATAAGTATAAATATCTTTGGACAATTGACACCAATTGACCTAGTCCCAAACTAAGCAAAGCTTGTAATATGGGTACTAGATAACGAATAAACATAGGTACTTATGTAGATAAATATAAATACTTAAATACATATTAAACATCCAAGACTCGAGAATAAACATTCATTATTTTCATACTAATATCTGCCTCGACCGAGGATTGAACCCGGGACCTCAAGCTTCATAGCCAGTTTCTCTAACCGGTCGCCGATGTATGTGTTATGTAACACAATTTTCATGTCCGAAAAAAGCACTCACCTACGGCTCGTGCTCAAAAGTTATCGATCCTTTCCTCGCAATAAAATTGCTTTTCATTGTTACAGATACACAGTAACTAAGGCATGCGTTAAACGGAACGCAAGATGGCGCCACAAGAACGAACTTCATGCTGCGAGGAGGATTCCCGCCAAAACCATGCCATAGACAACCTGTCAAACATAGACTTGAATGGCTTCGTGAACAAAGGGTACCGCACTGACGGCGCCGATGTTGCCAGCCCTCAAAAAGAGAGAGAAAAAGAAAAAAAGGCAACGGATTTCGATGACTTACTGCCATACGTTGGAGAGTTCGGTCTATACCAGAAGCTGTTGTTTTTATTGATGATACCATTCGCTTTTTTTGTGGCGTTTGTGTATTTTTCGCAAATTTTCATGACTCTCGTGCCTGAACAGCATTGGTGCTGGGTGCCCGAGTTGGCCAACTTGACTGTTGAAGAAAGGTAAGAAAATACATCTATACCTATCTCTCTTCCACGCTGCTTGAGCCAAATATAAAACAGAATGTAACCGCTGTCCTTTCCGCGCAGGGGCCCGATTTTTGAAAGCACGTCGCTAGAAAGTACCACTCGAAAGTGGTATAAATCTGTTTATATCTTCAAAACTACAGCTCTAATCAAATTTTTTACTAGTTCACAAGATTAATGAGAGCCGTAAGTATCTTCTAAGCTACTCGTATTTCAAATTCAGCACAATTTTTCACCACTTTCGAGTGGTATTTTCACACATGTGCTTTCAAAAATCAGGCCCCAGGTCTTACAAGCCCATCAAGGGAATTAGTAGAAGTCGTAGAAATCTTGTTATAGGCGATGTTAGCAACCCATCACTATATTGATTCCCTTTTCCACCTATTCACAATATTGTTACCCTGGGTTCTGTTTACCCCGTAAGGGATGTAGAGCATAAATTTCGATACAGCGATCATCCCTACTAATATGTAAGTAACTAAATTTCTAAATGTCAGTGAAAATTAGAACACATAGAAAAATCCGAAAAGTAAAGCTTTGGCCGGGAATCGCCCCGGCCAAAGCTTTACTTTTCGCCCGGATCCTCGTCATTCCGTGACGCGTGATATACCCCTACACCACCCATAGCACCCATAGCTGACGACGGAGTATAACGAGGATCCGGGTTCGATTCTCGGCCATAGCTTTACTTTTCGGTTTTTTTTATGTGTTCTAATTTTCACTGACATTTAGAAATCAAATTTCTAACGATAAAACCGAAAAAGTAAAACATAAAATTCAAAAAATATTTTTTTTGATTCATTTGATAGTATGTAAGTAACTGTCTGTCTGCTTTACAATTTCACGCCTAAACCACTGAACCATACATACATAAATAAATCACGTCTTTATCCCGTACGGGGTAGACAGAGCCTAAGGTAACAAGAACACGCTTAGCATGGTTGTGTTGTGACTATACTTTAACACGTTTAATAGGAAACACGTTTCGAAAGAAGGAAGTCACGTTAGCGGTGACCTCAATTCTGTCTTTTAATGGACATATAAAATTAATTCTCCCTTCAAAAGTTACTATATGAGTCACGAAACTTAATAATGAACGTATTAAAACAATTTCGGTGCTTTATGACTTCATAAAAAATTGGAGTAAAATTAACATATACATACATACCGTCACGCCTTTTTCCCACAGGGGTAGACTGAGACTACATTGTTCCTCTTGCTACGGTAAAATTAAAACTGCTCATAAATATTTTTTTTTTGGTTTGTGTTCGTAAAATAAACTTTGAGTGACCCTTCACGGAAGCTCGGATAAATTGCTCGAGTCCATATCGCACTTTGCTGACTGTACTTGCATTGCCATCCGTCCTACATAAGTGAACCAAATTCCAAGTCAATCGGACCAACCGTCGAAGAGTTCTCTGCGGAGACGACCCTGGGCCACCAAATTCTACTACCAAATTGACTTACATTATGCAAAACTTCAGCTCAATTGGACGAAGATATCTGCTTAAAAATTGAGTCGCAAGATTCCACCCGGACAAACATACATACATACATACGAGTACGTTGCAAGTTAATATAAAGCTCGTGCCACTTTGACAACATAATTGATCGAGCAACAACTAATTTTTGACTCGCAAATGAGTGATAAAAAGATTGCAAATAAGTTCCTGGCTTCTTGAATAATTAGGCCATTTTTTGTTCGATCCATTTTAAAACATAGTGTATGTAAAAAACCGGATAAATGCGTGTGTGTCTCAAAAAAATATAGTATGATTCACTAGGCTCAGTTGTATATATACATACCGTCACACCTCTTTTCCTCAGGGGTAGGAAGAAACTAAAGAAAGAAAGAAAGAAAGAAAACATTTATTCCTTTTTGCAAGACACACAAATATAAGACACAATTTTATAGAAAATAATCAAGATATGAAAAATAGATCATGAGCGTTGTGTGTGTCTTCGCAAAAGTGAAACGGTCGCTGGCTCAGCATCACGCTGAGGTGTTAAACACCTGCAGCACTGATTTTCAGCCAGAACCGTCTAACTACTTCCACACGCTACGATCCTGACATACTACCTTCGCTTCATCCACATTCATCCTCTTCATACATACTCGTCGCTTTCGAGTACTTCTGATCTGACCTTTTTCCAAAACGTCTTCTATTTGGTCTCGGAACGTCCGTCTAGGCCTTCCCCTCCCGCAACCATTCACACTCTCCATATAGATCTGTTTAGTTAGTCTACTTTCATCCATCCGCTCTACGTGACCAAACCAACTAAGCTTTCTTTCTATCCTAGTCACTATATCTTCTTTCACACCAGCACCCTTATCACACTATTCGTTATTCTGTCTTTCAGTGTTACCTTCCATACTTCTTAACGCTCTCATTTCTACTTCATTTATTCTACTTTCATGCTTCTTATGCCATACCTAAGTTTCGTTACCGTACGTAGAGGCTGATGGTGATGATATCCGCAGTTTACAATAACACAAACTTTAGCCCAAGCCCTCTCATCCTGAGAGGAGGCCTGTGCCCAGTGGGACTTAAAGGCTGGAGATGATGAGGATGAAATTAATTACAAATGAAGATGCAACATGAACTTGGTTGCATGGGCTAAATCCCTTTGGCTTTCCCGGAAAAAAGTCTGGTCTATGGATTAACGTTGAACTTGAAACTCGAGCAATTTGAACTCGTTGCAAGAACACAAAGAAAAATTACGTTACATTATATAAGTTAAATGTTTCTCAGTTCTTAGGCAAGTTTTTGCTGCGGATGCCGACTTGGCCGCCGTGGCCGGCCAAGCATGGCGCGGCTACTCAATGCCAGCAATTGTTGCTGTTCGCAGATTTTTGATGAGATCTCTTACATTAAACCCAGTTAGGTAATCTACAGTAGACTTTTCGATGCAAGATACTTCGATCAATTACACCGTTATGCCCAACGTACACAAAAATCCCCTCCGTTCCTGCTTCTTCCTCTAAGTTCTATCATGACTCCTTTACTATGACCTCTATCCGTCTGTGGAATTTCTCCCTGTAGACCTACGACGAGCTAAAACTCTACCTATTTTTAATAAACAAAAATTTTAACAAATAAAAACCGACTTCACAAAAGGACACTATTCCAAAACAAACTAATAGGCACTAAAAAGAAAAAAATAATTGCATATTCTTCTAAAACTTAATAATCAACTTACTTTTTCTACTTATCAATATGTAGGTACGATCTATCTAATGTTGTTACAACTATTGTTATTTCTGTAGGCGGTGTCAGCCAACGAAGGCTTGTAACTACACACATAGTTATAGGTGAGATGTGCTTGTGTATAAAAGTTAATTTGTAAAAAAATATTTATTAAAGTATTCTCGTATTATTATTGCTAGGCATATTGTAGTGTTACCTTGGCTGACACCGACTCCAAACATAACAATAATTTTTTGTTAAAATTTTTGTTTATTTTTTTATATTTTTAGTGAATCTGAAGTACACTAACATTTTTTTCTGAATATGGGTAGACCTATTAAACGTGCTGCTCATATGACACTGCGCCGTTTAAATGAAACGGACGATTTGTCGCACACATACTTAATGCTAATTTTAGACTTGTATGGTTTTCTCATGGGTGTCATCGTCAGAACTGGACCTAATTGAAATGGGACCACACGGAAAGCACCAGCTTTCAAATAAAAAAAGAATCATTAAAATCGCTTCGCCCAGTCGAAAGTTATGAGGTAACAAACATAAAAAAAAAACATACAGACGAATTGAGAACCTTAGGACCTTTGGAAAGGAAAATTGCATAGTTGACGCGGGTAGATGCGTAAATACTTACTAGTAATACGTATATATTATATTGTGGGGAGTGCCATAATAGAGAGATCTCTCTCCAGGCAGATGCTATGCCTGGGGACCGAAGTCCGAAGGAAGAGAGTTGAGAGTTGTATTTATGCCGCATTGAGAAACTTCGTTAGCGGCATGTAGAACGATGTGACAGCTGTCATTAGAGCTAGCCCTACTCGCGCGTCGTATTAGTTAAGTAGAGGCCAACTAGGTGGCGCTAGGGTCACTATACTAGTTGCGGTTCACGAAAGTTCTCCCGCAGCCCCCTGCAACAGTGCCAAATGTGGGAATCCGTGTGTTTTTTACTGGGTATGCCTGACGCCTCGGGAGAGCCCCAGATACCCCTGGTATTCCCGTACCGGGCCGGATGCATAAGGCGCATTTTCCACAACATAAAAAAAAAGGGACACTATACTAACATCTGTTTTTGAAAAGCAATTCTACGGGGACGAAGTTGCGGGCAGAAGTTATAGCTGTATAATGATGAAGATGACTCGTATATTTATACTAGAGGATATTGAAGGAGATTTTTCTTGGAAGTATTTTTTTTACAATTTTAAAAGGCATGGCTGTTCAGATGAATATCTATTTGATTGTGGTGGATCTTGCATTTTTTGCATTAAAGATTATACTGTGTACATCCGCTTATATTATATCATAAGTCACGTTTTCTTTGAGCTGCTTAGCATATTTTTAGGGTTCCACCTTATAAGGAAAACGGAAACTTATTTGTTACCACCACCTACAAAATAGTTCAATTCATTTTATTTCAATATCAATTTCGTCCAGATCTGTCCAGCTGTTCTGGCGTGAAAGAGTAACAAACATCCATCCACCCATCCATACTTACAAACTTTCGCGTTTATAATATTACTAGCTGTTGCCCGCTTCGTCTGCATAGAATTCGTTTATCGCTATCCCGCAGGAATTACGCAATTTTCCGGGATAAAAAGTAGCCTATGTGTTATTCCAGATAATAATTTATCTATGTTCCGAATTTCATCCAGATCTGTCCAGTGTTTCTGGCGTGAAAGAGTAACAAACATCCATCCATACTTACAAACTTTCACATTTATAATATTAGTAGAATATAACATTGAACTTTAGGCTGCTAAAGGAATTATACTTTTTAAGTAGGCAGTTTTGGTGTTTCGTGTGACGAATAAGAAACAAAGAGCTAAGCGAACCGAAATGTATGAAAAGCTTTATTTGTCTCGGTCTTGGTGTTGTATTAACACCATTGTATGAGTAATTTTAACTTTAACAACCATTGTATTGTTTTGTTTTGTAGTGTATTGTTGTAATAATGCCGAAAACAAAATAACAATGCGACACGGATAATCCTAAATCATACAACAAACTTATGTCTTTTGTTTCCACGCTGGTTTGATTAAAGAAAAAACAGAATGTACCAGTTACTTCTCTTCCCGCGCAGATGGTAAAAGCCCATCGAGGGAATGGGCATTGGAATCATGTTATAGGCGAGAGATGGCGAACCAATGGCACGCGTGCCACTGTTGGCACGCTTCAAAATAATTTGGGCACGCCAATAATAAAAAAGGTTTATTTTTGTCCATTAAATCATCAACTTAAGATTCTTTTATTATGAACTAGCGACCCGCCCCGGCTTCGCACGGTATATTATGCATGTATTATACATAAAAACGTTTCTCTTGAAGCACTCTATCTATAAAAAAAACTGCATCAAAATCCGTCGTGTAGTTTTGAAGATATAAACGTACATAGGGACATAGGGATATAGGGGCAGAGAAAGCGACTTTATTTTATACTGTGTATCATCATCAGATGATAGGGCGGAAAACGGGCAATGTGGTCATATGATGGTAAAATAAAAACACACTCTTAAGACAACAGGGTCTTTGATGACAGGTCAGAGCCAAATGGCACGTCCACCAAAAAAGGTTCGCCACCCCTGTTCTAGGCGATGCTAGCAACCCATCACTATTTGATTCCTTCCTATACGCCCGCAATCACGCTAAACGTGGCCTTTATCTTGTTACCTTAGGCTCTGTCTGCCCGTGAGGGATACAGACGTGATTTATGTACGTATTGAAAAAAAAATCTAAACGACACTGAAAATTAGAACACAGAAAAATCCGAAAAGTAAAGGTAAGCTGGAATCGAACCCGGATCCTCGTCATTCGGTGACGCGTGCTATACCTACACCACCCATAGCAGGTGGGTAAGCCTTCCAATTTTTGTATGACACTCGAACTTGCCGAACACTTGTCTAACATTGTACTCAACCCTTGGTGCGTGAGATCGACTCACGCTTGGATATTTCTTACGCGTCTTTTCTTGTCTTTGGTCAGTGCAAAAAGCGAATGTATTCCAATGAAGTCTGTGGTTAGAGAATCATGTTCGCGGTTTGTATAAGTACACACACACACACACACACATAAATCATGTCTTTATCCCTTACGGGGTAGACAGAGCCTAAGGTAACAACACCTACACGTTTGGCAAGATTGTGGGCGTATAGGTGGAAAATGAAATCAAAATAGTGATGGGTTGCTAGACGCATCGCCTATAACATAATTCCTAAGAATTACGCCCATTCCCTCGATGGGCTTTTACCATCTGCGCGGGACGAGAAGCAACTGGTACATTCTAAGTTTTTCCTTTGCTCCCAGACCAGCATGGAAGTACTAACACACACACATAAATCACGTCTTTATCCCTTACGGGGTAGACTGAGCCTCTCCGGCGTTGCCTCAATCCGGTGTGATGGGTACGCAGTGGGATGCCACTAGGGTTTCCCCACTAACGCCCTCCGCGGTGGCCCCGGCTGCCGCTAGGACCGCGCCAAGGGGAGGGCCCGTACGCTGGACCCGTCTTCCCTTAGACGATGAGACCGTGCAATGCAGGGAGGTAATGGTAGGTAGTGGGAGGTAGTGGGTCCTACTGAAAAACAGCGTTGCGGCTTGCCGCAACATTATGCTGAGTGGGGCCCATTTTACACCATATCGGTACTATTGCTAAGTGTTTTGTATTTCTTCCTATTATATATCAACGTGTATCGAATGTGTGTAAATAAATGTTTCTCTCTCTCTCTCTCTCTCTCTCTAATGCCCCGTTACCGTTCCCGCTGGCCTCAAGGGGTCGGGCGAGCGGTGCAAGCACCGAGTTCGCCTTTTCCCCCCCTCGTCTGCGCAAGGATCTTTGATCCCAGACCAGTATGGAAGTATTTTTTTCGGCTTGTTCCCCGGCTTGTTGTACACAACAATACAATACAAATACTCTTTATTGAACACCACAAATCAGTACAAAACAATACAGAAACAAAGAACAAAGTAGACAATTGGCGGTCTTATCGCTTAATAGCGATCTCCTCCAGACAACCAATAATAGAAATAAGTTGGAGACAGTTTAAGTATATAGGTGGCGGAAACAAATAGACAGGATAAACGCAGGGATAATAAAAACAACAATATCAACATAAATATAATACATATCTAAATAAATAAAATAAAATAATACATACATATACACATAACATAATACTTAAGATAAAATAAATGTGAGAAGCAATGAAAAATAAGAAGGCCATACAACAGAAAAGGATTTGATCAGAAGCAAAGAGAATATATGAGGTACTAAAGAGTGGATTAAATTGGTGATAAATAGTGAGATTTGAGTTGGTTTTTAAAAATAGGTAGAGTTTTAGCTCGTCGTAGGTCTACAGGAAGGGAATTCCACAGACGGATAGAGGGCATAGTAAAGGAGTCATGATAGAACTTAGAGGAAGAAGCAGGAACAGCAAGGAGATTTTGCGCAGACCGGAGAGAAGTCAGGAATTTAAAACACCGGTACATAACCGGCACTGGTAAAACCAATGTTTGTTTTAATTTAAAAATAGTATCTATTTTACCTCACAATGTCTTGGTAACGTAAAATAGTTATGTACAAACAAGCGTTTTTTGCACGTGCCATATTATTTGTTATCTTTAATATAATAAAATAATTTCTCGTTACAAGGGCGCCTGCGAGGCCTTGCTCAATCGAGCAACTAATTCGTGTCCGGAAGAGATCCGGAAGCTGTATGCTTGTTAATTTATAGCGGTTCTAGTTCGCGAAAACCGGAATAGAACCAGCGACCAGACGGCGGTTCCATGCGGTTGTACAGTCAAAGAAACTGTGTACTGCGTAACTATTTCTGCTGGTCTGCCGTACTGGTCTGGGAGCAAAGAGGAAACGTAGCACGTACTAGTCGTCTTCCCGCGTAACTCTAATCTCCTGTTGGCCTGTTGGAATAAGTTGAGGAAGAAGGACTTCTTCCTCTTCCAAAACTTATTCCAAATCCTTTACACTCGACTAGGCTGTGGAATCGCTTACCAACCTCCATCAGGCAATCTTCCTCCATAGTATCGTTCAGGGAAGGTTTGAAGAAGATGTGGCTCGCACCATCTTCTTAAATTAATGGAAATATTCCTTTGTTTATTGTGCTCTTTATTTATTTATTTTATGTAGTATATTTTATTGATATATATTATAGATAGTATAAAGTAGTTTATTGACTAGGTTTTAGAAGTTTATGTATTATATTCGGTAAATTTATGTATTGTGGCTCACAGTGTTTGCAATTTTTAAACTCACTCGTCCATCCCTAATATAATTCTCCTTTCACCCACTCAAAGGTTGACTGGAAGAGATCACTTAAAGGGATAAGTCCGCCTTTGTGCATGTATCTCAGTGTTTGTCAATTGTATTTGTCTTGTTTATTTTGCACAATAAAGAGTTTACATACACACATACCATCGAGGGAACGGAGGAAGAATGTTATAGACTACAAGCCCATGGGCAAAAAAAAACATGTGAAATGAACCAGCGTGAATGAAGCTTAGAAGGCTGTTACTATATCTTAAAATAACTGAGCGCTATGCCGTCATTTCTGAGCGGTACAGTTTTTATCTCACATTGAAAAAAAAAATGCACTAACTTCCGGCACCACCACTTTAAAGCGGCACTAGGTTTTTCGTCATTTATTTTTAATCATCTATAAGCTATAAAAACGCTGTAATCAATAATTAGTCGTAATTCCTTACTGTACCTGAGAAATTCCATAAATGTACCGCTCAGAAATGACGGCATAGCGCTCAGTTATTTTATGATATAGTAACAGCCTTCTAAGCTTCATTCACGCTGGTTCATTTCACATGTTTTTTTTCCATGGGCTTGTAGTCTATTAGGATTCAATCGGCAAATAGGCTGCCATGCGCTCTTTTTCATGGTTTTTTTTTAATTATCAGCACATTCGGAACGACCGTCATTGCTGAAAAGGATGCGCCGCAAGAAACATGGCAGAAAGTCATTTTTTTAAATCAAATACATTGTCAAAAATTGAATTCTAATTAACTACTAATTTATGCAAGAAATTTATAATAACTACCATCTTCTTAAATTAATGGTAAATATTCCTATGTTTATTGTGCTCTTTATTTATTTATTTTATGTCGTATATTTAATTGTTATATATTCTAGGTAATGTAAAGTAGTTTATTGACTGGTAGGTTTTAGAAGTTTATGTATTATATTCGGTAAAGTTATGTATTGTGGCTCTCAGTGTTTGCAATTTTTAAACACAGAGATTGCCTGATGGAGGTTGGTAAGCGATTCCACAGCCTAGTCGAGTGTACAGTAAAGGATTTGGAATAAGTGTGTGTTGTTATTGACGAGAAAAGTTTAAAACAATGATGTTATTGTTTTTTACGAAGCTGAGTGGATGTTTGTCCATTCTCCCGGACGCGCCTTGGCCGTTCTGGTCAGCCTTCGCTACAGAAGCGGTACTTATTGATTTTGGACCAATTTAATAATTGGTGCAATGTTGCGAAAGCGAGTAATGACTTATTTGTACTATTTAGAGGTCATTATAAATTACAAGCTTCTGCCCGCGACTTTGCGTACGTTTAAACCTTTCTCTCAATCAATGAAACTGTGAATCACTTTATAAACAACTAGCCTTCCGTCCGCAGCTTCGCCCGCGATAAATTAATTTTCCCGTAGGAAAAGGTATTTTCCCGCGGTAAAAAGTAGCCTATGTCACTCAGTGATAATGTAGCTTTCTAACGGCAGAAGAATTTTTAAAATCCGTCCAGTAGTTTCGGAGCCTATTCAATTCAAACAAACAATCAAATTTTTCCTCTTTATAATATTAGTATAGAAAAGTGTACGTCTCGGGACACCCGACAAAGGGATAACTTAAACTAATCTAAGTTACTAACAGTACCTATGTATGAGCGATTTAGTTACGTTACCTCTGTAAGATGTTCTCAAAATTTCCTCCTTACTATACCTCTTTCTAGCTCCAAATTCTATGTATATTCTTACTGTTCAGGCTTTACGGTTGTGGAATTCCTTGCCTAGCCTATAATCATAAGGCGCGCTACTTTACCCATATTTAAATCTATGTTGAAGGAGCACTATCTGTCATCTTGTGCATGAATCTTGTAGCTGGCTTTTTTTAAAAGGTTTATTTTTGTCCATTAAATCACCAACTTAAGATTCTTTTATTATGAAATAGGGCGGAAAACGGGCAATGTGGGCATATGATGGTAAAATAACAGCACACTTAAGACAACAGGGTCTTTAATGACAGGTCAGAGCCAAATATTATTTTAATTGTGAAAAAATGGCACGTCCACCAAAAAAGGTTCGCTACCCCTGCCTTAGGGGCTTACCCCGTAAGGGATAGACGTGACTTGTCTATTGTATTCTCCTTTGCTCTCCAACATGGAAGTAACGTTGTCACTGGCGTAACTATAACGTCTGGGGCCCGCGGCAAATTCGTCAGATCCTTCCACAATATAAAGAAGTGCATCAGCGTTCTTTCTGTGCTCTAAACCAAGCCAGTTCTACCCCGTAGAGCTAGGGGCCCCTGGCATTTTGCCACCCCTGCCACCCAATAGTTACGCCACTGAACGTTGTACGCTGACGTAACTAACTGCAAACGAACTTCCTTGACCTACAGTTAGCTACGAACAGCACAACGAACAGTTCGCAATCATTTCCGCGCACACGAGTTAGCCAGTCGATTAGAGGCGACCTCGGAACTAACCTTTTGTACGACCTCAGAATAAGGCCGTGGAGTAGACAAATTTTAGGTAACACCTGGTACCTAGTACTGTAATAATACCTAACTATACTTCACTTCACTACATAGGAACTCTTTGACCTCATTCCAGCTGCGGGGTTCCATTACAAATCCACCCGTCGTAAGCGCTCATTCCATCGACATCATGTTGATGAATGGCAGTCTTCGACGGTGCGGTTTAATCGGTCTTTTTTGCCACGTACTTGCAAAATCTGGAACGAGCTTCCCGCTGGGGTCTTCTCATCGATTTACCTGGGTGCCTTTAAGAGGCGAGTGTGCAATTTTCTGCAGGGCCGACAACGCATTGGCATCGCGTAAAGTGCTGCGGGTGTCTATGGACAGTGGTGATTATTTAACATCAGGTGACCCACTAGTTCGTTTGTCTGGCCTCTCTAACATAAAAAAAAAAATAAAAAAAAATAGTCTAAAACAAAGTCGCTTTCTCTGTCCCTATATCCCTATGTATGCTTAAATCTTTAAAACTACGCAACGGATTTGGATGCGGTTTTTTTAATAGATAGAGTGATTCAAGAGGAAGGTTTATATGTATAATACATGCATAATATACCGTGCGAAGCCGGGGCGGGTCGCTAGTACTCAATAAACAAAAAAATTACCTTGCTACTCCGCTACTCACGTGCAAGACCAAGCCTGTGTGAAATATAAATATGTTCCTCCCTCGACTACTGCCAATAAAACACACATAAATCCCACAAACTTAATTATCCTTACACCACACAATCACTGACGCGTTTCGATCCCTCTACGGGATCATTATCACTACTGTGTACGACGTTGGTTTGCATGTGTAACAGGTTGTGCTCATTAAACTTTGACATACATAAAAATCTCGTCTTTATCCCTTACGGGGTAGACAGAGCCTAAGTTAACAAGGCCTAAAGGCCACGGTTAGTATGATTGTGGGCGTACATTTGGACAGGGGAATCAAAACAGTGATGGGTTGCTAGCATCGCCTGTAACATGATTCCTAAGATTTTTTCCTTAACGCAAGTTTCCAACGGGAATTCTGCTAAACGTGGTCTTTAGGTCTTGTCACCTTAGGCTCTGTCTACCCCGTAAGGGATAAAGACGTGATTTATGTATGTATGTATGTTCATGTTATTTAAGTCTTTTTTGATTGATCGTGACATGTGTTGAATGGTAGCGTGTTTATTGCATTCCCTGTTGAATTAATCCGATAGATTCATGCTGACTTTGTAATTGAAGATCTATGCACGCAGTTCTGTTGGGTAGGTAGGTAGGTATACGTCAGATTCATGTCAATACTTCCATATTGGTCTGGGAGAAAAAGAAAAACATAGAATGCACCTGTTGCCTCTCGTCCCGCGCAGATGGTAAAGCCCATCGAGGGAATGGACGAGTCTTAGGGAGTCATTATAGGCGATGCGGCTAGCAACCCATCACTATTTTGATTCCTCTTTCCACCTATACTTCTACAATCATGCTAAATGTGGCCCTTAGGTCTTGATACCTTAAGCTCTGTCTGGCCCGTAAGGGATATTGACGTGATTTCTGTGTGTGTGTGTGTGTGTCATGTCAATATTTAGGGTTCCTTGACCTCCGCGTGTGGTCAAGAGCTGCGGTTCGTTTTTTGACCCGTCCGAGGGGAGAACATTGCTTGGTCCGGTGCACCTTGGGCATCGGTTAATGATTTCCTGGCAGATTATAAATGTCTTTTTTATAGTTTTGTAATAGGAAAAAAGTCATAAAAAACTACAATTAAAAATAAACAGCGTTTATAAAATTATTTCATAAATGATTGATGTATTGTTAGAGGCGATTTCCACCTATACGCAGTCTTGCTATAAACGTGGCTTGTTACCTTAGGCTCTACCCTAAAAGGGATAAAGACGTGGTATATGTATGTATGTATGTTTATTATTATTATGTAGGACGGATGACAATACAAGTACAGCCAGCAAAAAAGCTTGTATTAAAATGGAATTTTTGACAGATTTTTTTTCTGTCTCGAGAGAATCTTAACCCATTGTCTGGGAAATAACTGTTTCTAGCACGTAGTAGTTACGTTTTGTAATAGGTATATAGTTTTTTCTGATAACGTTATTTGGCCTTGCTGTGTTTCCGAACGAAAAAACTCGCGAACGCCTTAACCGTATTAACTTAACTCGTTCATAATTTAATTATACGATTCCTGTGATTAATTCCGTTTTTTCATCTTCTTTGTTGCACTGAATATGTATTTTTAATCACTATAGTTTGATTTCGAATTCAAATTCAAATTATTTATTAAAATCATTGACTTACAATAAACAACTAAGACTCTCAGTCGCTAACAAAGGTTCCTCAAGAAACGTCCGAGTTGCTTTGTCTATGTGTTGTGTGTCTCAACACATCGACTTAGACAGATAACATTAACATATTCGTTCAAATTGACACCTTATTTCGTGGCAGTAATGTTCAATATCAATGGCGTAGGATCGTGAGAAGTAATGACACGACGCCACGCGCTGGAGACCTGCCTGTCTCTTTTGTTCTCAATAGTAAGATAACGGTGCGAAAGAGACATATTATTATACATTGTTATCAAAGCGCGGTCGAAACACAACTGAACCAAAACTCTGAACAATAGACGCGTCGTTCAGACTTTTGCTTCGGACAGTTTTTGAGCGTGATTGGGAGTCTAGTTGTTTATTGTACGTCAATGATTAAATTAATCAATTGTACAAATAAATTATAAATGGTTAGTAAGCACTACCTATATTATGTCTATCTGTGTATTAGTAAGTACACAACAAAGTTAAGAACTAAACTAATGACTCGACATAAAACAAGTGCGCCTGCGCTTACAACGAAAGTATAGTATAAACTGTGCGTAGAGTAATTAAATTAAATGCCTAAACTAGGATACGAAAGTACCCTGTATCTTAGGCAAAAGATAGGGTCTATGATTAAATATTAATTGATACAGGGAGTATTATTTTCGGTACATGCATACATACACACATACATCACGTCTTTTTCCCTTACGGGTTAGACAGAGCCTCAGGTAACAAGACCTAATTAAAGGCCACGTTTAGCATGATTGTGGACGTATAGTTGGAAGGGGGAAAATATTAAATAATGTTACGTACAGAGATAGGAGTTTAAAAAAAAGGCAATTATTTTTTTCAGAATTTAACTATTATGGTTTTTTCTTACGCAGAATCGTTTACCATATCGATCCTTATACAAGAAAAAATGTGTCCCAAAACTTCCGTTCCAGTTCGTCACTTTTTTTAGACATGTACCTATGGGACGTGACGAACAGGAAAATAACATTTCATGGTTAAATCTGGGACACATTTTTGCTTGTATGAGAATCGACAGAGTAAGCGATTCTATGTAAGAAAAACAAAAATAGTTAGGTAAATACCTACTGAAAAAAAGGATTTTTTTTAAAAAACGCTCAGTTGGTCTGGGAGCAAAGAAAAAACATAGTGTACTAGAGCTTCTGTTCCCGCGCAAATGGTAAAAGCCCATCGAGGGAATGTGCGGAAATCGTGATATATGTATGTATGTATGTATGTGTTGAGGATGACAGCTTCTTGTGGGAGTGTGTGTGCGGATGGAGGGTATATCGAGGGCCCGGAGGCTTGCGTGGAGTGTTTTGGGGATAACGCCAGTTGTAGAGAGAGTTAATTATTATTAAGGTGGTTGAATTTGAAATTGGCGGGCGAAGTCGCGGGTATCAGCTAGTATCATACAAGACACGTGGACGCATAAATACATCAATCAAGTATTTATGAAATAATTTTGTAAACGCTGTTTATTTTTAATTGTAGTTTTTTATGATTTTTTTCCTGTTACAAAACTAATAAAAATACATTTATAAAATGCCGGTCTGTAATTATCTTTGTTGACTGATTAATAATGCATTTGCCTATTATTATTTATAAATAAGATTATGCATGATGTGGTCTTCCATGCAATGGCCGGATTTTTGAAAGCACATGTGTGAAAATACTACTCAAAAGTGGTGAAAAATTGTGCTGAATTTTAAATACGAATAGCTTGGAAGATACTAACGGCTCTCATTAATCTTGTGAACTAATCAAAAATTTGATTAGAGCTGTAGTTTTGAGGATTATAAACAGATTCCCAGGCTCTGAGTTTTTCGGAATTTATTAAATACTAAGCTTCTGCCCGCGACTTCTTCTGCGTAGAATTATACATAAAAACCTTCCTCTTGAATCACTCTATCTATTGAAAAAACCGCATCAAAATCCGTTGCGTACTTTTGAAGATATAAGCATACATAGGGACACAGGGACAGGGAAAGCGACTTTGTTTTATACTATGTAGTGATGATGTAACTTTTTTTTCAGACGAGCCCTTGCCATCCCCCCCAAAATGGACGGTCCCTTCGCCCACGACCGTTGCCACATGTATCAGACCAATTGGACGGAAGCCCTGGCCGCTGGCAGGACGACTCCGGACGACGAGTGGCCAATCGTACCCTGCGTACGCTGGGAGTACAACAGGAGCGATGTGCCGTACGAAACGGTGGCTAGCCAGGTGGGTTAGAAGTTCCGAGGTTTGCCGCTAGATGGCACTGTTATTAATGTCAAAGAAAACTTTAGATTCTGTGCTCTAAGGTGGCTATATCGCGACTGAATTAGGGCTAGGTATGTCATTGTATCAAAATTGTACAGAAAACAGCGTATTTATTTGCTACAGGAGGCTGCCAAGTAAGAAACTTGGTAGTGTAAGATTGCTGCGATAGATGGCGCTTTTCGACTATTTGACGTAAGCGTTCTAAATCGCGCTAGTACCATCGTGATACTTTGTTCATCGTCGTTGTTACGATTCCGTAAGTTCATGCCATATTTCAAGATACTTCCGTGTTGGTCTGGGAGTAAAGAAAAAACATAGAATTTACCAGTTGCTTCTCTTCCCGCGTAGATGGTAACAGCCCATCGAGAGAATGGGCTAAAGTCTTGGGAATCATGATGTAGACGATGCGGGCTGGCAACCCATCACTGTTTTGATTTCCCTTTCCACCTATACCCCCTTAAACGTCACGGAATGACGAGGATCCGGGCTCGATTTCCCGGCCATACCTAGCTTTACTTTTCGGATTTTTCTGTGTTCTAATTTTCAGTGGCATTTAGATTTTTTTTTGTATACATGATTGATTTTGATATATATAATTCATCTGTCAACAGTTGGATTGGGTGTGCGAAAAGGACAACCTAGCTGCGACGTCTCAGGCTATCTTCTTCTGCGGTGCTATCGTGGGGGGGTTATTATTTGGCTGGATTGCTGACAAATATGGCCGAATACCCGCCTTAGTGGGTAAGTAGCATGGACCGCTGTGCACTTGGGCCAGCGTGTTGGGCCAACGCGTTAGGCTAGAGCGTTGGGCCAGCGCGTTGGGTCAGTGAGTTGGGCCAGCGCGTTGAGCCAACGCGTTAGGCTAGAGCGTTGAGCCAGCGCATTGGGCCAGTGAGTTGGGCCAGCGCGTTGAGCCAACGCGTTAGGCTAGAGGGTTGGGCCAGCGCGTTGGGCCAGTGAGTTGGGCAAGCGCGTTGGGCCAGCGCGTTGGGCCAAAATAAGGAGTAAACTGCATTGGGGTAAATTAGAAATTTGGGGAATTTCGAAAACCTTGGATATCCACTAAACGGGGAACAATTCCATAATCTGGCAACTCTTATCTAGAAGTCAATGTTGCAGCTTCTAGGTAAGAGTTGTTCTATGTTCAGTAGGCTTATTACCTAACTCGCTCGCAATCGCCATCGTGTTAATTTGACAGTTCTTGCATGAATGTGACAGCTGGCTGATTCCGATGCCAACTGTCAGCCCATACATGAACTGTCAATAGAACACGATGGCGATAACGAGCGAGTTAGGTAATAGGGGTGCGAGTCGGGTTACCTCCACGTGTGGTCAAGAGCTGCGGTTCCTTTTTGGATCCGTCCGGGGGGAAGAGCAGTGCTTGATCCGGTGCACCCTGGGCTTCGGCTAATGATTTCCTGGCAGTTTCTGAGGGATATCATTGACCGTTGGCTAAGAGCCCGACAGGGGGGAGGGGGGTCTTTGACCATCGTACAATGTTGCCGACATTCTGTCACAAGATTTTTTAATCATATTTTTGTTACTTTGACATTGGCGAAGTTGTCGTCGCTATAACGACTTGAAACGCCACAAATAAGAAGAAGAAGAGTTAGGTAATAAGCCTACAGCTGTGGACGTCTTTTGGCTGATGATGACGGGCAGCAGCGACGTTAGGGCCACTGACACCCCGGGCAGTAATATTTAGGCGCCCACTTAAGGACAGTATTGAGGGTACACAGCCGGTGAGCCAGGAGGCCGAGGCCCTAGACCTCAGCACCCCAGGCCGTCACCCCATCGCGCCCCCCCCTAACGCCGGCACTGATGACGGTTTCTTCCAGGCACGAACCTGGTGGGCTTCGCGGCCGGCGTGGCGACTGCCTTCAGCTACAGTTTCTGGACGTTCTCAATCTGCCGGTTCCTCGTCGGTCTCGCGTTCGACAACTGCTTCACCATGATGTACATACTGGGTTAGTACAAAATACAAATACAAATGCAAATACAAATACAAACACAAATAAAAATACAAATACAAATACAAATACAAATACAAATACAAATACAAATACAAATACAAATACAAATACAAATACAAATACAAATACGTTTATTTCGAATACAAATACGTTTATTTCGTCATCACAGGTAATAATAATAACAGATTGTAAAAATGGGGTTTTCAGTACGAAGACCATGATGAGCCCATTAGGCATACGAAAATCAAATTACAATGTTATGCTAATCTGAATACAGGAATAATTATGTCAAACAAATAATGAGATAATAAATTATGACAAACATTGAAATACAATAATTATGAATAATCATGATAATACATTATGCCAAACATTACAATACAATAAATTAAAAAAAGAAAAAAATGATGTCGTACAGTGGCGGTAATTACTTATTTATTTAGGCATGCTATTGTCATTAAAATAATCTAAAACACTATAATAACACCGCCATTTTGTTTTTACCCGACTGCGCCAGAGGGAGGGCTATGTAAGTTTGTGTGTGGATTTCTTTGGCACGCTCTAGAACAGTGGTTCCTAACCTGGGGGTAATTACCCCCGCAGGGGTAAAACGGATATTCTAGGGGGGTAACACGGGATGGCACGAAATAGTGTTAAAATAGCAATAAACAAAATAATAGTACGGTAAATGGTAGCGCGGCTTTTCTTACTTTACTTACTAGTTACCTAAACGTGCAATTTCTTACGTAATAAACATATTTTCGTTTGAATTTGTGTGGTTTTAATTATTTTAAATTAGCTAGGGGTACACTCAATTCCCATACTTGTTCACAGGGGTAGTGACATTGAAAAGGTTAGGAACCACTGCTCTAGAACTTAATAGACTACAAGCCGATGGACAAAAAAAAACATGTGAAATGAACCAGCGTGAATGAAGCTTAGAAGGCTGTTACTATATCATAAAGTAACTCTGAGCGCTATTCCGTCATTTCTGAGCGGTATATAAGCTGATTTATAATGTGTGTGAAGTTAGCACCGCCATTTTGAAAATCCAAAAAAAAAAAGTTTGTGCTAGGTTGTGCTAGGGTTGTGCTAGCTTGTGCTGCAATTCATTTTTGAAAATTCCTGTTCACAAACCGAAAATTTTGAAAAAAAAAAAATCTAGGCCAGCACCGCCACTTTGTCCAAATGAAAAAAAAAAAGTTGTGCTAGGTTGTGCTCAACTTGTGCTAGCTTGTGCCGTAAACCGTTTTTCGAAATGGCTAGTATTTTCATTAAAAAAACGCAATTGAAAAAAAGTATCCAGCACCGCCATTTTGGAAAATCGAAAAAACAAAGATTGTGCTAGTTTGTGCTAGATTTGTGCTAGCTTGTGCCGCAAACAGTTTTTCGATAGCAATGATAACTTCAGAGAAAATCGAAAATTAAAAAAAAAACCCAGCACCGCCATTTTGGAAAATCGAAAATTTAAACATTGTGCTAGTTTGTGCTAGACTTGTGCTGGCTTGTGCTGCAATCCGTTTTTCGATATCTCTGTTCGTTTCTTAGATAATCGCAAGTCAAAAAAAGTACTAACCGACATTTTTTTTTAATTTCAGCAATAT
Organism: Pandemis cinnamomeana; assembly: GCA_932294345.1. NCBI lineage: Eukaryota > Metazoa > Arthropoda > Insecta > Lepidoptera > Tortricidae > Pandemis > Pandemis cinnamomeana. The sequence continues at coordinate 5,625,463 of OW028731.1, forward strand.
AAAATTTGTGCTAGATCGTGCTAAACTTGTGCTCGCACGTGCTGTAATCAGAATTCCGATATGATAGTCAGTTTTTTGGAAAATCGCGAAACAAAATATCGACAGCAAACTGACTCCGTAAGGCGAAAAAAAAAAACGGTTGTGCTAGTTTGTGCTAGGCTTGAGCTCGCTCCATAACTATAATTATTAGAGATTTTAAATTTGAACTTGCATGAAAGTAGGTAAATTTTGAAAAAAAAAATTCAAGGCCAGCACCGCCACTTTGTGCAAATTAAAAAAAAGTTATTCTAAGTTGTGCTCAACTTGTGCTAGCTTGTGCCGTAAACCGTTTGTCGAAATTGCTAGTATTTTCATTAAAAAAACACAATTGAAAAAAGTATCCAGTACCGCCATTTTGGAAAATCGAAAAAAAAAAGATTGTGCTAGTTTGTGCTAGATTTGTGCTCACTTGTGCCGCAAACAGTTTTTCGATAGCAATGATAACTTCAGAGAAAATCGAAAATTAAAAAAAAAACCCAGCACCGCCATTTTGGAAAATCGAAAATTTAAACATTGTGCTAGTTTGTGCTAGACTTGTGCTGGCTTGTGCTGCAATCCGTTTTTCGATATCTCTGTTCGTTTCTTAGATATTCGCAAGTCAAAAAAAGTAGTAACCGACATTTTTTATACCACTTTCGAGTGATGTGCTTTCAAAAATCGGACGCCTGTAGGTCTTATAACCTATTTGCGAAATAGATTTGTGGTAGACTTTATTTAAGTTTTAACAAGTAAAAATGACTGATGCATTTACTGACTGTTTGAAGCTTGGCCGTCAGATTAAAGTTAATGTTTTTGTTAAGATTACATTCGAGCACGTATTTACAAGTAATAAAGTGTAATAACTGGCTCAAGGTTTGTTCGTGTGACGGATAAAGGTGTCTCTTTATACTAAGTCATGACACAATTTGTTTTATAATTAGTAGTAGTTTTAGTTTTAGTATCTCTGCGTTATTTTTAAGTTGTGACTGTTTTATTATGATTTGTTTTTCTTTTCCAATAAACCCCCCAGTCATGACTTAACTATTTTATTGAGTCAGGCGTTACTTTGCGGAGGTCCTGTAACGGAACGTTTAGCGACATCTAGTTGATTTGATAGACACCTATTAAGGAAAACCAAATTATTGATGTTTAGTGAGATGTGGTCATAAAAAATAAACGCTGCGACCTGATTTCACAGTCCATTTCAATGAACAAAAAAAAATTACCTTGCTACTCCGCTACTCACGTGCAAGATAAGCTTGTGTGAAATATATATATGTTTTACGCAATCCCTCCCTCCACTAAATCAAATCAAATCAAGTCAAACTTAGGTTAAAAATTTAAATTAAAATAAATTTGGACCCTTAGGTTCCTAATGTTATAGGCGAGGCTAGCAACCCATCACTATTTTGATTCCCCTTTCCACCTATACGTCGACAATCATGCTAAACATGACCTAAAGGTCTTGTTACCTTAGGCTCTGTCTCGTAAGGGATAAAAACGTGATGTGTGTGTGTGTGTTTGATAGTGATATAATTAATACCCTCCATTACACGGAGGAGGCCTATGCCATGAGGCACGCCGAATTACGCGACATTTTAATAATAATAATTAAAAAAAAAGAAAAAAACAACAAAACATACTTACTGAAATTGTAGCGAATTCGGAATAAAAAGGCTATAATAATAACAAATAATAATTTATACCAAACTTCGAATTTATAATAAGTACCTAGGATTGTGCTTCGTGCTTCGTGGTCAAAACTATACACCAGAAGCTAATCATCGTTTTTAACCGACTACGGCGAAGCCAAGGGTTATGGGGTGTTATAATGTGTTTTTTTTCCACAGTTCTAGAGTACGTCGGTCCAAAATGGCGGACATTTGTGGCGAACATGTCAATTGCTCTGTTCTTCACTCTCGCTGCGTCTCTCCTGCCCTGGATAGCGCTCTGGGCGGATGACTGGAGGATGTTCGCGCTAGGGACAAGCTTGCCTTTCATCATGGCTGCGGCCACGCCGTGGGTTGTACCAGAAAGTGCCAGGTATTCAAAACTAGCTTCAGCCCGCGACTTCACCCACGCACAAAACGTATAGACATACTCCTTCGACCACTCGTGTGTTTAATTTAGCAATGTGCAAGTTGGCAGAGTTTTCTAGAAAAAGCAAAATGTTCTCAGAAGTTTCCGGAAAATTTCACGAGAATTTGTAGTAAGTTTCCATAGCAAAAGTTTCCAATGGGAAATTTTCAAAAAACATTTTCTTCTTTTTTTTTCTTTTGCGTGCGTTTTTAGAAAAAACATGCATATTTTTTCCAGAATTCTACTCACTTGGGATTTTCTTACTCAGTACCGTTTACCCTATAGATTCTCATGCAAAAATGTGTCACAGATTTTACCATGGAATCTTATTTTCCTGTTCGTCACGTCCCATACTTACCTAAGTATAAAAAACGTCGAACAAAAAGGTGACGAACTGGAATGGAAGTTTCGGGACACATTTTTTCTTGTATTAGGATCGATAGAGTAAACGATTCTTAGTAATAAAAACTCAAAATAGTAAGATTAAAGAAAAAATATTTGTGGTAATTTTTTTCAAAAACGCTCCGACACAAATAATAACATATGCTGTGGGCTCTTAACCGGGCCTGTTCCACCACTCTCTGTTAAGTTAAAGTCATTTTAAGTGTCAGTTATCTAAGATGACGTCTCTGTCTGTGTCGTCACTACATAGTATAAAATAAAATCGCTTTCTCTGTCCCTGTGTCCGTATGTATGCTTATATCTTCAAAACCACACAACGGATTTTGATCCGGTTTTTTTAATAGATAGAGTGATTCAAGAGGAAGGTTTATATGTATAATACATGCATAAAATACCGTGCGAAGCCGGGGCGGGTCGCTAGTAGTTAATAAATAGACAACTTTATTTACAAGATGGGTGTTGCCAATAGCTTTTTCTCACTTGAAAATCATTTTTGTGGAAAATTAACGTGAGAAAATATTTCGTTTTTCCAGGTGGTTGGTGTCGCAAGGTAAAATAGAGAAAGCGCTCGTCATCATGAAGAAGTTTGAGAAGATAAACAAAACCAAGATCCCTGAGAAGGTCCTCAGTGATTTCACGGTAAGCGCGGCTACCTGTTATGGGTGGTGTAGGGGTATAGCACGCGTCACGGAATGACGAGGATCCGAGTTCGATTCCCGGCCATGGCTTTACTTTTCGGATTTTTCTATGTGTTCTAATTTTCACAGACATTTAGAAATTTCACGGTAAGTATTCCATTCTTCCATGCTGGCAGCAAAAACATACCTAGAATATAGCTGCTTCTCTTCCCACGCTCGTGAAAGCCCATCGAGGGTATGAGCAATCCTCAGAATCATGGTATAGAGTAGACTATCTATCTACAGCCATTGTCCGTCCACTGCTGGACGTAGGCCTCCTTCATATTGCGCCAACTTTCGCGATCCTGGGCTTCCCTCATCCAGCCACTGCCAGCTGTCCTAAGGTCATCCGTCCAACGCGTCGCCTGCGCCACACTACGCTTTCCCAAACGTGGTCTCCACTCTAGGATACTTTGGTATAGACTATGTCATCACTACTTTGATTCCCCTTTCCGCCTATACGCCTATAATCACGCTAAACCTGGCCTTTGGGTTTTGTACATACACACATACATACATAAATCACGTCTTTATCCCTTACGGGGTAGACAGAGCCTAAGGTAACAAAACCTTAAGGACAAGTTTACCATGATTAAGGGCGAATAGGTGCAAAGTGAAATCAAAATAGTGATGGATTGCTAGCCGCATCGCCTATAACATTATTCCTAAGGCTTTCGCCCATTCCCTCGATGGACTTTTACCATCAGCGCGGGAAGAGAATACAACTGCTAAATTCTATGTTTTCTCTTTACTCCCAGACCAGCATATTAAGTTACAGTTACCTTAAGTGTTAGTTATCTGTAGACGTCTGTCTGTTTCGTAGTAATAAATAGAGACGGAATTATAGGTAACTGACATTTAAGATAACTAGACCTTAACAGAGAGTGGTGAAACAAGCCCTAGATCTTCTTGTAGTGGTAAGATATACACGTATAATCTATGTACTCATGTAACCTGTTTGCTTATATAATGCGTTTATTCACCAATATAGTCAGTCTAAAAGCAACCTTTGTTTTAATCACAACTCTCCCAAGCCTTCAACCAAACATGGCGACCCTGCAAGAGGCACCTCACCGCGCGCAAATTCGATACCGGGACACCGTTTAAGGAAAGGAATTTATAGAATAGTCTAAAAGCAACCTTTGTTTCAATCACAACTCTCCCAAGCCTCCAACCATACATTCTAATGCCTCACCAAGATCCGTTGAATCTTCCAGGAATCCTCCCTAAAAACCATCAAGGAGAACGAAGCTGAGAACCGCACCTATTCCGTCTTGGATCTCTTCAGGACACCCCGGTTACGTCGGAACGCTATCCTCCTCATCGTCATCTGGATGGCCATATCCCTGGTCTTCGACGGCCACGTCAGGAACGTCGGCTCGCTGGGCTTGGACGTGTTCCTGACGTTCACAGTGGCTTCTGCTACTGAGTTGCCAGCAGACACGTTCTTGACTGCCGTGTTGGATAGGTGAGTGGTGTGATAAGTTTTTATTACGACAAGGAAGGCAAACGAGCGAGTGGGTGACCTGATCGCTCCTAATATGTTGATCAAAGAAACGAAGACCAAAGAACTGGCAGTTTCCTCGCACAGCGAATCAGTATCAGTATCAGGTCCCATCGGAAGACCAGCGCTGGCTGCAAGGCCAGCATTATGCTGAGATGGGACCATTTCGTGATGTATGTCCTTATGTTTTTTACTTCTTTTTTATTTTTGTAATTTGATTATCTATGTCACGAATAAATGTTTTCTTTCTTTCTTATTGCGATACAGCGGGGAAATGCTGCCAGCATTGGCGCAATGCTGCGGGGGTTTTGTGGACTTATCTTAGTTTAAATTTAATTAATTTATCTTGTAAATTTACATTTATCAATACTTTTTTAAGTATCATGTTTATGGTTTAATTTGTAAATATGTACTTTGTAAACACACATCTTTTTTACACAACGACAATTTGAATCACTTAATTTACCGAGACGTTAATGGATTGTTGATTTTTTTTTTGGAAAAGCAAACGTATCTATTATGCTCCCCTGGCATTTTCTTATGCCCCCCTAGGGGGGCATTGCACCCCTGGTTAAGAACTCTTGCTTTAGCTAATACTAAAGGCAACAAGTAAATTGCTTTTCGTAGATTGTTTTTTTGGAAGAGCAAACGTAACTATTACGGCCCCTGGAAACTGGAACTGGAAGTCTAGTGACGTAGTGACATCGACGACCTTGGAAGAGACTGCAAAGGTCAGGGATGATGATGATGACTTTGTCACCAGATGGGGCAGGAGATGGCTGGCCTGCGGCTCCATGGTCATCAGTGGCATCTTCAGTTTGCTGGCCACAGCTGTTCCAGTTGGTAAGTCAAATTCCCATAGTGTTGCAGCTATCGATAATGTTTTGATAGAATATCGATAGTTTGAGCAAAGACAAAAGTATCGAGTTTTGGTAGACTATTATATTACTATCGATACATACGTAGCGACCTTAGCGCCACCTAGTTGGCCTCTACATAACTACTACGACGCACGAGTAGCTAGCGCCAGTTCTAATGACAGCTGTCACATCGTTCCACATGCCGCTAACGAAGTTTCTCAATGCGGCTGCATAAACACAACTCTCAACTCTTCCCTCGGACTTCGGTCCCCAGGCATAACATCTGCCTGGAGAGAGATCTCTATTGTGGCACTCTTCACATATACATACAAACCTACAGGGCTTGAGGAAGATGTGGCTCACACCATCTCCTTCTGTATATAACCATGTGTGAAATGATGTTTAGTAGTTTATTTTTTGAATTGTTTGTTGTATTTAGAGATGTACGCTCTATTGTGGCTTTTGCTATCTGGAATTTTAACTCACTCTTTGTCGGTCCCTCGTTTAATGCTCCTCTCATCTACTCAAAGGTTAACTGGTAGGGATCTCTTATAGGGATAAGTTCCCCCTTGAGCATATATTTAATGATTTGTATCTGTTTCTTTATATGTAATAAAGCATTCAGACAGATCTATGTGGGGAGTGTGAATGGTTGCGTTGGGAGGGGAAGGCCTAGACGGACGTTCCGAGACCAAATAGGAGACGGTTTGGAAAAAGGTCAGGTCAGGAGTACTCGACACCGACGAGCATGTATGAAGAGATTGATGAATGTGGATGAAGCGAAAGAAGTATGTCAGGATCGTAGCAAGTAGAACAAAGTAGTCTCTGCCTACCCCTGTGGGAAAGAGGCGTTACTGTATGTACCTATGTATGTATGTATGTGTAATTTACTTACATACTTACTTGCAATGCTATAGATGGCAATTATATTGCTTTAAATAAGAGATCGATGGGTACAGAACTCTAAAAACTATGTTTATTCTTCTAGGCGGTCCGTCGGCATCCCTTGCCATTCTGGGACGCTTCGCCGTGAACATCTCTTACAACATCGGCCTGCAATACGCAGCAGAGCTGTTGCCGACCGTGGTGCGAGCGCAGGGCGTCGCCCTCATCCACATTATGGGCTACGTTGCTAGCATCGTTGCGCCTTTTGTCGTTTACTTGGTAAGCAGCGTGTATAGTCAACGTCTTCCATGCTGGTCTGGGAGCAAAGAAAAAACATAGAATGTATCAGTTGCTTTTTTTCCCGCGCAGATGGTTTTTACCCATCGAGGGATTGGGCGAAAATCTTAGCGATCATGTTATATAGGCGATGTGGCTAGCAACCCATCACTGTTTTGATTCCCCTTTCCATCCATACGCCCACAATCATGGTAAACGTGGTCTTTAGGTCTTTTCACCTTAGGCTCTGTCTACCCCGTAAGGGATAAAGACGTGATTTATGTATGTATGTATGTATGTATGTATGTATAGTCAACGTCACATCCGTTACACCATTTCATTCGAAAGTGACTGGTGTAAAGACAAGAATAGAATAATGCCGAGGCCAGGGAAGTAGCCAATTACAACTATTGCTCTTCCAGCTGAGGCAGATAATGTTTTTCTCAAACATTGAGAGGAAATGAAAATAAATTTTGCGTTAACTTCCTCGCAACTTCGGTGGTATTGACATTCCCGCCTTTTTTCTTAAGTTTTTTGTGTCATCTGTCACCGTAAGCTATTTGAGACATTGATAAAAACGTTAGACTCGAACAAGACGCGCGTTTCGGCCATCGACTTGGTTGTATGATATTGTTGTTCATTATTCCATAGTCTCTTTGACTGTTTAAAAAGTTAAAAACAAATGAAAAACAGTCCAGCAATCCGATTTATGGTCAGAAAATGGCGCCTGCAATGTAATTCGGCCGTCAACAAGGCCCTTCGTGTTCTGTTACTTAGTTTAGAATACAATGACGTCATTTACGATAACGCTTGAGAAAAATAATGTTATACCCGCCGTCACAGCCCTAAAGAAAGGGATGACATGATTGGACAGGTTGCCACTCTTCACGATGAAAGTCAAAATTCAAACTTGACAATATTTGACCTCTATAACGTTAAAAAACTAGTTATTTTTTCTTGAATGTTCCGTATTTTTGGACATTTGCGGTATAATTGAAGACCTTAATGTCACTATCTATGTCGGCGCTGTTGGCGGTAGCGCCCTCTGTGGGCAATTAGTGAAACGAGGACAGTACATCAATGTTTTAGTTGGGTTGCTTGGTATCTAGGCTACTACGCCATCTAGTGGCGGCACTCTGTAGATCAGGTGACTGCTGGAGATGCCGGTTGGAGTTGAGTCACTTTTGCTCAAGCCGGCCTGTCAGTGTGTCCCAAGAGTGAGCTCACACCTGAATCACTTCTTAGGCTTTTCTTAGACTTCGTGTGCTTTTTAGGTTAACTACGTGAAATAATAACACGTTGTGTGGCTTAATTTGAGGTCACAGAGGGCCCCGACGAGCCTGACCAAGACGGTTCGGGGTGTGTAATGATCGATATAAAAATATTTAATATATTTTCTATCGATATATCAACATTTGATATAATTTCACACATTGTGTATAATAAACGTTTGGTATAATTTTAAAATATGTACATTTATTTCGTATATTTATCGTTCGGTATAACGCTTATTTCTTATAACGATTATATGGTATAACGCTCATTTTATATACAAATCATTTTATATACATTTTATTACCTAACCTAACTAACTTTTTTATAGCAGTTCGTTTTGTTGGGGGACGCAGTTCAAACCTAACCTAACCTACTTTTTGATAGCAGTTCGTTTTTTTATATAAAAATAACGTTATACCATAAGTTCACTATAGGAAATAAGCATTATACTTAAAGAATGTTATATTAAATGATATTATATCAAATGATCATTATAAGAAATGATAATTATGTCATATGTAAATATATTAAGTGTTGTTATATGATTTAATAATTATATCAAATGAGCGTTATTGCTACTAATATTATACCAAAAAAAGTAATAGCCATCGTTACGCACCCGACGGTTCGACCTCGCCCATTCTACTTAATCGTAAATCCGACATCTATGTGACACTGACTGTAACACGGTACACAGCCTGTAACTACGTAACTGAGATCCTTTTTACAGGCCACAGTTTCCCAGGAGTTGCCGCTCCTCATTCTCGGAGCCCTAGGCATCGCTGGAGGCCTGCTGTGCTTATTCCTGCCTGAGACTATGGACACGGAAATGCCGCAGACTCTTCAGGATGGAGAGGACTTTGGCAAGGACCAGAGGTTCTGGGATAATCCTTGTACAAGGAAGTAAGTAATAGATTTCTTTTTATAAACCAGAAGTTCTTCCACGCTGGTCTGAGAGAAAAGAAAATCAGAATGTACCAACTACTTCCCTTCCCGCGCAAATCGTAAAATTCCATCAAGGGAATGGGTGATCTTACGAATCATGTTACAGGCAATGCTAGCAACTCATCATTATTCTGATTCCCCTTTTCACCTATACGCCCACAATCACGCTAAACGTGGCCTGTAGGTCTTGCTACCCTGGGCTCTGTCCTCGTAAGGCATAAACAAGTGATTTGATTAATATGTTCGTCTATGTATATGAACCCAAAGCTATGTGATTTTTAAGAGTATAGTAGATATTAAGAATTCCTTTTTGGTCCTTCCAGAAAAACAGTGGAAGACGAAGTGGAATCGCCAGAACGGTACACGAAGCGGCATTCAGTGTCCCAACCCCAAGAGTTCGTGAGAGCGCTACCTTCAATAGGTTCCAGGGCTTCCATGAGGGCCTCCATCAGAGCATCCATGAGGAGTGCAAGACAGAGGCAAGAGAACGGAGTCTGAGAAAACCACATAACATGATGGATTCTGTAAGGGAAACAGAGATGACATGCTGCACGATGCCATGCTGGTCTGGGAGCAAACATAGAATATACCAGCTGCTTCTCTTCCCGCGCAGATGGTAAAAGCCTCGAGGGAATGGACGAAAATCTTGGGATTTGAAATGTTATAGGCGATCCGGTTAGCCCATCACTATTTTGATTCGCTCACCATCACGCTAAACGTGGCCTTTAGGTCTTGTTACCCCTTAAGGGATATTGACGTGACTTATGTATTATGTATGTATGTAAATGCTTTGTACAAATATAAAGAAACAGAGACAAATATAAAGAAATGAGAGCATTAAGCGAGAGACCGACAAAGAGTGAGTTTAAAATATCCATAGTGAAAGCCGCATTAGAGCGTACGTGTCAAAATACAACAAACAATTCATAAGTAAACTAGTAAATATCATTACACACATGCATACATACACACTACATATAATGTGAATGAACGAATGAATGAATGCACGAGAAATGTGTGATGTAGCAATGGTTGCTATTATTTTTTGTAGGCGCGTAGAGAATCTTGCCTTATGTTAGTGATTTAAAATCACTGGTTGAAATTATTGAACTGAGAGTTGTTGCTTTGAATTATTTTACTTGTATGTCTATAAATAAATCAGAATAATTCAGCTTATATCTCCAAAACTACAGCTCTAATCAAAGTTTTGACTAGTTCACAAGATTAATGAGAGCCGTAAGTATCTTCTAAGCTACTCGTTTTTAAAATTCAGCACAATTTTTCACCACTTCCGAGTGGTATTTTCACACACGTGCTTTCAAAAATCAGGCCCCTTAAGGTTTTGTTACCTCTGTAAGGGATAAAGACGTGATATATATATATGTAACTCTAGTTTTTAGACTTTTCGCGTAGCTGCCGCAATGTTGCGTGCTATCGAGAACGTAACATTGTAGAGTCATCGCTTCGCTTTTAACGCGTCGTGCAATAACAGCGCCATCTGTTGTCGAGTTTCGACCATGTTTCTGTGGTCGCGCTCTTGTATAATTGATAAAGTTTTATTTCGTCCATGGTATGTCCAAAAGTGTAGTTATTTTTGAAGATAGCTAAGCCTCAGTTCAATTAGTTCCTAAAAGTTAATTAACAGTGATTAGTAATAAAAATGTGATAATTCTGTGGTACCATAGAGTGTACTTCATTTGGTCCAATTATTGAAGAATCCAATGAATCCTGTGAAAAATGTGACAATAATTCAATTAAAATAAAATAAATCGTGTGTTTTGATTAAAGTCAAAATTTAGAAAATAAATAACTAAATTGACTTGGATAAGATAATGAAAAGCTACACTAAAATAAGCCGTCTTTTTAAAATTTTACTAATTAGCAGAAAATAAATGGTTGTCAAATGAAGTTTTTGAAAAAAAAAATTTTCAAACCAATGGAAACCGCTTATGATAAAACGAGATACATTAATTTTAGTGTGGATTTTTTTTCAAACTGTCAAAATGTGTAAAACAAAAAAAATTTTGAAGCATTTCATTATTTTTAATTAATTATTGTCACGGTTTTTTTTTAATTGGTTGGACCAACGCTCTCAAATAGTAATAGTAAGTTATTATAAAACTTAAGTTTTACTATTTAATAATGTAAATAAGATTTAGTTTAAAAATGTATAAAATTATTATCAATTGTGATTCGGAGTCAGTTTAAATGTATTTGTAATTTAATTTAAATATTGTGTACTTAAGTTATTTTTAAATCCAAACTTTTTTCTACGAGATGTTAACCATGTTCGAGACAAATTTAGTTTGATCAGATATTTCTTGTCAGTCGTTGCTATGGTTACGTTCAGAGTCACTCTTTAACCTTTTCGCCGCCACGTCAAATACAAGTGACGTCTATACGTCAGACGTCTTTATTGCGATGCCTTAAGTTGAACCTAAACCCAATTGAACGAAGGTTGCATTTGCATTGAAGTAATTGACGTGTATATTGTGTCGTTGACGTTGAAAAGGTTAAAACGTAACTTTATAGGACTAACTAACTTTTGTAGTAAATTTGAGCCCCTTCCACAATAGGGAATATGCATTTTTTTTTTATAAAATATGATAATATCAACAAAAGTAATGTCGGTCAAAAATACACAAAATTTAAACGTTTTAAACTTCTAATTGGTCAACGTTTAGAAAGAGAGATCCGATATGACGTCACAACGCCGGTATAAACTCCAAATTAAAATACCGTTTTTCTTGAAAGAGATAGAGACAAATCTTTGATAGCTAATATTTTGGTAATTTTTATAGTTTTTTCAAAAGTGTTTTTTATTGTTATATAAATGAGCTATCAATTAAAGCCATGGAAAGAATCATGAATATTCCCTATTGGTCATTTAAGTATGACACAACATTTTTTCTAACAAAATGTACTACTTTTGTCCTTCTCTGTACAGAATGACAGCAAGAAACAGTTGCTCCAACCAAACGCGTCAAAATATAGGGCGCTTATTAAAGATAATTAATTGGTCTATATCCCGTAGAAAATATGTATAATGTGATTTAATTACCATCAAAGTTAGAACAAAAATCCATACTTCATGTGTAGGGTTATAAATGTCCATATTAAAGTTTATTAGTTTACCATTTTTATTGCAAGACAGTTCACAGGTAATGATGATCTACTTGTGCTCTGCCAACAAATGAAAATTTTTCAAAATTTTGAATGCATTTTTTAAAAACCTAAGTTTTTTGCTGGAGCTAATAAAAACACAGTATAGAATATTGCTACTGGAAATAATAAAAAAAAATACACGCAAGTACCTATTATTTGAAACAAACCAAACAAAAATATGAATGTTAAAACAGTAAAAAGTGCAATAATATTCCAGACATGTTTTTCGAAAATTTTAATACTTAACCCGCATATTAAGTTATTTTTTATTCTAGTTTAAAAGTTAGAGTTTAAGCAAACTGTTCGTAGCAAAAAATCAGTTAAATGTAACCAGGTAATAATATAGTTAAAAATATCTATCTGTCTTGCTCTCCCGTGGCGATAGAACCCTTTGTGGGTTTTGGTCTTCTTGACAATTTTCCGCTATTTTGTCTTTTCTCTGGTTTCTATTCTCCAAGATTTTAAAAATATGTATGAATAAATGAAAATTCAAATGATTATTTTTCAAAATTGAAAAATATTTAAGCGATTTTTTGACGGAAACAGTTAAAATATTAAAAATAAGATGAACATTTTGAATATGAACAAAATTAGCAGTATTTTTTGTATGATGCCATCATAATTTAAAATTTTGTGCAAAATTGTGATTTTTGGTGTAATAAAACTCTGTGATAATGTATTAATACAAAGTTACCAAGCTATTTTGTGTTTTTATAACCAATCCTTCCCGCGCTGAGGCCCGATTTTTAAGAACCACATCACTCGAAGGTGGTAGGTTTCTATAAATCCTACTAATATTATAAATGTGAAAGTTTGTGAGTATGTTTGGATGTTTGTTACTCTTTCAGGCCAGAACGGCTGGACAGATCTAGATGAAATTTGGAACATAGATAGACAGCCGGGAATAACACATAGGCTACTTTTTATCCCGGAAAATTGCGTGATTCCCACGGGATAGCGATAAACGAATTCTATGCAGACGAAGTTGCGGGCAACAGCTAGTATTACAAATGTGAAAGTTTGTGAGTATGTTTGGATGTTTGTTACTCTTTCAGGCCAGAACGGCTGGACAGATCTAGATGAAATTTGGAACAGATAGATTATAGTCGGGAATAACACATAGGCTACTTTTTATCCTGGAATATTGCGTAGTTCACGCGGGATAGCGATAAACGAATTCTATGCAGACGAAGTTGCGGGCAACAGGCTAGTCAGCTTATATCTCCAAAACTACAGCTCTAATCAAAGTTTTGACTAGTTCACAAGATTAATGAGAGCTGTAAGTATCTTCTAAGCTACTCGTATTTCAAATTCAGCACAATTTTTCACCACTTTCGAGTGGTATTTTCACGCATGTGCTTTCAAAAATCGGGCCCCACATCGCAAAAGCCCATCGAGGGAATGCGCATTTTAGGAATCATGTCATAGGCGATGCTAGCAACCCATCACAATTTTGATTCCCCTTTCCACCTATACCGCCCACAATCACGCTAAACGTGGCCTTTAGGCCTTGTTAACTTAGGCTCTGTCTACCCCGTAAGGGATAAAGACGTGATTTATCTATTTATGTATGTAACAAGGTATTGTTACCATGGACTATATTTAAAAGTCCATAGCAGGACTCTGTTGGTTAATTCATCTATGTTGGTATCAAACAAGCACGATCGAGCAGTATGCAGTAAGCGGCGACCGTTTGATCATTAGCTATGATTGAAGCATGCGCGCGCGCCGATTGCCAGCGAAGACATCATGACAGACAGACCCGGCAAAATGTATGTATGTATGTATGTATAACTCTTTATTGTACATAAAACACAAGAAAAAGATAAATACAGGACAACACACATGCACAAACTTATCCCTAAAAGGGATCTCTTCCAGGTTAACCTTTGAACGATTAAGGACATAAGTATTAAGCAAGGGTAGACACACAGAAAAAGTAAAAGAACCGATCGAAACCTAAAATAATTCTAAATGTCTAAATTTTATATAATGTAAGATATAATAATAAACTTAACATAATAGATAAATACGATAAACTAATACACAATAAATAAAATATACTACATAATATATAAATATATACATACACACACAAGTTACAAAACACATCACATTCATTTAAGAGGATCCATCGAGCCAATACGCCTTCAAGCGACTGCGCAGGGTAAATGTATGTAATCTAATCTATATATCTATCTAATAATTTTATACGAGGAATTATACTATATATACTAGCTGTTGCCCGCGACTCTGTCCGCGCAGAATTCGTTTATCGCTATCCCGCGGGAACTATGCTGTTATCTGGGATAAAAACTATCCTATGTCCGTCTCTGGGACTGAAACAGTGTACCAAATTTCAACTAATTATGTATGTTTAATGTAACCGCGGCATATAAGGTGTCAGCGCCAATTTTACTTAATTAGATACTTAAGTTGTGTACTAAGCTGCATAAGTTATAGTTTTTTTAACTATCCCACGGGAACTCAGTCGTGACCTAGGTCTCGCCACCCTAGGCTCTGTCTACCCTTCATTAACTACCTGCATTACACGGTCTCGTTGTCTAAGGGAAGACGGGCCCAGCGTACGGGCCCTCCCCTTGGCGCGGTCCTGGCGGGCGCCGGGGCCACCGGGGGGGCGTCTGTGGTGCTACCCTAGTGGCATCCCACTGCGTCCCCATCACACCGGATTGAGGCAACGCCGGAGAGTTTTTAGTTCGGGTATACCCCTTCGGGAGTCCCATATAACCCTAGGCATCCCCGTGCCTAGGGCATTCAGAAAAAAAGGCTCTGTCTATCCCGTACGGGATAAAGACGTGATTTGTGTATGTATGTCTTTTCTACTCCTTCCAAACTCACGTTTCATAATGAACACAGATTATTATTTGTCCCTGCCAATCATAACCGCACTTTGCTCAATAAAACAGTCGCACGCGCACGTCAGATCCACTATTAAAGTAATCAATAAAATAACATTTGTGCCCATAGAGAAAAACTGGAGAAAACAGGTAAGTCTTAATAATTTAACATTTTATTGCTTCCATGCTGGTCTGGGAGTAAAGAAAAAACATAGAATGTACCAGTTGCTTCTCTTCCCAGCCAGTAAAAGCTCATCGAGGGAATGGGCATAGGAATCATGTTATAGGCGATGCTAGCAACCCATCACTACTTTGATTCTCTCCACCTTATACTCCCACAGTCATGCTAAACGTGGCCTTTAGGTCTTGTTACCTTAGGCTCGTTCTCCCCCGCATTACCTACCTGCATTGCACGGTCTCATTGTCTAAGGGAAAACGGGCCCAGCGTACGGGCCCTTCTCTCGGCGCGGTCCTGGCGAAAGCCGGGGCCACCGGGGGGACGTCTGTGAAACCCTAGTGGCATCCCACTGCATCCCCGTCACACCGGATTGAGGCAACTCCGGAGAGTTTTTACTTCGGGTATACCCCTTCGGGAGTCCCACATAACCCTAGGCGTCCATAAAGATTTCCTCTCCGTTAAAAAAAAGGCTCGGTCTCCCCCGTAAGGCATATTGACTTGATTTGTGTGTTGTATACAGGGTGTACCAGAAAGTAGAGTCAAGCGAATGTCCTGACGTAGAGCAACTCAAGGGGCATCCGAATCACCCCCATGTATGTTCCGCGATTTTTCGTAGTTTAGGAGACAGTTTTGCTCACTCTGACTGCAACAATTGAGATAATTGGCTGTTTGTTTTTTTAACGAGTAACTAAATAGTACGTGCATGTATTTCATTTAACGACCGGATGGCCCAGTGGTTAGAGAACCTGACTATGAAGCTTGAGGTCCCGGGTTCGATCCCCGGTCGGGGCAGATATTTGTATGAAAAATACGAATGTTTGTTCTCGAGTCTTGGATGTTTAATATGTATTTAAGTATGTATTTATCTATATAAGCATGTTTATCCGTTGTCTAGTGCCCATATTACAAGCTTTGCTTAGTTTGGGGCTAGGTCAATTGGTGTCAATTGTCCCAAGATATTATTATTATTATTATTATTATTATTATTTAAAAACAAAACAACATCGTTGACCGTTTGGGCAAAAAAAAATATCGAATCACAAAAAGTGACTCAATTTTGACTCTAGTTCAGACTTTGAAGGCAAATTACAAAAAAAACTAGCATAACTTTTTTTTTTTCAAACCATGTTTAAAAACTGCCTTATTTTATTAACTTTCTACCCTATTCATTTTATTGATCTATCATTAAGGGATCATGCCAAAAAAATATATCTTAATGTACTTCATCCGTAATTTTCACTTTTTCTAGTAAAGCCAAGTACAAATCTGAAATTAGGTTTGTGCTCCGGATTTAGCATGAAAAACTTCTTGGTGCAAACAATAATACTGGCCACTGATTTTCTGTGGCTATTAAATGAAAATTAAAAAGATTTCATGTACATAAAAGCATGTAAAATCAAACTTCGTTTTGTTTCAGTAGAACTGGTCTAAACATATCCTTGGTTTAACATGGCGTTACCCAAAACAGCATCATTAACGTCATTTCTTCGCGATAATAAGAGGCGCGAAGTGCGTGAATCATTGAGTCATTGTTGTTTTATTAAGATCTAGTTACTATGCTGTTGGTAGTTAAAACCTTATAAACTCAAGGATGCGAAATTTCGGTCATACATACAGATAGAGCCTTTTTTTATGGTTTGGATAATGAGCTTTATGCATCCGCCCGGTACGGGTTTACCGGGGGTATGTGGGGCTCCGCGACAGGCATACCCACTAAAAATCACACGGATTCCCTATTCGGTCGTGTGAGGCGTTACGGCA
Organism: Pandemis cinnamomeana; assembly: GCA_932294345.1. Lineage (NCBI taxonomy): Eukaryota > Metazoa > Arthropoda > Insecta > Lepidoptera > Tortricidae > Pandemis > Pandemis cinnamomeana. Next base: position 5,642,346 of record OW028731.1, read on the forward strand.
CTCGGTGTCACTACGACGCCCCATGACCACCCCGGGGTGGGGTGCAATGCAGGCTTGGAGACCAGCCCTCCCCCGCTGGTGCCGCTTGGATTTTTTATAGAGGTTGTCTCCTCGTGGCCTCCGTCTTGAAAAAGACAGCGGCCCACGTTCTCGGCGCCTACGGAGACAGAGCCCGAGTACCGAAACCTTAAGTCTACGTTTAGCATGATTAGGCGTATAGGTGGAAAAGGAAATCAAGATAGTGATGGGTTGCTAGCATCGCCTATAACATGATTCCTAAGACTTTCGCCTATTCCCTCGAAGGGGGCTTACCATCTTCGCGGGAAGAGAAGCAACTGCTAAATTCTATGTTTTTTCTTTACTCCCAGACCAGCATGGAAGAAACTTTTTACAGACTATCGTAAAATGGGATGAAAAGGAATTTCCGGGGAGAGATGGGATAGAACTTTTTTTAATGTTCTCTAAGAGTATCGTCAGTGTCATTTGAAAAACAGCGCCTTCTCTCGTCCCTAGTGAGCAGCAGATGTTCCACGGGAGTTCGTAATTGTGTCGTACAGACACATCATTCAAACAGATGACGCTTGGCGACAAAAAATCGCATAGTAACAAGGTCACGTGACAGCGAGTAACAGATAGAACAATTCGAAGGCTTACCCACCTGCTATGGGTGGTATAGGGGTAGCAGGCGTCACGGAATGACGAGGATCCGGGTTCGATTCCCGGCCATAGCTTTACTTTCGGATTTTTCGGTGTTTAGAAATTTGCTCTTAAAGTAGTTTAATTATATTTTTAGACTTATTAGACATTTTGTATCTCCTTTTTTCCGGTAATTGGTCAGCGTCATTTTTTTAACAATTTTTTTAATTTCGAATAAGTTTAGTTAGTTAAAAATTTTAGAAATCATGTTATAGGCAATGCTGGCAATCCATCACCATTTTGGTTCCCCTTTCCATGTATACGCCCACAGCTATGGCCTTTGGGTGTTGTTACTCTAGGCTCTGTCTACCGCATAATCTATACAGACGCGATTTTAGGTATGTACGTAATGTTTGAATTTTAATGAAACATATAATTAAGTAGGTAATTAAAATTACAACTAATACCGGTATTAACTGGTTACATAAAGTGTGACGTACTTACTGTTATCAATTGTTTGACATTAAGTAGCAAATACGTTTATGACATCTATAAAATGTAGGCCAAGTTCTAATTTTAATTATCATGAGCTGTGAAGAAAACTAAAAACCCGACTGCAAAAATATAATATTGTAAATGTGAAAGTTTGTGAGTATGTTTGGATGTTTGTTACTCTTTCACGCCAGAACGGCTGGACAGATCTGGATGAAATTTGGAACATACATAGATTATAGTCTGGAATAACACCTAGGCTACTTTTTATCTCGGAAAATTGCATAGTTCCCGCGGAATAGCGAAAAACTATTTTTTTGCAGACGAAGTTGCGGGCAACAGCTAGTATTTTATAGATTTTCCTTTACATTAAAATATGCGTAAGTTATAATTAAATACTTACCACAGCCGGGGACAATTTTTGAGATTTAAGATTTAAGATTTGTACAATCTGTCGGTAGTTTCTTCCATGCTGGTCTGGGAGTAAAGAAAGAACATAAAATGTACCAGTGGCTTCTCTTGCCGCGCAGATAGTAAAAGCTCATCGAAGGAATGGGCGAAAATCTTAGGAATCATATTATAGGCGATGCTAGCAACCCATCACTAGTTTGATTCCACTTTCCACCTCTGGGCACTGTCTACCCTGCAAGGGATAAATACGTGATTTGTGTATGTATAAAAATAATGAGTGCTTTACCGTTACACCACCCATAGCAGGTCATATCTTTACTTTTCTGTGTTCTAATTTTCAGTTTTGTTTAGAAATTCCGGTGTTTATGTTTTTCCTCGTAATTTTTGGTTCAAAATCTAGCCACCATTTTGACGCCATACATCTTAAACATTGACCAATTGAAGGGAACATTTTGTGAAACACGATTTAAAAGATCCTGAAAACAAACCACTAACTCGCTGGTCACTTCGTAGAAAAAAAAAAAACTAACATAGATACACAAATCACGTCTGTATCCTTACGGGGTAGACAGAGCCTAAGGTACAATACCTACAGGCCACGTTTAAGATTGTGGGGCTAGGTAAAGATGGAAAATGGAATCAAAATAGTAATGGGTGGCTAGCCGCATCGCCTATGACATGATTCCTATGATTTTCGCCGATTCGCTTGGGCTTTTACCTGCCCGGGAAGAGAAGCAACTGGTACATATATTTTTTCTTTGCTCCCAGACCAGCCATGGGAGTGATAATTTTAAATACGGTGAATATTTCGCAACTTGGCGCCGCACTGCCGTGCCCTCTGTAAACACGAGTCTTCATAAACCACACAAGGCGCTCTGTCTTCTTATTACATCTCTAACTCTCTCAGCTAGTAGTCTGTAACTAAAAAAATATTTTAATTAATTGTAAGCATACTTTTCTAGATTTACCCAACTACGGATAACTAGTAAGTTATTATTTTAAGTTTTCCAGTAGTATATTCTAGGATTCTATAAAGATTAACTTGCACAATGTATTTGACAAAATTGTCGCTAATCCTAAACATAGAATTTACCAGTTGTTTCTCTTTCCGCGCAGATGGTAAAAGCCCATCGAGGGAATGGGCGAAAGTCTTAGGAATCATGTTAACAAACCCTTAAAGGGATAAGTCCGCCTTTGTGCATGTATCTCAGTGTTTGTCAATTGTATTTTGTCTTGTTTATTTTGCACAATAAAGAGTTTACATACATACATACATACAAACCATCACTATTTTGATTTCCCATTTCAGCTATACGCCCTTAATCATGCTGGACGTGGCCTTAAGCTTTTGTTACCTTAAGCTCTGTCTACCCCGTAAGGGATAAGGACGTGATAAATGTACGTATGTATGTAAACTCAAAAACTACTGAACATTTTTTTCACGCCGTTTTCAATAATAGATCATTATTTAAAAAGTCGACTAGTAGTCAGAAAAACCTCTTATATTTTTTACTAGCTTCTGCCCGCGACTTCGTCTGCGTAGAATTATACATAAAAACCTTACTCTTGAATCACTCTATCTATTAAAAAAAACCGCATCAAAATCCGTTGTGTAGTTTTGAAGATATAAGCATACATAGGGACACAGGGACATAGGGACAGAGAAAGCGACTTTATTTTATACTATGTAGTGAAGTCTTATTTTCATCTCGTTTCAGCTCTACACATTTAATCTTCGTCTCCGTAATCGGTAAAAACGTCGCAAAAAGTGTCTTTTAAGGGAAAAGCCGAGTTAGAGGATGGAATCACATGAGAAAGCAGACGGGGTCGGGCTTGACACCCTAGCTACCCTGGACAATGATGGTAAGACATTGACACCCTAGCTGTTATAGACGATGAAGGTAAGACTGACAGCCTAGCTGCCCTATATACCGCTGGTAAGGACTTGACACCCTAGCTACCCTGAATTGGGTGAGACTTTAAGCTTTTAGCTGTTACGGACCATACTGCTTAGACTAGATACGTTAGCTACCCTGGACAATGCCAGTAAGATTGAAATCCTACCTACCCTGGACAATGATGGTTAGACTTTGACACCCTAGCTACCTAGGTCAATGATGGATATACCTTGACATCATAGCTACCCTGGAGAATGACGGTAAGACATTGACTCCCTAGCCTCCCTGACTTACGCTGGTAAGGCTTTGACAATTCCAGCCCAATTTTTATGTGGTCAATGTAATTGATAAAAAAACATTACAAGTGAAACAAAAACTTCTAGAATATCCAGTAGCATCGTAAGCTATATACTTAAGAGCGTTCAAAAACAGTAATGTGATCTTATTACGAAACCGTCACGTCTTTAATACCTATCGTTATGAAACAGTCACAAACTACTACCGGGTCCTGGGGTGACTTTGATAATTTTGGGGATACTTTGATCGTTTTTAAATTGCTATCGATATGGTCCATATGCGGTCCGTTCCTCCACAGAATCAACTGCTTTTTATGGTCACCCCGTAAATCAAAGTCACGGTTTATGGTGTTACCTTACAGAACCCAAGAAAAGGGTGAAAGACTTCGACGACCTCCTCCCCTATATGGGGGAGTTCGGGTGGTACCAGCGTCTGCTGTTTCTGATGATGATACCGTATGCCTTCTACTTCGCCTTCGTCTACTTCGCCCAGATCTTCATGACCCTCGTGCCGGAGCATTGGTGCTATGTGGAAGAGCTGGCCAATCTGACTGTCGAGGAACGGTGAGGATACAAGATTTATTTCTTTTTTATAGCAATTGGCATTGTTCATTTTTTTTAAGCTGTGCTTTTAACACCTTTATTTGATAAAATGGACTATTTCAAGCAACTAATTTGAATATTATGCTTTTACGTAGCTTTGTTAATTAATAATAAATATTTTTTCGGTGTCTGATAATTCGTGAATTTAGACAGAATCCCAATCGCCTTCGTTCGGCTGGCTATAAAAAAAAACGGCTTTGTCTATGGTTTTGTCGATTTGACAGTGACACGTGACAGTTGCCATAGCTAAACTTTTTTTTTTTCATTTTTGTGGCAAACATTCGATGCTGGATTCTGTCTAAAAATCGGGTCGTTCGGTCAAACAAAGGTTCAAAGTAATTTTACAAAAATATCTGCAATCATAAAGTATTTTTGAAATCGGACTAGATAAATCGGATAAATGATGGTTTTCCTCGAAATGGTTTTCGAATTGGAGCATACTAAAAAAAATTAACAATGCCAATTGCCTTCCATGCCGGTCTTTATAGGCATAATGAAAAGCGAGTTAAATCCTCCCATTACCTCCATGAACTTTAACCAACAGCGCGGGAAGAGGAGCAACAGGTACATTCTATGTTTTTTCTTTGCTTCCAGACTAGCATGGAATTTATACTTAAAACCAGCGTCATCCGCGACTTCGCCTGCGTAAAATTATACATATAAACCTTCCTCTTAGATCACTCTACCTATTAAAAAAACCACATTACAATACGTTGGGTAGTTTTTAAGATCTAAGCATAGGGACAGACAGCGGAAAGCGACTTTGTTTTATACTATACTAGCTTCTGCCCGCGACTTCGTCTGCGTAGAATTATACTTAAAAACCTTCCTCTTAAATCACTCTATATATTTAAAAAAACCGCAACAAAATCCGTTGTGTAGTTTTGAAGATATAAGCATACATAGGGTCATAGGGACATAGGGACAGAGAGAGCGACTTTGTTTTATACTATGTAGTGATAGTGATTTTTTTTTTCAGACGTCATCTTTCTATACCATTTTTAGACGGCAAGCACGATCGGTGTCAAGTGTACGATGTCAACTGGACGGCGGTATTACAAGATGGCGTCTCGTCGCCCGACACAAAATGGCCGACCAAGAAATGTCAAACGCAGTGGGAGTTCAACTTTACGGATGTGCCTTACGAAACCATCGCTACGCAAGTAAGATTGTAGAATAGCATAGAATCGTTTATTGCAAGTCACATTACAGTATAAAGGTGGAAATCATAATCATAAAGTAGTAGGTACAGATGTGACACCTTGCAAGGGCATAGCAACATAAATATTTTAAATCTGGTGCTTCATGTTATACAATTTGAATTTGATTTGTAGTTTACGGTCTAGAAACATTTTAACTTCCTTTGTTTTCTTTGTTAATAGGTCTTGTTGACCGTGTAGTCCATAGTATTTATGTTTTTAGGGCACTAGTGACCCGGTTTGACATGGTGTTCTACGATCAAAAGCACGATAGGGGGCGTCCATTAATTACGTGAGGCATTTTTAAGGATTTTTGACCCCCCTCCCCCCTTGGTGAGATGTCGTAAGATTTTTCTCGACCAGGGCCCCCGTACCCCAATCTCACGTGAGATTTTTCAAAACTTGTACTTTGGGCATAAAAGTATTGGATTTATTAAAAACATAACACAATTTGTTTTATTACTTTTAGTTAAGACTAGCAAGGACTGGTATTTGCAAATATTGCTGTAGGTAATCTTAAATTATGAATTCAACTTTAATTTTACATAATTTTCACGCAGTTTTACACCGTTTTCTGCTAAAAAAAATTACGTGATATTTGCCAAGACAACCCCCCCCCCCCCCCCCCTAAAAAATACCTCACGTAATTAATGGACGCCCCCTAATGAATTATCCCTATATTAGGTCTTAGCATTAAAAGAATTACCCACGCTGGGACCCCAAGAGCTAAGGTGTCAAACCCAAATTGTAAAAAAATGTCTAATCGAATTCAACGTAAATATATTTAGCTCTTTCGCGTTGCAGCTGAACTGGGTGTGTGACAGAGACAACTATCCGGCCACAGCTCAGTCTCTTTTCTTCTGCGGCGCCATAGTCGGAGGCTTGTTATTCGGATGGATTGCTGACAAATATGGCCGCATACCTGCTCTAGTTGGTAAGAATAAAGATTGCCTTTGCTTTAAATACATCAGTTACAATTAGAAAAAAAAAACAGAATGTACCAGGTGCTACCCGCGCTCGTAAAAGCCCATCGAGGGTATGGTCGATCTCAGGAGTCATGTAATAGGCCACGGATGGCGAACCAATGGCACGCGTGCCACTGTTGGCACGCTTCAAATTTTATATGATTATATGATGGTAAAATAACAACGCACTCTTAAGACAACAGGGTCTTTGATGACAGGTCAGAGCTAAATATTACTTTATTTGTGAAAAAATGGCACGTTCAACAAAAAAGGTTCGCTACCCCTGGTATAGTCGATCTTAGGAATCGTGTTACAGGCGATGCTAGCAACCCACCACTATTTAGATTCCTTCCACCTATACGCCCACAATCATACTAAACGTAGCCTTTATATCTTGTCACCTTAGACTGTGTACTCCGTAAGGAATAAAGACATCGAGGGAGTGGGCGAAAATCTTAGGAATCATGTTAGGCGATGCGTCTAGCAACCCATCACTATTTTGATTCCATTTTCCACCTATACGCTCATAATCATGCTAACCGTGGCCTTTAGGCCTTGTTACCTTAGGTTCTGTCTACCCCGTAAGGGATAAAGACGTGATTTATTGAGTTCTAGCCAATTTACAATATTTTTTAAAGCTATGTTAATTTCACTTTCAAAATTATCTATATTGGTACCTTTAATTAAAAGTTGTACTTATGCATCCGCGTTAAGAAAATTCGCTGGCAAGATGTAGATCATTGTGACGTCATCGCTAGCTTTTAGTTAATCTACTAAGACTAGGTGGCGCTAGGGTCGCTACGCTACACTCTTTTTACCCACGTCAAAGCAAAGGGTTAATTGTGTTACTGTTTCAGGTGCAAACATGTCCGGTTTTGTGGCGGGCGTGGGGACAGCATTCACCAACTCCTTCTGGTCTTTCTGCCTCTGCCGGTTCCTGGTTGGACTGGCTTACGACAACTGCTTCATGGTTATGTACATCGTCGGTAAGGTTACAGTTTGATTCTGTTATATCTGCTCTGATATCATCATCATCATCATCAGCCTATGTTAGTCCACTGCTGGACATAGGCCTCCCCTAATGAGCGCCATAGCGCCCTGTCTTTAGCTTGACGCATCCAGCATCTGACTGCAGTCTGCAGTCTGCTCTGATATGAATCATTACATCTGATATTATTACAGTAGGGTGCTTGTTCCAACATTAATGTACGGTAGCGAAACTTAGGTATGACAAAACAAGCATGAAAGTAGAATAAATGCAGTAGAAATGAGAGCGTTAAGAAATATAGGTGTATCACTGAAAGATAGAATAAGGAATAGCGTGATACGGGAACGTGCTGGTGTGAAAGAGGATATAGTGACTAGGATAGAAAGAAGTATGCTTAGTTGGTTTGGTCACGTAGAGCGGATGGATGAAAGTAGACTAACTAAACAGATCTATATGGGGAGTGTGAATGGTTGTGTTAGGAGGGGAAGGCCTAGACGGACGTTCCGAGACCAAATAGGAGACGTTTTGGACAAAGGTAAGGTTAGGAGCACCAGAAACCGACGAGCATGTATGAAGAGATAGATGAATGTGGATGGAGCGAAAGAAGTATGTCGGGATCGTATCAAGCGGAACAAAGTAGTCTCTGCCTACCCCTGTGGGAAAGAGGCGTGACGGTATGTATAATGAATTATTCGAAATCTAACAAATAATCTTTCGCAAGAAGATTCCTTAGCTAAGACTTGTTTCGTCGGCCAGACTTCTTTCATTGGCCATGATAAAAAGCTTCTCGCGATATCATTGGTCCACTCCCGTAGATTCCTCAGCCAAGACTTTTTTCGTCGGCCAGACTTCTTTCATCGGCCAGACTTCTTTCGTCGGCCAGACTTCTTTCATCTGCCAGACTTCTTTCGTCGCCCAGACTTCTTTCATCGGTCAGACTTCTTTCATCGGCCAGACTTTTTTCGTCGGCCAGACATCTTTCGTCGGCCATAAAGCTTAGACTATTTATTACTCTTACTTTTATTCCAGTTATAGAATACGTCGGCCTCAAGTGGCGGACATTCGTCGCGAACATGTCCATAGCGGTATACTTCACGTTCGCGGCGTGTCTGCTGCCATGGATCGCTCTCGGTGTGGCCGACTGGCGCGTCTACACACTGATCACGAGTGTACCACTGGTTTTAGCTGTGTTCACACCATGCTGTGTACCGGAGAGCGCTAGGTGAGATTTATCATTACCATCCTATGATGGACCTATGTCTCCGTCATCTTATTCATCATTACTGTCGTTTCAGTCATCAGTATCACCATATTCATTACAACATACATACAATACAATAACTCTTTATTGAACACCACATATAACAATCAAAACAAAAAAAAGGTATACAGAGTTACAAGGTAACAATAGGCGGCCTTATCGCTACAGAGCGATCGCTACCAGGCAACCATAAAGGACTGGAGAACAGAACAGATCTAAGCAGGTGGTGCAATTTAGAATATATATTAATATACTAAGTACTGAAATACATACATGAAACACACATAAGCTATTTCTTGGCTGCCACGATACAGGCTGTGCCTAGTGTGGAGTCATTGAACTTCCTAATATTGTATTTCGTTTCTATTTTGGAAAATAAATTTTACTTTAGGTACTATACACATACACACGTACCTAAAAAAGCCAGCTACAAGATGCTAGCAACCCATCACTATTTTGATCCCCATTTCCACCTATACGCCTACAATCATGCTAAACGTGGCCTTTAGATCATGTTACCTCAGCCTCTGTCTACCCCATAAGGGATATACATCGAGGTGATTCAACTGGGTCTACTCTACATTTTAGGCACGATTTTTATCTTTTTCCAGATCATCGTCGTCATCACTTATTTATTTATTTTACTTCAAAAGTAGGAGTTTATATAAATGTATAATATGTTTGTTACAGATGGTTAATTTCACAAGGCAGAATAGAGGAATCAATTCAGATAGTTGAAAAGTGCGGGAGAATCAACAGGAAGAAGATACCTGATGACATTATAAAAGAGTTTAGGGTGGGTTCTTTTCCAACACCAGTGGAATCATTTCCATCTCCCATCTATATACGTCCCTTTGCTGGGCACAGGCCTAGGGAGGGGTTCGGCGAAAATCACGAAATATCACAAGGGGGGGAGGTTGTAGTAAGATATCACGTGTATTTGTTCGTCAAACGCGCGATTTTTAAACCGAAAAGCGGCGTGTAGTGTGACCTTGACTCGCCGTTGCCAGGCAACGAAGTCCCTGTTTATACCTGTATTTAAAGATAATGTTCTAAAAATTTTAAAATTCTTTGTAGGTACTAAAAATACACGTGATTTCGGATGGGGAAGGGAGGTTTTAAACCTCACCGCGTATCACCAATGGGGAGGGGGGGGGGTCTAAAATGCTAAAAAACATCACGTGATTAATCCATGATTGATGCATGCTGGTCTGGGTGCAAAGAAAAAACATAGAATGTACCAGTTGCTTCTCTACCCGCGTAGATGGTAAAAGGCCATCCAGGGAATGGGCGAAAATCATAGGAACCATGTTATAGGCGATGAGGCTAGCAACCCATCACTTTTGATTCCATTTTCCACCTATACGCCCATAATAATGCTAACCGTGGCCTTTAGGCCTTGTTACCTTAGGCTCTGTCTACCCCGTAAGGGATAAAGACGTGATATATGTATGTATGTATGTGATTAATGGACGGCCCCAGCCTGGCCTGCCACTTTATCCCTACTCCGCGGCACATGTAACGAACGAAAAAATGTGTGGTTTGTCTTCTCAAGCAGAGGGTTGTATGTTCGAATCCCTCGAAATGCCCTCTCATTGTAGGAGGAGGCCTGTGCCTAGCAGTAGGACGTATATAGAAAATAAATCACTTTTAAATTATTCGAGCTCTGTTCAATACAGAGCCACTTAAACTCAATCTTATCCTATTTCCAGGAAGCAGCAACAGAAATAGCGAAATCAGAGCAAGACAACAAGAACTACTCAGTCCTGGATCTGTTCAGGACGCCTCGCTTGCGGCGGCACAGCGCGCTGCTGCTCAGCATATGGGTGGCGACGGCGATGGTGTTCGACGGGCACGTGCGGAACGTGGGCTCGCTGGGGCTGGACATGTTCCTGACGTTCACCGTGGCCACCGCCACCGAGCTGCCGGCCGACGTGCTGCTCACCGCCACGCTCGACGTGTGAGTCACAGATGCTGGCGGTGGTGATAACTGTCACTGTTATTACTGATGATGATGTTAATGATGGCGATAATGGTGACGATGATAATGTTAATGACAATGATGATGATGATAATGGTTATTATGGCTGTGATGATGATGATAGTGGCGACGATGAAAATGACGGTGATGATAATGGCGATGGTGATATTAATGAGAATGATGATAATACTGATGATGGTGACGATGATAATGTTAGTAACAGTAATGATGATGATGATATCGGTGTCGATGGTAGTGGTGATGATAGTGGTGGTGGTGATAATAATGAGAATGATGATGATGGTGATGGTGGTGCTAATGGTTAAGATGAGTGGCGTGGCTGTGGTGATAGTGGTGATTATGGCGGTGATGATGAAAACGTGGGCGATGATAGTGGTGATGATGATAATGGTGACGGTGTTGGTGATGATGATGATAGTGGTGACGATGAATATGGCTATGATGGTAGTGGTGATGGTGATGATAATGATAATGATGATGATAGTGATAATGGTTAGGTATAATTATTCCACCTATCCACGACTTTAGGTCTTGCTACCTGTGACACTCTTTGCCCCGCAAGGGATAAACATTGTGATTTATGTCTGTACTAGCGACACGCCCCGGCTTTGCACGGGTACAGTGTTTCTCTACTATATTATGCACGTATTATACATTGCAAAAAAGCTTACTTTCTAAGCTTTAAATGAATATCATTGTCTGTTGCAGCTTGGGTCGCCGTTGGCTGGCTTTTGGATCCATGGTCATCAGCGGTATATTCAGTCTTCTGGCCACCACCGTACCTCAAGGTAAGAAGGTTTATACTTATAGGATAGCGATAAACATTTTTTTTTAGTTTTTTTAGTTTAATTTGTTTTTCATTCCCATTCGTATTGTTTCATTAATAAATACATTCATTTCCAGGCATACCAACAGCTTCCTTAGCCATTGTCGGCCGCTTCGCCGTGAACATCTCTTACAATATCGGCATGCAATACGCAGCAGAGCTGTTGCCGACCGTGGTCCGAGGCCAGGGTCTGGCCCTCGTACATATATCAGGCTATGTCGCCACCATATTGGTGCCCTATATAGTTTATATGGTAAGTTTTTATGAGATAAGATAGTAAGCAATAATTACATTAAAATTGTACTTTTTTTTTATTAACTAAATACTATGTACAAAATCAATCAATCAAAATAAAAAATGTAGGTATATAATTTAAGTATTGTGAAAATGAAAATTTATTTTTGCAAATTGGCCGCCAAGGGCTCTTTTACATGTCTTTTTGAAACTACCAGCGCATTCGCAAAGACCATCATTGCCAAGAAGAATGCGCCGCAAGAATCTTGGCAGAAAGACATTTTTTCAAAATAAAATACAATAAGAATACTTAAATTCTACTTAAATTAAATACATTTATAAAAGGGACGTAGAAGGGTACCCGAGCCTTAAATTATATTAATCTATAGTAGAGATGTATAAAGTCTCTACTAGTCAAAACAAAAAAAAATAAGTTCAATGGAGGTGTAAAACGCCTCCACCGACAAATAAATTAATTGGAGATGTCTCCAATGTCGAAGACAAAAAAAAAAAAAAAAATTATGAAATATACCTACATTGTAGTAGCAGTATGTAAAAGAGCCCTTGGCAACCAATTTGCAAAAATATTTTTTGTTTTTTTTTAATATCTCGTACAGCCCACATTTTTCTTACGAGCAAGACTGGTAACCCTGGATTTTGCTGTTCTTCAGGCCACCATAGCCGTGGAGATCCCTTTACTCATACTTGGTACCCTGGGTATACTTGGGGGCACGCTTTGCCTGTTCCTACCCGAGTCCATGGGGAAGACCATGCCGCAAACCATACAGGATGGTGAGGACTACGGGAAAGACCAGAGGTTCTGGGATTTCCCATGCTGTTCCAGGTAATTGATCCATACATGTGTCTATGGGCAGTGGTGATCACTTACCATCAGGTGACCCACTTGCTCGTTTGCCTTCCTATTCATATAAAAAAAAAAATACACAAATATTGGTTGTCTGGAAGAGATCGCTATTAAGCGATAAGACCGCCTATTGTCTACTTTGTTCTTTGTTTCTGTATTGTTTTGTACTGATTTGTGGTGTTCAATAAAGAGTATTTGTATTGTATTGTATTGTATACCCATATCACGTCCGGCGTAGACGGTCCTGGGTGGACCATCAGAATTCTACTACCAGATTATTGTATCAACATCTAACAGTCTATGGATATTAATCTGAAAATAAATATTTATTATTATATTATTATTATTATTATTATTGTATTGTCATCCGACTTACACAAGTATGCAAAATTTCAGCTCAATCGGTTGAAGATATCTGCTTCAAAATTGAGTCGCAAGATTCCACCCGGACAAACATACATACATACGATGCAAGTTAATATAATACACATACATACACATACACTAATCACGTCTTTATCCCTTACGGGGTAGACAGAGCCTAAGGTAACAAGACCTACAGGCCACGTTTAGCAAGACACTGAGGGCGTAGAGGTGGAATGGGGAATCAAAATAGTGATGGGTTGCTAGCATCGCCTATAACATGATTCCTATGATTTTCGCCCATTCTGTCGATGGGCTTTTACCTGCGCGGGAAGAGAAGCAACTGGTAAATTCTATGTTTTTGCTTTACTCCCAGACCAGCACGGAAGTATTTATATGTTTTTTATTGAGTTGAGCGTCGACTGAAAGTCCTTTTGTTAAAAAATACATTTTATTCTGTTAATGAGTTTCTGGATATGACATTTTGATTTATTTATTTAATTGCATTGTTTTTTCGATTAATTTTGACATTTGGTTAATTTAAACCCTTTATTATATTTCATTATTTACCTGTAAGCAGTGAAGATCCCTAGCGGAGAATTAATTTAATTTAATTGTACCTAATTGTTTTATTATTATTGTTTTTGATTTTGAAATTTTTGTAATATTCAATTGATTTGTATTATTTAATTTCATCTTATTTACTCTTGACGATTTCAATCTAAATTCTTCCAACTTGACAATGTACAATTTATGATGTAATTTTTATTGAATGAATAAATCTAAATCTAATCTAAATTTATTTTTTCAGAAAAACTGATACAGAAAATAAGAAGACGGTGGATTTGGAAAAGTAGCGGCTCTCCGTCGCCGAAGGACGTAACTACATAATAATATGTTTCACACATAATAATAATAATAATAATTATGTTACCCCTGTGATCCTACATTTTGAACAATTTGCAAAAATAAATTTTCATTTTCATTTTCAACATCAATGTATGGAAAATTGAGTCGCTAGATTCCACGCAGACAAACATACATTACAAGTTAAATAAAAGCTTAAAAAGTCGAATGTTTTCGTCATTTTTCCCAAAACAAGATGGCGACCCAAATAAATGAAGTATGCCAAATTTGCAAAGAAATTCCCACGAATTTAAAAACAATAACAGACGACGGAAACTGCGGGTTTATCGATAGTGAGGGGCGTGAGTCGATAGAAAGTGTCGATAATCGTCAAGGACAGAGTTTAATTTATGTGCTTGGGTGACACAAGTCGATGCAAATGACAATTTCTCTTATTCTTTAGGGTTCCATATCCAAAGGGTAATGACATAAAGTTAAAAATTATACATCCCCCCACGTACCTACCTAGTCATACGATAGGAAAAATATACCTAATTCGATTTTAAGCCAAAAATGCCTTCCAGCATTTTTGAAGAGCTGGTACTCTTTAAACTGCTGGACCGATTCACCAAACATGGCTAAGAAGAAGAACACACAAGGAAGCTGGCTTTCGAATGAAAAAAATATTTAAAAAAAAATAAAGAATCGACTGTTAGGCGGTACGAAGTTCGCCGGGTCAGCTCGTAACTAATATAAAATGACTTGATGCTTACATTTCTGACACTGCATTTTATATTCGGAAACGTCGGTGCGCGAGTTCGACTCGCACTTGACCGGTTTTCTGATACAATCCACGCGTTCGCAAAAGAAATTACAATCTTTAAAAAACATCGATGTCGATAAAATCTTAGTCACAACCCTAACCAAGTTTACAAACTTACCCAAATCATGAATGAGTCGACTTCAAACCTAGATCCGTCATCGTGCGCCACAGACATGTTAATACAACTTAATTAACTCCGTAATTAACTAAGTAATTATGTTCTATTCGCTAGTGCATGCCGCGTTTTTGGTGGGCTTAGTTCGATGTACGACAATTCTGGAGGATCCAAACGTAATCAAGCCGCGGTTAGAAAAAAACAAGATTAACAAAGGTGAGTACATTTTTAACCCATTTGGAGAGAGAGAGAGAGAGAGAGAGAAGCTTTTAGAACATACCGTAAAAGTAAACATAAAAAATCATGGGGAGTGTGAATGGTAACGTTAGGAGGAGAAGGCCTAGACGGACGTTTCGAGACCAAATAGGAGATGTTTTGGAAAAAGGTCAGGTCAGGAGTACCCGAAATCGACGAGCATGTATAAAGAGATTGATGAATGTGGATGAAGCGAAAGAAGTATGTCAGGATCGTAGCAAGTGGAACAAAGTAGTATCTGCTTACCCCTGTGGGAAAGAGGCGTGACGGTATGTATGTATGTATGTAAAAAATCAAGAAATAAAAATTCTTGATTCATTTAATAGGTAGTACCTATCATTTGAAAAACAGCGCCTTCTCTCATCCCTGGTGAGCAGTAGCTGCTAATCGAATAACGTATAATATTAAATACATTTATAAAAGGGATGTATAAGGTCTCTGGGCCTTCACTATCACTACATAGTATAAAATAAAATCGCTTTCTCTGTCCCTATATCCCTATCTATGCTTATATCATCAAAACTACACAACGGATTTTGATGCGGTTTTGTTTAATAGATAGAGTGATTCAAGAGGAAGGTTTTTACGTATAATTCTACGCAGACAAATCGCGGGCAGAAGCTAGTAAATTATATTGGTCTATAGTAGACTAAGCTGCATAGCTGTTCAATTAAACTGACTTAAGCATTGATCATCCAGGTGTATGGTTAAGGGATAAGAAACGGGATCCCTTCGAGAAGCCAGTGCAGGGAGAGTTCATCTTCAGAGCCAACTCCTTGGATGCTGAGAGCGTGCAGAACGCCTTCGACCCCTTCTACTCCAAGCAGGATGCTCTGTTAGCCAGCGACGGTTATGCAGGACGGAACAAGCGGTCACCACAAAGTAAGTACCTCTTTTATATACATATATCACGTCTTTATCCCTTACGGAGTAGACAGAGCCTAAGGTAACAGGTACCTACAGGCCACATTTAGCAAGATTGTGGGCGTATAGGTGGAAAATGGAATCAAAATAGTGTTGGGTTGCTAGCCTCATCGCCTATAACATGATTCCTATTTATTTTCGCCCATTCCCTCGATGGGCTTTTACCTGCGCGGAAAGAGAAGCAACTGGTACATTCTATGTTTTTTCTTTGCTCCCAGACCAACATGGAAGACTTATTAGTAGCGATGATCGTTATGGCAAAATATAATATAATAAGGTTCTAACAAATTAGGTAACAATATTTTTACAGCTGTACTTACTCTACATACAGACACATCATTCAAACAGATGACGCTTGGCGACAAAAATTCGCATAGTAACAAGGTCACGAGACAGCTAGCAACAGATTGACAAATTCGAAGGCTTACCCACCTGCTATGGGCGGTGTAAGCACACATCACGGAATGATGAGGATCCAGTCTGGGTTCGATTCCCGGTAAAGCTTTACTTTTCGGGTTTTTCTGTGTTCTAATTTTCAGTGTCGTTTAGGAAACAAATTAATTTTGGCAAAACCGGCCAGATATGTTAGTAATTAGCGATATTATGGTTAATTCAATTCTTGTAGTTTATTATATTTCAGGCAAAAGCAAACATCGGTTCAGAAAGAGTCTAAATGAAAAAACTAAACTAAATACGAAGCCTTCGACGGTTTTTAACGATTATCCTTACGAAGTAGCAGTATTGCATGACAGTCCCAATAATAAAAACATAGATTACAATGTTTATCCAAAATACGACATCAGAGTACCCAAAGTCGGAGACCCGAATGACACAGATTCGAAAAAAATAAGCGAAATCAATCTCATTGCCAGTAAAGATAGAAAGAAGCATTTCGTCAAGAAAGACGAAGCTAAATTTGAGCATATTAGCCACAAAGTCAACACAACGGAGGGTAACGTCTCTGTGCCTAAAAGAAGCATGAACTATGGGCTAGAAATAGATCGAATAAGTTTCCTTGAAGTTTTAAACAAAAGTAAAGATGTACCAACGAAAATGGTTAAAGATGAAAAGGTGAGCCAATCTGCTCCAGCGAGAGATGTGGCGTATGAAATAGTACCCAATGAACACAAGGTTGAAGTTGAAATGCCGAAACCAGTGAGCGAAAGAGGGCTAATAAAGGTGTTGTCAATGCTGACGAAAACGTTTAGGAAGATAATGAAACAACACAGTGATATCAAAACTATGCATGACGAAATGATCAATGTAGACGAAGAATTCACAAAACGGATGGAAGAGAGCAAGAAGAAACTCGAGGATTTCGACGAAAAATACTTACTGTTCCTAAAAATGGTTGAGAAAATGAAAACGGTTCAAGAAAAGATGAAGACCAAGGAAGAGAGTTACAAGAAAAAGGAGGAGCAGATGTCGAAGAATTTGATACAGTTCGAGAGCCAGCAGAAGAAGTTCCTAGCTCAGCAACAGCAGTTCTATAATATTCAAAAGTTAATGCTGGCGCAGAACGAGAAAATAAATCAGAGACAGAACACCATAGCTAAAACACAGAACGAAATATCGCACAGACAGAACAATTTCGCCAGAGTACTAAAGAAAGCTAAACAATTGTACATTGACACTAAATATCTCAAAATGAATACCACTGTCGCTGCTCCTAAGGAAGTATACGAATACAAAGAAAAAGAACCTCATACGAATGTTACCAAAGAGAAAAAAGTAGAAGACACAACATCTAGAGCTACGACGGAATCAATAAAAATCAATCTATTCTCTATCCCTGCTAGCAACCCCATCGAAAATCAAGATCAAATGATATTAAAAGAAAAAGACGAGAAGCCAGTAGACGATTTAATTTACAAATACTATTTCAACAATACTTTTATAGACACCATTATGAAGAATAAAATACTGTCAGGAATCTTCATTGGAGACAAAGTGGCTATAGCTAGAAACGCAAAGCAAAAACGCAATAAGCACAGAGCTAATCACATGGGGAAACTAAATATAACTTTAATGATACCGGTATACAACGAGACCAAACCAGTAACGCTAAACAGGGAAAGAAGATGGATCAACCATCACTCGAGAAGGAAGCACAGGAGGAAGCAACGCGGCAAAGGTCTGCCAAGCCGACAACCTTTGTACCTTGATGAAGACAAAGCACAGAACAATGAAACAACTGAATTACCGAAAGAAACAGTCACCATTGATCCTTTTGAAACAATGGCGATGAGTTTCTGCAATGGGATTGGTCAGAATTCTACGAAACAGGTCTTGGATTGGTGCGTGGAGAAAGCGCTTAGAAGATTGAAGGGTCTTGGTAAGTGTGAGTCTATCCGTAATCCATTATCCAGCCTACGTCCCACAGGAGATCGCAGTGGAGAACCTGTAGGTTTATTTAACTCTTGCAATCGCCATCGTGTTCGTTTTGACAGTTCTTGTATGAATGTGACAGCTAGCTGATTCCGATGCCAATTGTCTACATACATGAACTGTCAAAATGAACACGATGGCGATTGCGAGCGAGTTAGGTAAAGCCTACTGACCTAGCATCTCTATAGTATGTTGTGCCTAGTCAGAATTACGAGCTCTTTCAATCTTAATGGAACAAAAGGCCCAAAGTTGCGTGGCAAAACAAAAAGGAAGAACATGAAAAAAATGTGAAATTTCGGGATGTCTCCTCTCTCCTACAGGGATGGAAAAAGCGCGTGGTTCTGAGTGAAAACAGCCTGTAATTGGCATTGTTCATTTTTTTTAGTATGCTCCAATTCGAAAACCATTTCGAGGAAAACCATCATTTATCCGATTTATCTTGTCCGATTTCAAAAGTACTTTATGATTGCAGATATTTTTGTAAAAGTACTTTGAACCTTTGTTTGACCGAACGACCCGGTTTTTAGACAGAATCCAGCATCGAATGTTTGCCACAAAAATGAAAAAACAAAGTTTAGCTATGGCAACTGTCACGTGTCACTGTCAAATCGACAAAACCATAGACAAAGCCGTTTTTTTTATAGCCAGCCGAACGAAGGCGATTGGGATTCTGTCTAAATTCACGAATTATCAAACAGCGAAAAAAAATTATTATTAATTAACAAAGCGACGTAAAAGCATAATATTCAAATTAGTTGCTTGAAATAGTCCATTTTATCAAATAAAGGTGTTAAAAGCACAGCTTAAAAAAAATGAACAATGCCAATTTGTAGATAGTAAAGAATTTAGGGGTGACAATTTTTTGAGAATTGCTCTGCTATGCTTGAGGTCCTGGGCTCAATCTCGGGTTGGGACAGAT
Organism: Pandemis cinnamomeana; assembly: GCA_932294345.1. Lineage (NCBI taxonomy): Eukaryota > Metazoa > Arthropoda > Insecta > Lepidoptera > Tortricidae > Pandemis > Pandemis cinnamomeana. The sequence continues at coordinate 5,661,655 of OW028731.1, forward strand.
ATTTCTATGAAAAACACGAATGTTTGTTCTTGAGCTTGGATGGTCTATATATTTAAGTGTGTGTTTAGTATCACGTCTTCGTCCCTTAAGGGGTAGGCCACGTTTAGCATGATTGTGAGCGTATAGGTGGAAAGGAGAATCAAAGTAATGATGGATTGCTAGCATCACCTACAACATGATTCCTAAGACTTCCCCATTCCTTCGATGGGTTTCATCATTCTTTACTCCCAGATCAGCATGGAAGATTACAGACTTTGTTTAATTTAGAACTAGATTAATTGGTGTCAATTGTCTCAAGATATTTATCTTTTTTCAGAGATGAAATTGGTACCCCCTCCCCCCCAGTTGCCAAAACAGGACGTAACTCAGCTGACTGTTGTGGAATCATCCTACACAACAAATGAAGTGGTTACAGAAAAAAGTACTACAACAATAGTTACTGAAGGTAACTACAAAAACTATTTTTTTTAAGCCCACGACTAGCAATGTACAGTTTATTAAGGTCACATCTAGTAACATATAGAAACATTCGAAGGCTTACCCACCTGCTATGAGTGGTGTAGCGGTATAGCATGCGTCACGGAATGACGAGGTACCGGGTTCGATTCCCGGCTACAGGTTTACTTTTTGGATTTTTCCATGTTGTTTACAATTTTTTTTACATTATTATTTATTGTTTCAGCTCCCGCCGTAACAAAATCCACGTTACCAGTTATTCTTACCACAAACTTACTAATAACCCAGAATAAACCAACAGAAGGCAAAAACGATGTCATGGCTGCCTTCAACGCCTTTTTCCCAGGTTATAGTATTAATAAAATAGTAATAACAACATTTCTAACTCTATTCAAAACATAGCAAATCATTTAAAGATACAGTGAGTAAGGGGCCGTCCATTAATAACGTGAGGCTCCGAAAGGGGGGGAGGGGTTCGGCAAAAATCACGAAATATCACAGGGGGGGGGGGGGGGTGTAGTAAGATAATCACGTGTATTTATTTATTCGTCAAACGCGCGATTTTTATACCGAAAAGCGGCGTGTAGTGTGACCTTGACTCGCCGTTGCCAGGCAACGAACGAAGTCCCCGCGCCTAATAATAAATATAAAATAATATAAATCAATTGAATATTACAAAAATGTCAAAATCAAAAACAACAGAATAACGAATAGTGTGATAATACATAGTTATTTGTTTACCTTATTTGTAATGTAAAAAGAAACAAAGTATACACTTTTACTAAATATAGGCAAAATTAAAGGCTCGATCACATTTTTCACATTTTATATCTATTTTCAGATAACGACGAGTTAGAATTAAATTTGAAACAATTTGGTAAGTACCTTACCCATTTCTCCAATTTCTCTTTCTTCCATACTGGTCTGGGAGTAAAGAAAAAACTTAGAATGTACCAGTTGCTTCTCTTCCCGCGCAGATGGTAAAAGTCCAATACCCACGCGCTATGGGTGGTGTAGCGGTATAGCACGCGTCACGGAATGACGAGGATCCGGGTTCGATTCCCGGCCATAGATTTACTTTTCGGATTTTTCTGTGTTCTAATTTTCAGTGTCGTTTAGAAATTTGTTCAAAACTTGTTTTTTACAGATCTAACTCGGGATACAGATGGAAACTTCTATTATGATGGCAGTCTTCACGAGAGTGACATTCGTGAGTAATTTTCCGAATTTTCCCAAGTTTCCCCATTTTCCAAATTTTCCAATTTTCCGGTTTTCCGATTTTTCCGATTTTTTCCGATTTTTTCGAATTTTTCCGAATGAATTAAAAAGCCGTGGTAGCCTAGTGGCGCCTCAAGAACGTCGTGGGTTCAAACCCGGCGCACCTCTGCGTTTTTTCGGAATTTATGTGCGATACAATTGAAATTTGCCAAGAGCTATTCGGTGAAAACATCGTGAGGAAACCCGCACACGTCTGCGCAGCAATTCAATGGTGTGTGTGAAGTTCCCTCCGCTCTGGGCCTGGGTGGGAACTGTAGCCCAAGTCCTCTTATTCTGAGAGGAGGCCTTTGCCGAGCAGTGGGACGTATATAGGCTGGAAATGATGAAAAATATTTGACATAATTTACTTCCGCAGCTATAAAGGACCAAAGTGACCCAGTGTCAGATTTCCTGCCCGAGTTTGACAGCAACTCCAGAATTGACATTGACACACGAGCGATACAGCTACAGGCAAAGAGGCAGTACTCCGCTAGAAGGTAATAGTACATTACACCCTAAGGGTGGTCAAACAAGTTAGTTAAAGGCGAGGGCAATAAACATGTGGCCTGAGGCACAATTGTCTTTCATCTTCAGCGTGTAAACGCCCACCGTTCGGCATACGCCTCTCCAATCCCTCTCCATTCCGATACGGTCAAAAGACCCCTCCCCTCACTACGCTCGGGAGTTAAATCTAATGTCCTTCGCTGCACTCAGGATTCAATATCGCACCCGTGACATTAATACAGTGCTCTATCCCCTCGTTGTACATACAATGTACTATTTCTTACAATCAAGATTTTCTTTTTAATTGTTACAGAATGAAAAATTTGCTACAAAAGAAACGGGGCTCTGGGAAAAGGACAGAGGCAAAGACGGAACAATACGAGAGCTTGTTTAAATATTAAGTAATTAAGAACGAATGTAGGCTTACCTAACTCGCTCGCAATCGCCATCGTGTTCATTTTGACAGTTCGCGTATGGGCTGACAATTGGCATCGGTATCAGCTAGCTGTCACATTCATACGAGAACTGTCAAAATGAACACGATGGCGATTGCGAGCGAGTTAGGGAATAAGCCTACTAAAGATGTCGTCTTAAATTGTCTTAAAAAAGGAAACTAAATTACTTAGTAGGTATCCGACTCAAACTTCGGTTTCGGCCGGTTTTATCCTAAAAAGCTAAAACTACGTATTTTATAATTATTTTGGAATATGTCAGCAGGCCCTATATCACCAACGCGAATTGTTGCCGATGTGTGACAATTCTGTTCATATTACAAACTCGACGCGAGCACAGTATATATATAAGCTAAAGCAGCAAGGAAACTATGAACAAAACGGTCGAAACGAACGCACACATAGACGCGCGCTTCTACAAGCCCCCTAAGCGGGTCTCGCGGTGCCGTCAGTCGCGAGCGCCGCGTTGAGACGAGCGGCCGTCTGCTGCGCGCGCCCAGACAGTCCGCGATCTTTTCGTTTTCAACACGCCAAGAGCGTATTGCGCAGTGTGTCTATTTTTCCCAATAGTTTATTTTAGAAAGCTATTCATTCGCACAAGAATTTTTCATACTATAAAATTTATTTACTGTGACGAGAGGCTGCGCCGGTTGGCTCATATTGAACGCGAATTGCATTTCGAATTGTCACATGTCGCTGACAATTGTCGATATGACATAGGGGCCTGGTTGGGTTAGACTGGACACTCCTACAAAGATGTTTCATTTAAATTTTTCATTTAAAATTAAGTCTCCCTCGACGCTTCGACGAATGTATGGAAACTTTCAACTATGATTCAAAAATGCTGAAAATATTTACGTGGCTATTTGGACAGATAGATAGATACATTTTATTTTCTCACAACACAGGTACATAGGTACAGTCAGCGTCAAATAGTTAGTGACATCCAAAGTGGCCAAAAAGTTAGCAACGTGACCTTATTCCGACTGTAACAAAGGCGTGTTGTGAACTATGGCTACTTTGGGTGTCACGAACCATTTGTCGCTGACTGTACATAGGTAGGGGGCCGTCCATTAATCATGTGTTGTTTTTTTAGCACTTTTATCCCCCCCCCCCCCATTGGTGATACGTGGTGAGATTTAAAACTACCCCCCTTCCCCATCCAAAATCACGTGTATTTTTAGTACCTACAAAGAATTTGAAAATTTTTGAATATTATCTTTAAATACAGGTATAAAAGTATAATCTAATTTTATTCTAGAAAATTAAGGAACATGATAAAAATGTCTAGACAGAAAGGTTGCAGGTTGTTTCTGACGAATAAATAAATACACGTGATATCTTACTACATCCCCCGCCCCTCTTGTGATATTTCGTGATTTTTGCCGAACCCCTCCCCCCCTTTCGGAGCCTCGCGTGATTAATAGACGGCCAATAGGTAGGTTGCTTTCATGCTGGTCTGAGAGCAAAGAAAAAACATAGAATGTACCAGTTGCTTCTCTTTCCGGCGAATAGGAGAATATCTTAGAAATCATGTTGTAAGCGATGCTTCCAGCTGTATGCCCACAAACGTGGCCTTAAGGTTTTATTACCTTAGGCTCTGTCTACCCCGTAAGGAATAAAGACGTCATATATGTATGTACGTACGAGCTAACCCTGCTGATATTTTCCAGACCAAAGACTTCTGTCTCTTTCCTTTCTTAAGATAATTTAAGATAGTATATCTATAAGTGTAAATGCAATTGTGATAGTTGTAGCTTGTAATAAAATATTTTAATCACACGGTACTTTGTCTTTTTATTACACGTCAAAAATGAAACCGGCCAAGAGCGTGTCGGGCCACGTCAGGGCAGCCAGCGCTCCGTATTGTCACAATATGTGGATATTATGAACATAAATATTACTTTCTTCCATGCTGATTTGGAAGTAAAGAAAAAACAGAAATTATCAGTTGCTTCTCTTCCCGCGTAGATGGTAAAAGTACGGACCCCTAAAAATATAATATTTTATTTTACTTTGCTGAGTATTTAATAAGTCCCTTCCATTCTGGTCTAGGAGCAAAGAAAACACATTGAAAAGAATGAACGAATCTTAAAAATCATGTTATATGTATGTATGTTTGTCCGGGTGGAATCTTGCGACTCAATTTTGAAGTATATATCTTCATCCGGTAGAGCTTAACTTTTGCATACCTACTTGTGTAAGTCAGATGACAATACAATAATCTGGTAGTGTATAATTCTGGTGGCCCAGCCAGGACCGTCTCCGCAGGAGAGAGCTCTTCTGCGGTTGGTCCGATTAATTTGAAATTTGGTTCACGTATGTAAGTACAGTCAACGAAAAGTACAGTCAGCAAAAAAGCTTGGATCAAAAATGATTTTTTTAGGTTAGGTTTATAGACCTAACTAGCTGACCCGGCGAACTTTGTTCCGCTTTAAATTTGAAAAATTCCAGTGGTTTGGGCTGTGCTATCCCGCGGGAACTATGCAATTTTTCGGGATAAAACTATCCTATGTCCTTTCCCGGGACTCAAACTATCTGTATACCAAATTTCAACTTAATCGGCCCAGCGGTTTAAGCGTGAAAAGGTAACAGACAGACAGACAGACAGACAGAGTTACTTTCGCATTTATAATATTAGTAAGGATAATATATTCTTCCATCTGAGCTACATCATCCCGTCGTAGTCAGTGCCTCCTCAGGGCGCTACAGTAGAGTATTTATTTCAAAAAATAGGCTTAGTCTCCATACTGCTCTATTTATTTACTGTGACAAAGGTCTTCCCCTTAGCACACTATAATGAACGATTCGCCACCTGCATCCGCCGGTCTCCCGCAACTTACACGACGTCGGTCCACCTTTTTTTTTTTTAACGTGTGGAAAATGCGCCTTATGCATCTCCGCGCTCGGGGCAGCACGAACGGAGGTATGACGGGCTCTCCAGCTCGCCGCTGCCTTCCCTATGGAAGGAGGGGAGAGGCCTACCGTCTAAAAACACACACGTTCCCTCCAGGCCTTGAACTGCGGGCGTTGCGGGACGTCGGTCCACCTAGTGGGAGGCCTGCCAACACTGCGTCTTTCGGAGGTCGCCACTCGAGATTTTTTAAACCCCAACGGTTGTCTGTTCTACGAGCGATGTGGCCTGCCCATTATCACTTCATCGTACATACTCTTCGAGCTATGTCGGTGACTCTAGTTCTTAGGCGAATCTCCGTATTTTGAGAGAGAGAGAGAGAGAGAGAGAGAGAGAGAGAGAGAGAGAGAGAGAGAGAGAGAGAAACATTTATTTACACACATTCGATACACGTAGATATACGAGTATAATAATCACTACATGTATCGAATGTGTGTAAATAAATGTTTCTCTCTCTCTCTCTCTCTCTCTCTCTCTCTCTCTCTCTCTACATAGTATAAAATAAAGTCGTTTTCTCTGTCCCTTTGTCCCTATGTACCTATGCTTAAATCTTTAAAACTACGCAACGGATTTTGATGCGGTTTTTTTTATTAGATAGAGTGATTCAAGAGGAAGGTTTATAATGTATAATACATGCATAATATACCGTGCGAAGCCGGGGCGGGTCGCTAGTAAGAAATAAAATATACTTAGGAATAGTACCGATATGGTGTAAAATGGGCCCCACTCCGCATAATGTTGCGGCAAGCCGCAACGCTGTTTTTCAGTAGGACCCAGATAAAATTAAAAAACTAAACATATAAAATACACATACACTGAGACGACACGAATGCCAGTGGAAAACACTATACAAACAAGCTGACAAATATACGTAATATATTATATATTTCGGATTCTGTCGCGCAAAGAAACTCTATAGCTCGTTGAGCGACTCTGAGCTAAGTCCAGAAGGTCGAAATGGTCCAAAAGGCCAACAGTCACGGATCTTCACTACATAGTATAAAACAAAGTCGCTTTTTCTGTCCCCAAGTCCGTATGTATGCTTATATCTTCAAAACTACATAACGGATTTTGATGCGGGTTTTTTTAATAGATAGAGTGATTCAAGAGGAAGGTTTATATGTATAATACATACATAATATACCGTGCGAAGCCGGGGCGGGTCGCTAGTTTTTTATATTGTGGAAAATGCGCCGTATGCATCCGCCCGGTACGGGTTTACCGGGGGTATGTGGGGCTCTCCCGCAGCAGGCATACCCACTAAAAACCCTGATTCCCTATTCGGTCGTATGTGAGGCGTTACGGGAGCACTCTGTGACACCACGACGCCCACCGAACACCGGGATGGGGTTCCCTCTTCGCGGCACCTGTGCAATGCAGGTTTGGGAATTCCCGCCCTTCCCCGCTGGTGCCGCTTCGATTTTATATAGAGGTTGTCTCCTCGCGGCCTCCGTCTTGGACGGGTCGGGGTTACGAGCAGTCACGGACCTGTGTGTGTGTAACTGTGTGTATGTGTATGTATTTTTTTTTAAGTATAAGCTACTAGCGACCCGCCCCGGCTTCGCACGGTATATTATGCATGTATTATACATATAAACCTTCCTCTTGAATCACTCTATCTATTAAAAAGAACCGCATCAAAATCCGTTGTGTGGTTTTGAAGATATAAGCATACATAGGGACATAGGGACACAGGGACAGAGAAAGCGACTTTATTTTATACTATGTAGTGATGATGATGTCTTAAATCAGTCCGCAGATCTTGGTACAACACGATCGAATGGGCCGCCGAACAAACGGTGCAATAAGACAAAAATACCGGGCACTTATCAACTTTTTGCGATCTCTCAAGTTTTTTAAACTTCCTACCGGTCAGCACTCATACAGACTCCACTCTCTGAATAAGGAACGCGTTATTATTAATTTAGCGTATCGGTTTGTGAATTTGCCGCCAAGTGAGTAATAACGTAAATATATGTATTTAACTGGACTTTTAAAGTAAGTAGGTAAATAAAAATTACATAAATGGAATTAATACAAATTAAACTATTAAATAAATTAAATTATTCTAGTAGATTAACTAAACAGATCTATATGGGGAGTGTGAATGGTTGCGAGAGGGGAAGGCCTAGACGGACGTTTCGAGACCAAATAGAGACGTTTTAGAAAAAGGTCAGGTCAGGAGTACCCGAAACCGACGAGCATGTATGAAGAGATTGATGAATGTAGATGAAGCGAAAGAAGTATGTCAGGATCGTAGCAAGTGGAACAAAGTAGTCTATGCCTACCCCTGTGGGAAAGAGGCGTGACGGTATGTATGTATGTAAAAACTAAACTAAAACTAATCTTAAAATAAAATAATTAAAAAAGGAGGGGCCCCCGTGGCATAGTTCCACAGACGCTGGCAGCATTCCCCCTTTGGACAGCGATACTATGCTGTCTAAGGAAGCTGCCAGCTCTGCGGTCACCCGTAGCGTCTATTAGCCTCGAAATATCTTTGAAGAGGCTAATAGCGCTAGGACCCCACGGACCAAGGGTCTCAACACCGAAAGGGACAAATTTGTTTTCGGTGCTGAGACCCCTATATTTATTTATCTTGCCTGATTCGGCCGCTTCTGCAGCCGCGCCTGCTCTACTCGTGGTTCCGCGAGTAATTAGTAATTAACTATTGTAAAATAGGGTGAGAAGGGATAGAACTAATATTTGGTGTTTTGTTGCTACTTATATTTCTGACTCAGCTTGCAGTAGTTTAGTTATATTTTTAGACATAGGTTGAACAATTTATTAATATACAAACCATTAAAACTAAATAATAATAAGGATCACTAAAACTACGAAAGTTGATTCAAAGTATTATGTTAAAAATTATTAAAAACTAGCTTCTGCCCGCGACTTCGTCTGCGTAGAATTATACATAAAAACCTTCCTTTTGAATCACTCTATCTATTAAAAAAACGCATCAAAATCCGTTGTGTAGTTTTGAAGATATAAGCATACATAGGGACATAGGGACAGAGAAAGCGACTTTATTTTATACTATGTAGTAATTAACCTAAAAAATGTCCCCCTGTTTCGTGCCTGGTTCAAAGGTACCCATTATGCTGGCCGCGTTGCCTCTTTGAACTGCAATGGCAACGCTTTGAACCAGCCACGAAACAGAGCGGGGATCGCATTTTAGACATCATAATCTTCTTTTTTCTGGTAATTTGCTATCGTAATTTTTTTTTACTTGTTCATATCCCTTCAGACCCCACTGTGGGGATTTGCCTATATTTCAGTGTTTATTGTTTAAACTATGAAACTCACCATCCATGTTATTCCACGCTGGTCTGGGAGTAAAGAAAAACATAGAATTTACCAGTTGCTCCTCTTCCCGCGCACATGGTAAAAGCCCATCGAGCGAAACCCAAGGAAACATTTTATGGCGATGTGGCTGCAACCCATCACTATTTTGATTCCCCTTTCCATCTATACGTCTACAATCATGCTAAACGTGGCCTTTAGGTCTTGTTACCTTTACCCCGTAAGGGATAAAGACGTGATTTATGTATGTGTTTATTTTTGCAGACGGCGGGCGATACAGGGTGCCCAATGACGCGATGCGACAACGAGGTTGTTTTCTACAGGGTGTTCTGTGTTGGGCTGCTCGTCATCGCATTCACATTCACTGTTATACTCACCAACGTGTTCATTGACATCGATGGATTGCTGAGTAAGAAAGAGATAGGTAATCAAACAGTACACTACAGTGAAAGTGATAAAGCATGTCTCAGATCGCAGATAGGCGAGGGTGATAAACTCGCGACCTGAGGCCTTTATCGCCAGAGTTGTAAACACAATTTTATGTCTTCCTCGTTAAGTTATCTAAAAACGAATTTAATTGAAATTTCGCTTGATAAATACAATACTAATATTTATTTTATTTTGTAATATTCTGTATACCTTTTTTCTGTTTTGGTTGTTATATGTGGTGTTCAATAAAGAGTTATTGTATTGTATTGTATTTTCAACATGAAACTACCGTGAGACTTAATCATAATTACACATAAACGGATAATTCACGTATAAAAAGTCGAGTGATGCTCGACATGTTTCGGACTATTTCGTAATACGTGAGTTATCCGTTTATGTGTAGTTACTAATATTTATGATAAAAATTTGAATACTTTTACTGTATAAAACGTTGTTTTTTTTTAAATACGCCATGGCTGTAAAAGTTGAACGCAACATTTGTATTATCTGTGGGTAAAAGCGCGTCATCCGCTTAAAAAAAAACAATCCTGAACATTGAAAATAGTTATATTGACTTATTGTTGAGCTATTTAGTACCTTATTATATTTATTTACTCGCAAATGTGATGAAAAGCATTACGAATTACGAACCTCGACTCAGAAAGCCTTAGCCTTCGACTTCGGGCTTCTATTGCGGCCTCGGCCGTAATTCCTAACTTACCGCCCTTAATACACAATGTACTATTGTTCTAGAATCCTCGGAAAAGGGACAGAGTCACGTGATAGACACGTACGAGACGACATCAGAAGTGCCGGAATACTATGGTGGTGGCAGGAAAGACTATGGTAACAAGGCTTACAGGAACAAAAGATCCCTTGGTATGCAGCTATGTTAAGACAGGGTGACCAACGAATGCCCCGTTTTCCTCCCTGGATAATCACCAGAGATCGGGAAAATTTGCGTCATTGCTCGCAATAATGTGGACATGACTCCAAAATTAATCAAATATGTCAAAATACATATATTAAGAATAAGTATATCCACGGAGGTTTTATATCTATAGAACTAGAAAACTTTTTTGTCAGAAATAAAAATCATATCTAGCAGGATCGTGATTTCTTTATTATTTAAAAATATATACGAGAACGACAACTGCCACTTTAATTAACATTTTGCTAATAATTTTATGCATGTGTAAATTTTTATCTCCGGGAGTTCAAATTTTATTTCGAGAAATTAATTAAATGATTAATTATTTGATTAATTTTTGAGTCATGTCCACTTTATTGCGAACGATGACGCAAATCTGTCCGATCTCTGATAATCACACACATACATACCGTCACCCCTCTTTCCCAGGGGTAGGCAGAGACTACTTTGTTCCACTTGCTACGATCCTGACTACTTCTTTCGCTTCATCCACATTCATCAATCTCTTCATACACGCTCGTCGGTTTCGGGTTCCTGACCTGAACTTTATCCAAAAGGTCTCCTATTTGGTCTTGGAACGTCCTAGAGGCCTTCCCCTCCCAAAGCAACCATGATCACATTAGAACTTGTTATTTTACAAGTTTTTCTTAACTTGCAATGTATGCATGTATGTTTGTCCGGGTGGAATCTTGCGACTCAATTTTGAAGCCGATATCTTCATCCGATTGAGCTGAAATTTTGCATACTTGTGTAAGTCAGATGACAATACAATAATCTGGTAGTAGAATTCTGGTGGTCCAGCCAGGACGGTTTCCGCAGGAAGGAACTCTTCAACGGTTGGCCCGATTGACTTGAAATTTGGTTCACATATGTTGGACGGATATTTTTTAGGTCGAAAGCCGTCCAAAGCCACAAAACTTGTCGAACTTCGATGCCATAATATTATCCCCTACGTGGTAGGCAGAGCCTAAGGTAACAAGACCTAAAGGCCACGTTAAGCATTACGTGCAAAATAACATAGCCAAAATACCTTCTTAAATATTAAACCTGAAAACAACGAAATCAGTTCAGTTTTGGAAGAGGAAAGGGGGACTACTAAAAGCCGTTCATTAGCTTTCTGTAGGTACTATCAATCTGGGCTACAGTTGTCTCTTTCATGCTCTAGAATAGACTTTAATTATTTAATTATCGTTGGCATGTTTTTTTTTTTTTTTTTTATATGAATAGGAAGGCAAACGAGCAAGTGGGTCACCTGATGGTAAGTGATCACCACTGCCCATAGACACCCGCAACCCCGGAGGGATTGCAGATGCGTTGCCAACCTAGAGGACTAAGATGAAATGCCTCTTGTGCCCGTAATTTCCCCGGCTGTCTTACTCTCCACACCGGAACACAGCAGTGCAAGCACTGCTACTTAGCGGCAGGATTAGCGAGTAAGATGGTGGTAGCGATCCGGACGGACCTTGCACAAGGCCCTACCACCCGCAAATTCTTAATGAAACCCATCATATTCCAGATACACCTGACTTCCTCTTGCACATAAAGAATCCTAAGATGAAGAGCATTCTCACACACCGACTAGCAACCCTCTTAGAGGAACTTGACGAAGAAGAAAGCGCTGCGCTAAAAAAATACAAAGAGCATGCTCAAGACGAAAACGACATATATGTTAGACCTGAAGCTAAAGCTAAGGAAGCGAAGGAGGCTGGTGATGCTAATGAAGCGAAGAATGAAGAAATGCTGCATATGGCGATGCATAATATCTTGCTGAAGGGTGTCGTAGGGCATATGGATTTGAACGAGGTGTACAAGAAAGTGCATACGCTAGTGAGGAGTTACAAACATAAAGAGAGGGTGAAAGGTGAGTGGGGATAAGAATTGGAAGGCAAAAATATCATATTGTCAGGGATAGTGCAATACCGCGTAACTAGCACTGGTAAATACTGCGTATCTACACAACACCCATAGTGAAAAACCACGTAACTAGCACTGGTAAATACTGCGTATCTACACAACATCTATAGTGCAATACCACGTAACTAGCACTGGTAAATACTGCGTATCTACACAACATCCACAGTGCAATATCGCGTAACTAGCACTGGTAAATACTGTGTGTCTATACAACACCCATAGTGCAAAACCGCGTAACTAGCACTGGTAAATACTGTGTGTCTATACAACACCCATAGTGCAAAACCGCGTAAATAGCACTGATAAATACTGTGTGTCTATACAACACCCATAGTGCAAAACCGCGTAACTAGCACTGGTAAAAACTGCGTATCTACACAACACCCATAGTGCAAAACCGCGTAAATAGCACTGGTAAATATTGTGTGTCTACACAACACCCATAGAGCAATACCGCGTAACTAGCACTGGTAAATACTGCGTATCTACAACACCCATAGTGCAATACCGCGTAACTAGCACTGGTAAATACTGCGTATCTACGCAACACCCATAGTGCAAAACCACGTAACTAGCACTGGTAAATACTGCGTATCTACATCGCATCGTCTGTCGGTAACATTATTCCTATGCCCATTCCCTCGATTGGCTTTTACCGCGTGAAGAGAAGCAACTGGTAACATTCTATGTTTTTTCTTTACTCCCAGACCAGCATGAAATAATCTTAATTCTCGAAACGATTTCCAATAATATCAATGTTACAGATGATGCTGTAATAGCTATATCACCCGGTGAAGACAATAACGAGGAAACAACTGAACCTAGAGCTGTACAAACTACAACTCCTCTAAATGAAGAAAACCAATTCTTCGAGGAAATAGTGAAATGTAAAAAATTACAGCAAGAGATAACAGAAGGCTCCACTGAGAAAGCCAGCACTCTAGCAGAGAAACCAAACGAAGTTGTTCGTGATAGGAAACGCAATAACACTAGTAAGTAAATTAATATTAAATAGTATATTAATTTGTAGGGAAATTCTGTTGATTTAACTTCGTAAAGTGCGTTGGGGTAAATTCGTTCGAAATTGGGAGAATTTCGGAAATCGTGGACTTAACGGGGAAGAATTCCATAATCTGGCAATGCTTATCTAGAAGCCAAATACATTAGAGCTTCTAGGTTATGTAATCGTTCCCCGTTTAGTGGATATCCACGAGTTTCGAAATTTCCCCAATTTGGAATTTACCCCAATGCACTGTACTGTAATGCATTTAAATGAGACTGTTTTGAAAGAAAAATAAATGACATAAGGCTTGATGAAGGTGATAAAGCGAAATTTGACTTTTATATTTCAGGTCCTAAGTTCTTCATAAAAACATTGATAGACATACAAAAGAATGACAAAGAATTTGATCAGTAAGTTGAAATGTTTTATTTTAATACTCATAAAAAAAACAATCAGAAATACCCGGATGAAAAATAGAAAGACGATTTCATTTTAGCACTGTCTTTTAATTTCTTGATTAAAACTGCATCATCTGCAATGTACTGTATGTGCTGTAATTGCACCACCTGCTCAGATCTGCTCTGTTCTCCAGTCCATTATGGTTGTCTGGAGATCGCTCTGTAGCGATAAGGCCGCCTATTGTTACCTCGTACTATTCTGTATACCTTTTTTCTGTTTTGGTTGTTATATGTTGTATTGTTATTGTATTGTATGTATGTATGTATGTAAACTCTTTATTGTGCAAATAAACAGTACTGTATGCTGACGTGGTATTTTTATTTCAGAAATTCTAACGAAAACATTAAAGGCATCATAAGGTTGATATACAATGGTAAATCGATTAAAATTAGAAGCATGGATGAAGAAGAAACAACAACAGCGACTAAACCGACAACATTAGAAACCACAACTACAACCACAACCACAGTAAACAACGACGTCGAAATTATTTCCGACATACTAAAACAAAACTTCGAAGGCACAGACATACCTAAGTCTTACGTTAATTCAGTACTGATTGAATACTTGAGTAAATATAAGAAAAAAAATCAAATAACGGAACAGCCCATCAAATACACGGAGAAACGTCTCAAGAGAAATATTAAATTGCACCACATGAAAGAGACAAAAAGATTCAAAAAGCCAATAAAGAAAAAGGATGACGACGAACTTTATGTAGAAATTGAAACGCATTTCGATGACAAGGGCATGAAAGGTAAGAAAAAGAAGGAGCTAATAAGGCAGCTCATAGAGAAAATACAGAAAGCCATACACTCGAATCAAGAAATAATAGACCAAAAGAAACCAGTTAAAGACAGAGGTCAGGAATTGCACATAAGAAAGAGGACGCAAAGTTCTCTCGCACACAAAAACGACACTCAACCTCAGTTTGTAAATAAAAATAGTAAAAACATGCTCTCTTATAATCTTAATATGTATAGAGAACAAGCTCCTATCAGCAAAGCAGCTCCTGTTTCGAATCCTTTACCAAGAGTCGCTGATGAAAATGGCCAAGACTGGAGAAAGAGGGAAGTTGGGCCTAAGTTCTTTTCTACGTCCAAATCAATTAATTCAGCAGAACTAAGTCAAGTAGATGTAGATTTCAGTAAAGTAATGAAACTTTCTGGTATACCTCAAAGATTACAGGTACCTTTGAATACAGATGCAAACTTAAGTGAAGAGAATCCTAACGCTTATCTCGATTTAGGCAACTTACAGTTTATGATCAAAGACATAGAAGGTAGCGGTTTTTCCATTGGCTTAAATCAGTATGTCGATCATGCACCTGATCCTGAAAGTATTAAACTATTTACAGGAATAGAAAGTCTTGTTAACGCTTACCATCAGACTTACGATAAAAATAACCCTGATTATGCGAGACAAGGCATTACTGTGTTAAAACATGAAATGAAAAAGCGAGACATTGAAATTAACAAACTTGGTGATATGAAAGTAAATGAAGGCGAAGATAAACATGTTGTTAATAAGCGTTCACTAGATAAAGGTATTAAAGGTGCCGATTACCATTCAAACGAATATAAGATCATATTTGATGACAAGTTTCTGCCGTACGACAACTATCAAGAAATATACGAACACAAACAAAAGAAAGTTTCGCTACCAGTACTTCAGATGAGGAAGAAAAGTAACACAGAAGCAAAAGAAAATAAAGAGGAAACCAGTGATTTGGACAGTATTTTCGAACAAAAATTGAAGCCGTCAGAAATATTCGATCTTGCAAGTTTCTTGGATAGAAAAAAACGCTCGCATAGCGTACAGAAAATTATGAATCTGAACACGAAAATACGCCTCAATAGATTCATAAACACGAAAGCCATGCCGAAACAGAAGTTTTTCCTTAAAAGCAAACGGAATAAGAGACAGATTGGTAAAATAAGAATAATAGCCAAAGACATGAAAGGACACAGCGATTCTGATGAGAATATTTACATAGTATCTGATGAAAATATGTACGCTGATAGAGCTGTGGTAAGACGTACAGATGCACCTGATTCCCAAGAAGATAAAGCAGAAGAGACTGCAGATTACGATCCACAAATTTTTGAAGAAGCTAAGCCAAAGGTATTTGCTCTAGAAGACAAAGTACGGCATAACAATCTAAT
The DNA here is from genome assembly GCA_932294345.1 of Pandemis cinnamomeana. Classification (NCBI taxonomy): domain Eukaryota; kingdom Metazoa; phylum Arthropoda; class Insecta; order Lepidoptera; family Tortricidae; genus Pandemis; species Pandemis cinnamomeana. The sequence continues at coordinate 5,677,442 of OW028731.1, forward strand.
GTCTAAATACCCACACGTTTTTGTTGAAGATGTAGACGACGACTTTGCTACTCCTATACCCGCTGGATTAGGGAGGGTTTTCGTTAAACCAAATAATCGTAAAGCTGCAATAGAAACTCTCAATGATCAAGATGGTATGATGGAAGAACGAATGCCTAAAGTACAAGATTTAGTTCATGCCCTCGTTCCGTACCCTAAAGCAAACTACAAAGTCACAGTGAAACTGCTACCTAAGGATGTTAATGACACCAGTTCAGGATTCAAAGAAGTCCATACAAGTATTAACAAGACTTTCAACAAAAATGGTGTACTCTATTCCTCGCTAGTTAATGTTTCTGAAATATCCAAAATAGAATCAGCTAATAGCACCGATGATGGCAATCCACCGAGTGGTTTCATAAACGCTTTGCAAACAATCGGGTTTCCGTACCAAGAAATGAAATCTTTTGAGCATCGCAATAACAATAATAAAAACGAAATACATTTTCAAGTAGCGACAACACCAGTCGTAGATAGTAAAAATGAAGAACTGACGCGCATGTTGCAAGCACAAAAAGAAAGTATCGACAAACACTTAAACAGCTTGAAAGATAAAATTCATAAAATAACACGTACAAAGACTACAGAGGCTCCTGTGGAAGCTAAAAAAGATTTGATGGACATATTAGCGCCTTCACATTTTGATGCTCTAAATGAAGGCAAAGATCCTATGAGTGATATTCTATGTAATCATCTTAAAGAAAAAGAAAAGGATACTACAACAGAACCAACAACTACAACAACCACAACAACCCCAACAACCACAACAACATTGATGACGACAACAACAGCGAAACCAGAACTAGTAGAAGCTCTTAAAATTAAACTTTTATCAGCAATATCCCAAAACGAACGCCTAACCAGCCGCATTTTAAGCAAAATCGACCAAAACACGGACATATTACAGACATTCTTGACCAAAATCACAGATAAAATACAAGGCATACCCGAACTAACACAAGCAATACATAAACAAATGAAAGAAGAAAATCATGAACACGAACATGAACTTAACGTTAAGGCGCATCCAGTGTTTTTGAGACAACCAAACAATAACACAGACGTGCCTTTTATATATGCGTATAAACCTTGCAGACCTTCCGTTAAATCAGAAGCACCAGTAGCCAGCATAGTATACAGCGAAGGCGCTCATAAAGTACACAAGAACGACATCGTCCACGTAAACCAACCGGACCCCAAAACAGACTTCGATTTCGAAACGTTGATACAAAAAGATAACACCAGATATTTTATTGACGAAGATTATTTCAAATCGTTCGCCTCGCCCAACAAGCCGGGTGAAGAGGGTATTAAAAAAGATGATCAACTTAAGATGATCGATAAAAGTCCGATGGTCGTTCAAGGTTTACCAGGGATGCCTATACCTGTGGTAGAACATGCACATGTTCAAGCATTGAAAAACAATATGAATATTAACCCGTTTAGATATAAAAGTAATGCCCCTGTGGCTAAACAGACTTTTAATATGACAAAGGTCATGTAATTAAAGGCTAATAAAATGTACGCTCAATTTGCAAAGCATTTTTAGATGACCTCCAGTTTTCCGATTGCCTTGAAATTTGGCGTACATGATGTAGATTGAATAACAATTACCATCAATATAAGTAGGTATCAAAAAAACATAGTAAAAGTAAAAATAACCATACAAAGTGCATATCAAAATACCCTACTGATTTGTTTGAAGTCGGTGCCTATTGGGTTTTTTTTTTTATTGAGCATTGGCTACGAGGGCCACCAGCTTAAACTCTTTTAAAACATGAAATGGAGAACTAAAATAAAAACAAGCTATACAATCATTAACTTAAAATTAAAAGTACAACAGAGAATAATGTAACAACGAATATTTACAATGGACCAAAAGTATTTTTAACAAAATCAAAGATGTAACTATATAAATCCTTATGCGTTAAAAGTTCCTGTACAGTTAAAGGGAAATCTATATATTTTAAGTTTTCTTTACAGAGGGCAATAAATAGTAATCGTTGTAGGTTAAAATTAGGACAATTATAGAACAAGTGATCTAAATTACAGTTTTCAAAGGAAAAATTTTACAGACAGAGCTATTAGACAATTTTAATCTATGGAGATGAGCTGGAAAGAGACAATGACCAATACGTAGTCGACAGAGACTTGCCTATTGGGTATTGGGTATGATACTTTATTAATGAAAAATAAAATAAAAGGGGAATTAAAATCAAATTAAACTATGATTAATTTAAAAACAAATTAAAAATTAAACTAAAACTAATCTTAAAATAAAATAATTTAAAAAGGCCCCAGTGGCATAGTACCACAGACGCTGGCAGCGTTCCCCCTTTGGACAGCGATACTAATACGCTGTCCAAGGAAGCTGCCAGCTCTGCGGTCACCCATATTGGGTATTGGGTATTAGATCAGAGGCACCGAAATCAAATCAGTAGGTAGCACACACCGAAATGTATTTTGATATGAATTTTGTACGGTTATTTTTCACTTTTTAGCGGTTATTTTTGAAGGCGGTTTTAGTTTTTGTGAATAGTTTTGTTTGTACACAACTTGGCATTAAATCTGTTTGTGAATCATCGCCTGTATTTCTATCCTTAGGGTTAGAATATATTTTTTAAATTTATATGGGACGACCTTCCAAATAAAAAAGAATTATCAAAATCTGTAAAAAGTTTTGAGTACATAAAAAAAATAGTTATACACTTTGAATTGAGATCCTCCTCCGGTTTTTTCCTCGATTAAAATCCTGTAACTGATTATTAAGTATTTAATTTAGGTTTAATAAGTTATTTTGTAATAAAATGTATTAAGTACGAGTGTTTTATTTATTTTTCTCAAACATTGTCGTATATGTCGTCATTGTATTCTAAGTAACAGACACGAAGGGCCTTGTTGACGGCCGATATACATTGCAGGCGCAATTTTCGAACCATAAATCGGATCGCTGGACTGTTTTTCATTTGTTTTTAACTTTTGTAAAGTCAAAGAGACTATGGAATAATGAACAACAATGTCCTACAGCCAGGGCGATGGCCGAGGAGTGCGCGTTTTGTTCGAGTCTAACGTTTTTATCAATGGCTCAAATAGCTTACGGTGACAGATGACATAAAATAAAAACTTAAGAAAAAAGGCGGGAATGTGAAAACCACCTAAGTTGCGAGGAAGTTTAGCGCAAAATTTATTTTAATTTCCTCTCAATGTTTGAGAAAAACATATCTGCCTCATCTGGAAGAGCTATTGATGGATTCGTAACTTTAAAAACGCTCACCTGTGGTTCGTGTTTTGAAACAAATTACTCATCCAGCGATTGGCTACTTCCCAGTGTGTACTTCACAACATGTGTGAAAATACCACTCGAAAGTGGTGAAAAATTGTGCTGAATTTGAAATACGAGTAGCATAGAAGACAATCACAGCTCTCGTTAATCTTGTGAACTCGTCAAAACTTTGATTAGAGCTGTAGTTTGAATAGAATAGAATAGAATAGAATCGTTTATTGCAAGTCACATTACAGTATAAAGGTGGAAATCATAATCATAAAGTAGTACAGATGTGACACCCTGCAAGGGCATAGCAACATAATATATGTTCATTTACATATACATTTTAAATCTGGAGCTTCATGTTATACAATTTGAATTAAGCATACTACAAAAAAAACGTTTACGTTTTGGAGATATAAGCTGATTAATACCACTTAAGAGTGATGTGCTTTCAAAAATCGGGCCCTTTTCAGGTTTTGGCTGTCAGTTTTAGTATGGATCTGACAGCGAGCGAACCTAAACTGAATTGGAATTGAATCGCATTAAGACGTCATGGTAACCCACAATACAATACAATACAAATACTCTTTATTGAACACCGCAAATCAGTACAAAACAATACAGAAACAAAGAACAAAGTAGACAATAAGCGGTCTTATCGCTTAATAGCGATCTCTTCCAGACAACCAATAATAGAAATAAGTTGGAGACAGTTTAAGTAGGTGGCGGAAACAAATAGACAGGACTAGCTTTTGCCCGCGGCTTCGCACGCGTGAACCATGAGTATTTCAAAGAAGCTAGCAATCAAGCAAGCGAACAACCAAACCTGCAAGCTTTCAAGCATGCATGCAAGCATGTAAGTATGCAAGCAGGCATGCAAGCAGGCGTGCAAGCATGCAAGCAAGCGTGCAAGCAAGCATGCATGCAAGTAAGCACGCAAGCATGCATGCATTCAAGCAAGCATGCAAGCATGCATGAAAGCAAGTATGCAATCAAGCATGCAAAGCAAGCACTCAAGCAAGCATGCAAGCAAGCCCCCGCATTGCCCCGCTACCTTGATTTTTCTGAAACTGTAAATATTGCAGGATTTTTATAAAACAAACCTAACCTAACCTATAGGTTAGGTTGGGTTTGTTTTATAAAAATACAAATGTAATGTGTTGTGAGTGTTTGTTAAATAAAATAGGTTGTTAGGGCTGTCCTAAAATATACCCTAAATATACGCTATGATGTAAAACGAAAAAATACATTTTTTCCCGTTCCCGTGGAAATTTTGGGGAGTGCTTTCGGAGTACACTTAAAGCCTTTAAAGAAACACACGTTATAAATGTTAAGTCTCTTTCTTCCGCTGTTTCGTCTGGAAACGTAAAATCCCGTTTTTTCCCGTCCCTGTGGGCGTTTCGGAAAATCCTTTCTTAGTGTTCCCCTACACTCCCGAATATACCTACGTGACAAATTTCAACTTTTCCCCCGCGTCCCGTTTTTCCCGTTCCCGGGAACAAAGAAGAAGAATTTTGGGAAATTATCTCATAATGCTCCCCTACACTCCCCAAGGAACCCACTTGCAAAATTTCAGCTTTCTACGACCAGTACCTAAAACGAAAATTCCTGTTTTTTTCCCGTTTCCGTGGGAATTTTGGAAAGTACTCTCTTAATGCTCCTCTTCACTCCCGAAGCAACCTACATGCCGAATTTCAGCTTTCTGCAACCAGTAAAACGAAAAGTCCCGGTGTTTCCGTTCCCGTGGGAATTTCGGGAAATCCTTTTTTAGTTCTCCCCTACACTCCCCAAGAGAACTTGAAGGCCAAATTTCAGTTTTATATGACCAGTAAAACGAAAAATCGATCCCGTAGAACTGAATATATAAATCCCGTTTTATTCCTTATCCCGTGGAAATTTCCAAAAATCCTGAAATTAGTTTCTTAGTTTTGTAATCACCTACTTATGTATCAAATTTGAAGAGTCTAGTTATTATAGTTACTGAGATAGCGTCACTCGGAATCGAATATATCATCATCATCATCATCTCAGCCATTACAAAGAATCGAATATATAATTCCCGTTTTTTCCTTATCCCGTGGGAGTTTTAAAAAATCCTTCCTTAGTGGATGCCTACATTGTATAAGGTATCTATGTGCAAAATTTCAAGTCTCTAAGTCCAGTGGTTTGGGCTGTGCGTTGATATATAGTTAAGTCAGTCAGTCAGTCAGTCAGTCAGGACTTTGAATTTTATATGTATAGACTAGTATTTCGCGTGGGGGCCGCGGGCCCCGAGGGCCCCGCGGAGGTCCCGTGCCACCCTGTTTTGTTTTAATAATCCTTACTATTTTTTTTTACTATATATTTTGGCCGCCTTTTTGAAACCGCCACTTTGAAAACAGTGATTCATACCCTACCGCCCCGTTTTTTTCAAATATTTCTAACATTTTTTACTACATTCTTTGGCAGCCATTTTGTATCCGCCATCTTGGAAAAAGTATTTCACGTGAAGGCCGCGGGCCCCACGGGACCCGCGGAGGGTTCCCTCCCACCCTGTTTTTTTTTCAAATATTTATAACATTTTTTCCTTTAATCTTTGGCCGCCATTTTGTATCCGCCATCTTGGAAAAAAAATTTCGCGCGGGGGCCGCGAAGGGTAGCCTACCATCCTATTTTTTTCGCAATGGGGCCCGAGGGGCCCCGCGGAGGTCCCTGCCACCCTGTTTTGTTTTAATAATCCTAACCTTTTTTTTTTACTACATACTTTTTGCCGCCTTTTTGAAACCGCCACTTTGAAAACAGTGATTCATAACCTACCGCCCTGTTTATTTCAAATATTTCTAACAATTTTTTACTTTAATCTTTGGCCGCCATTTTGTATCCGCCATGTTGGAAAAAGTATTTCGCGTGGGGGCCTGGGGGCCGCGGCCCCCGCGGGGACCGCGGAGGGTAACACCAACCTGTATTTGGAGGCCGCTAAGGGAACCCTGCCATCCTGTTTTTTTTTTCAAATATTTCTAACCTATTTTTACTTTATTCTTTGGCCGCCCTCTCGGGAAAAGCATTTCGCATGCAGGCCGCGGGCCCCACGGGACCCGCGGAAGGTTCCCTGCCACCCTGTTTTGTTTTAATAATCCTAACCCTTTTTTTACTATAAGCTTTGGCCGCCTTTTTGAAACCGCCACCTTGGAAACAGTGATTCATACCCTACCGCCCTGTTTTTTTTCAAATATTTCTAACCATTTTTACTTTATTTTTTGGCCGCCATCTTAGGAAAAGAATTTCGCATGGGGGCCGCGGGCCCCACGGGACCCGCGGAGGGTAACCTACCACCCTGTATTTTTTCAAATATTTCTAACCTTTTTTACTACATTCTTTGGCCGTCATTTTGAAACCGCTACTTTGGAAAAAGTATTTCGCGGGGGCCTGGGGGCCGCGGCCCCCGCGGGGACCGCGGAGGGTAATCTGCCACCCTGTATTTTTTCAAATATTTCTAACCTTTTTTACTACATTTTTGGCCGCCATTTTGAATCCGCCATCTAGGACAAAAATTTGGTTCATTAGATTACCCCTCCCATCTTGAACGTCACTTGGTCGAGCACAACCCATCCATCTCGACTGGCCTCTGAGATATTGGCGTTTCCATTTTGTATGGCGGCCATCTTGTTTTCGCGCTTTTGAAAAAAAAACACCGGCTTACCCATTGGCTGGCTGTTCTGAGCGACTTTAGTTCCGGGCAAACTCGATAGGGCAAGTCGTTGCGGAGAGCTGGCCCATGTGTCAAGTCAGTTTCCACTCTAAGGTCGGTTTTGCATTTATTTTGTATTTGTGATCAAATTTCTTATGCGATGGTGTATAAAGTTGAACCCTATTTCTAAAAGCTGCTATACAACACAAGTGAGTCTATGAGTCTGACATTACTTTGTATGGCGGCCATCTTGGAAAATGGCGGAATCGAAAAATAAATTCTGGCGTTGGAATTTTTGACCTTAAAGAGCCCCGGAAGCAAAATTTTACTCAGAACGGACTCAAAAAAAATTTGGCCGCCATTTTGAATCCGCCATTTTGGAAAAAAAATTTGGTTCATCAAATTACTCCGCCCACTGTGAACAACATTTGTTCGAGCACCACCCACCTATTGTGACTGGCCTCTGAGATATTTGCATTTCAATTTTGTATGGCGGCCATTTTGTTTTTGCAATTTTGAAAAAAAATTACCGGTTCACCAATTAGCTGGCTGTTCTGAGCGACTTTTGTTTCGGGCAAACTCGATAGGTCAAGTCATCGCGAAGAGCCGCCCCATGTGTCAAGTCAGTTTCCACATTCAGGTCAATTTTGATTTTACATGTACTTATCATATAATTTTTGAAGCGAAAGTGTATTGAGTCGAACCCGACCTCTTATGGGCTCCTCAAAACAACAGGTCAAAGATACAGAAATTATTTTGTACGGCGGCCATCTTTAAAAATGGCGGAATTGAAAAATAAAGTATGCCGTCTGAATCTGTGGCCTCAAAGAGCCCCGGATGCAAAATTTCAATCGGATCGGATTAAAAAAAAATTTGGCCGCCATTTTGAATCCGCCATCTTGGAAAAAAAATTGCTTAGTCAGATTTCCCCCTTAACTCTGAATGACATTTGGTCGAGCACCACCCGTCTATCTCGACTGGCCTCTGAGTTATTCGCGTTTCAATTTTGTATGGCGGCCATCTTGTTTTCGCCATTTTGAAAAATCTTTGACCGGCTCACCCATTGGCCGGCTGTTCTGAGCGACTTTAGTTCCGGGCAAACTCGATAGGTCGAGCCGTTGCGGAGAACCGCCCCATGTGTCAGGTCAGTTTCCACGTTCAGGTCGATTTCGTATTTTTCTGGTACTCGTAGGGGCATTTCTGATACGATCATGTATAGAGTCTAACCTCACCTATTACGGGTTCTTCCAAACAACTCTGGGGTGAGTCAGTCAGTGAGTGAGTCAGTGGGTATTCAGCTATATATATTATAATAACTAGTATTTCGCGTGGGGGCCGCGGGCCCCGAGGGCCCCGCGGAGGTCCCTGCCACCCTGTTTTGTTTTAATAATCCTAACCTTTTTTTTTTTACTATGTACTTTGGCCGCCTTTTTGAAACCGCCACCATGGATAAAGTATTTTGCGTGCGGTTTGCGAAGGGTACCCTGCCATCCTGTTGTTTTTCAAATATTTCAAACCTATTTTTACTTTATTCTTTGGCTGCCCTCTCGGGAAAAGCAATTCGCATGCGGGCCGCGGGCCCCGCGGGACCCGCGGAGAGTACCCTGCCAGCCTGTTGTTTTTTCAAATATTTCTAGCCTTTTTTACTATATTCTATGGCCGCCATCTTAGAAAAAGCATTTCGCATGGGGGCCGCGGGCCCCACGGGACCCGCGGAGGGTACCCTGCCAGCCTGTTGTATTTTCAAATATTACTACATTCTATAGCCGTCATTTTGAAACCACTACCTTGGAAAAAGTACTTCGCAAGGGGGCCGCGGGCCCCACGGGACCCGCGGAGGGTACCCTGCCAGCCTGTTGTATTTTCAAATATTACTACATTCTTTGGCCGTCATTTTGAAACCACTACCTTGGAAAAAGTATTTCGCGTGTGGGCCGCGGCCCCCGCGGGGACCGCGGAGGGTAACCTACCACCCTGTATCTTTTCAAATATTTCTAACCTTTTTTACTACATTCTTTGGCCGTCATTTTGAAACCACTACCTTGGAAAAAGTATTTCGCGTGGGAACCGCGGGGACCGCGGAGGGTAACCTACCACCCTGTATTTTTTTCAAATATTTCTAACATTTTTTACTACATTCTTTGGCCGTCATTTTGAAACCACCATCTTGGAAAAAGTATTTCGCGTGGAGGCCGCGGCCCCCGCGGGGACCGCGGAGGGCAACCTACCACCCTGTATGTCACTTAGTCGAGCACAACGCATCCATTTCGACTGGCCTCTGAGATAATCGCGTTTCAATTTTGTATGGCGGCCATTTTGTTTTCGCAATTTTGAGAAAAAAATACCGGTTCACCCATAGGCTGGCTGTTCTGAGCGACTTTAGTTCCAGGCAAACTCGATAGGGCAAGTCGTTGCGGAGAGCTGGCCCATGTGTCAAGTCAGTTTCCACGTTAAGGTCGGATTTGCATTTATTTTGTATTTGTGATCGAATTTCTTATGCGATGGTGTATAAAGTTGAACCCTTTTTCTAAAAGCTGCTATACAACACAAGTGAGTCTTTGAGTCTGACATTACTTTGTATGGCGGCCATCTTGGAAAACGGCGGAATCGAAAAATTAAATATGGCGTTTAAATTTGTGGCCTCGAAGAGCCGCGGATGCAAAATTTCAATCGGATCGCATTAAAAAAAAATTTGGCCGCCATTTTGAATCCGCCATCTTGGAAAAAAAATGGGTCATCCGATTACTACTCCCACCTGGAACAATATTTGGTCGAGCACCACCCACCTATTGTGATTGGCCTCTGAGATATTCGCGTTTCAATTTTGTATGGCGGCCATCTTGTTTTCGCAATTTTGAAAAAAAAATACCGGTTCACCTATTGGCTGGCTGTTCTGAGCGACTTTTGTTCCGGGCAAACTCAATAAAGCATTTCATCGCGGAGAGCTGCCCCATGTGTCAGGTCAGTTTCCACATTCAGGTCAATTGTTCATTTTTTTCGTACTTATCATATAATTTTTGAAGCGAAAGTGTATAGAGCCGAACCCCAACTCTTATGGTTTCCTCAAAACAACAGGTCAAAGATACAGAAATTACTTTGTATGGCGGCCATCTTGGAAAATGGCGGAACCGAAAAATAAAGTATGCCATTCAAATCTGTGGCCTCGAAGAGCCCCGGATGCAAAATTTCAATCGGATCGGAGTAAAAAAAAATTTGGCCGCCATTTTGAATCCGCCATCTTGGAAAAAAAATTGCTTAGTCAGATTTCCCCCTCAACTCTGAATGACATTTGGTCGAGCACCACCCATCTATCTCGACTGGCCTCTGAGATAATCGCGTTTCAATTTTGTATGGCGGCCATCTTGTTTTCGCCATTTTGAAAAATCTTGGACCGGCTCACCCATTGGCCGGCTGTTCTGAGCGACTTTAGTTCCGGACAAACTCGATAGGTCGAGCCGTTGCGGAGAACCGCCCCATGTGTCAAGTCAATTTCCACGTTCAGGTCGATTTCGTATTTTTCTGGTGGTCACGGAGGCATTTCTGATGCGATGGCGTATAGAGTTTAACCACACCTCTTATGGGTTCTTCAAAACAGCATGTCAGTGAGTCAGTGAGTCAGTCAGTGGGTATTCAGCTATATATATTATAACTAGTATTTCGCGTGGGGGCCGCGGGCCCCGAGGGCCCCGCGGAGGTCTCGTGCCACCCTGTTTTGTTTTAATAATCCTAACCTTTTTTTTTTTACTATATACTTTGGCCGCCTTTTTGAAACCGCCACCTTGAAAACAGTGATTCATACCATACCGCCCTGTTTTTTTTTCAAATATTTCTAACATTTTTTACTATAATCTTTGGCCGCCATTTTGTATCCGCCATCTTGGAAAAAGTATTTCGCGTGGAGGCCGCGGGCCCCACGGGACCCGCGGAGGGTTCCCTGCCACCCTGTTTTTTTTTCAAATATTTCTAACATTTTTTACTATAATCTTTGGCCGCCATTTTGTATCCGCCATCTTGGAAAAAGTATTTCGCGCGGGGGCCGCGAAGGGTAGCCTACCATCCTATTTTTTTCGCATGGGGGCCGCGGGCCCCACGGGACCCGCGGAGGGTACCCTGCCAGCCTGTATTATTTTCAAATATTACAACATTCTTTGGCCGTCATTTTGAGACAACTACCTTGGAGAAAGTATTTCGCGTGAGGGCCGCGGCCCCCGCGGGGACCGCGGAGGGTAACCTACCAGCCTGTATTTTTTTCAAATATTATATTTCTCACCTTTTTTTTTACTTTATTCTTCGGCCGTTATCTTGGGAACAGCATCACACATGGGGGCCGCGGGCCCCACGGGACCCGCGGAGGGTACCCTGCCAGCCTATTGTTTCTTCAAATATTTCTAGCCTTTTTTCTATATTCTTTGGCCGCCATCTTAGGAAAAGCATTTCGCATGGAGGCCGCGGGCCCCACGGGACCCGCGGAGGGTACCCTGCCACCCTGTTTTTTTTCAAATATTTCTCACCTTTTTTATTTACTTTATTTTTCGGCCGTTATCTTGGGAACAGCATCTCACATGGGGTCCGCGGGCCCCACGGGACCCGCGGAGGGTACCCTACCAGCATATTGTTGAGGCCGCGGCCCCCGCGGGGACCGCGGAGGGCAACCACCAGCCTGTATTTTTTTCAAATATTTCTAACGTTTTTTACTACATTCTTTGGCCGTCATTTTGAAACCACCATCTTGGAAAAAGTATTTCGCGTGGGGGCCGCGGCCCCCGAGGGGTCCGCGGAGGTTAACTTACCACCCTGTATGTCACTTAGTCGACCACAACCCATCTATCTCGACTGGCCTCTGAGATATTCGCGTTTCAATTTTGTATGGCGGCCATCTTGTTTTCGCAATTTTGAAAAAAAAATACCGGTCCACCCATAGGCTGGCTGTTCTGAGCGACTTTAGTTTCAGGCAAACTCGATAGGGCAAGTCGTTGCGGAGAGCTGGCCCATGTGTCAAGTCAGTTTCCACGTTAAGGTCGGATTTGCATTTTTTTTGTACTTGTGATAAAATTTCTTATGCGATGGTGCATAAAATTGAACCCCTATTTCTAAAAACTGCTATACAACACAAGTGAGTCTATGAGTCTGACATTACTTTGTATGGCGGCCATCTTGGAAAATGGCGGAATCGAAAAATAAATTCTAGCGTCAGAATTTATGGCCCTGAAGAGGCTCGGATGCAAAATTTTACTCAGAACGGACTCAAAAAAAATTTGGCCGCCATTTTGAATCCGCCATCTTGGAAAAAAAATTGGCTCATCAGATAACCACTACCACTTTGAACAATATTTGGTCGAGCACCATCCACCTATTGTGATTGGCCTCTGAGATATTTGCGTTTCAATTTTGTATGGCGGCCATCTTGTTTTTGCAATTTTGAAAAAAAAATACTGGTTCACCCATTGGCTGGCTGTTCTGAGCGACTTTTGTTCCGGGCAAACTCAATAAAGCAATTCATCGCGGAGAGCTGCCCCATGTGTCAGGTCAGTTTCCACATTCAGGTCAATTTTTTATTTTTTTCGTACTTATCATATAATTTTTGAAGCGAAAGTGTATAGAACCAAACCCTACCTCTGATGGGTTCCTCAAAACAACAGGTCAAATATACAGAAATTACTTTGTATGGCGGCCATCTTGGAAAATGGCGGAACCGAAAAATAAAGTATGCCATTTAAATCTGTGGCCTCAAAGAGCCCCGGATGCAAAATTTCAATCGGATCGGAGTAAAAAAAATTTTGGCCGCCATTTTGAATCCGCCATCTTGGAAAAAAAATTGCTTAGTCAGATTTCCCCCTCAACTCTGAATGACATTTGGTCGAGCACCACCCACCTATCTCTACTGGCCTCTGAGATATTCGCGTTTCAATTTTGTATGGCGGCCATCTTGTTTTCGCCATTTTGAAAAATCTTGGACCGGCTCACCCATTGGCCGGCTGTTCTGAGCGACTTTAGTTCCGGGCAAACTCGATAGGTCGAGCCGTTGCGGAGAACCGTCCCATGTGTCAAGTCAGTTTCCACGTTCAGGTCGATTTCGTATTTTTCTGGTGGTCGTGGGAGCATTTCTGATACGATGGTGTATAGAGTCGAGCCTTACCTCTTACAGGTTCTTCAAAACAGCATGTCAGTGAGTCAGTGAGTGAGTGAGTGAGTGGGTGTTCAGCTATATATATTATAACTAGTATTTCGCGTGGGGGCCGCGGGCCCCAAGGGCCCCGCGGAGGTCCCTGCCACCCTGTTTTGTTTTAATAATCCTAACCTTTTTTTTTACTATATTCTTTGGCCGCCATTTTGAAACCGCCACCTTGGAAAAGTGAATCGTACCCCACCGCCCTGTTTTTTTTTCAAATATTTCTAACCTATTTTAATTTATTCTTTGGCCGTCATCTTTGGAAAAGCATTTCGCATAGGGGCCGCGGGCCCCACGGGACCCGCGGAGGGTACCCTACCATCCTGTTTTTTTTCAAATATTTCTAATCTTTTTTACTTTATTCTTTGGCCGTCATCTTTGGAAAAGCATTTCGCATAGGGGCCGCGGGCCCCACGGGACCCGCGGAGGGTACCTTACCATCCTGTTTTTTTCAAATATTTCTAACCTTTTATACTTTATTCTTTGGGCGCCTCCTTTGGAAAAGCATTTCACATGGGGGCCGCGGGCCCCACGGGACCCGCGGAGGGGTACTCTCCTGTTTTTTTTCAAATATTTCTAATCTTTTTTACTTTATTCTTTGGCCGCCATCTTTGGAAAAGCATTTCGCATGCGGGCCGCGGGCCCCACGGGACCCGCGGAGGGTACCCTACCATCTTGTTTTTTCCAAATATTTATAACCTTTTTTACTTTATTCTTTGGCCGCCATCTTGGGAAAAGCATTTCGCGTGGAGGCCGCGGGCCCCACGGGACCCGCGGAGGTTACCCTACCAGCCTGTGTTTTTTTCAAATATTTCTATACTTTTTTAATATATTCTTTGCCCGCCATTTTGAATCCACCACCTTCGAAAAAATTAGGTTCCTTAGATTACTCCTCCCACCTAGAACGACACTTGGTCGAGCACAACCCATCTATCTCGACTGGCCACTGAGATAATCACGTTTCAATTTTGTATGGCGACCATCTTGTTTTCGCAATAAAAAAAAAAATTACCAGTTCACCCATAGGCTGGCTGTTCTGAGCGACTTTAGTTCCAGGCAAACTCGATAGGGCAAGTCGTTGCGGAGAACTGGCCCATGTATCAAGTCAGTTTCCACGTTCAGGTCCATTTTGCATTTTTTTTTGTACTTGTTATAAAATTTCTTATGCGACGGTGTATAAAGATGAACCCTATTTCTAAAAGCTGCTATACAACACAAGTGAGTCTATGAGTCTGACATTACTTTGTATGGCGGCCATCTTGGAAAATGGCGGAATCGAAAAATAATTTCTAGCATCAGAATCTGTGGCCCTGAAGAGGCTCGGATGCAAAATTTTACTCAGAACGGACTCAAAAAAAATTTGGCCGCCATTTTGAATCCGCCATTTTGGAAAAAAATTTGGTTAATTAAATTACTCCGCCCACTTTGAACAACATTTGTTCGAGCACCACCCACCTTTTGCGACTGGCCTCTGAGATATTTGCGTTTCAATTTTGTATGGCGGCCATTTTGTTTTTGCAATTTTGAAAAAAAAAAATACTGGTTCACCTATTGGCTGGCTGTTCTGAGTGACTTTTGTTCCGGGCAAACTCGATATGGCAAGTCGTTGCGGAGAGCTGGCCCATGTGTCAGGTCAGTTTCCACATTCAGGTCAAGTCAGGTTACTTGTACTTTTGATATAATTTCTAATGCAAAAGTGTATTGAGTCGAACCCTATTTCTAAAAACTGCTATACAACACAAGTGAGTCTATGAGTCTGACATTACTTTGTATGGCGGCCATCTTGGAAAATGGCGGAATCGAAAAATAAATTATAGCGTCAGAATCTGTGACCCTGAAGAGCCGCGGATGCAAAATTTCAATCGGATCGGAGTAAAAAAAAATTTGGCCGCCATTTTGAATCCGCCATCTTGGAAAAAAAAATGGGTCATCAGATTACTACTCCCACTTTGAACAACATTTGTTCGAGCACAACCCACCTATTGCGATTGGCCTCTGAGATATTCGCGTTTCAATTTTGTATGGCGGCCATCTTGTTTTCGCAATTTTGAAAAAAAAATACCGGTTCACCTATTGGCTGGCTGTTCTGAGCGACTTTTGTTCCGGGCAAACTCAATAAAGCAATTCATCGCGGAGAGCTGCCCCATGTGTCAAGTCAGTTTCCACATTCAGGTCAATTTTTCATTTTTTTCGTACTTATCATGTAATTTTTTAAGCGAAAGTATATAGAACCAAACCCTACCTCTGATGGGTTCCTCAAAACAACAGGTCAAATATACAGAAATTACTTTGTATGGCGGCCATCTTGGAAAATGGCGGAACCGAAAAATAAAGTATGCCATTTGAATCTGTAACCCCAAAGAGCCCCGGATGCAAAATTTCAGTCTGATCGGAGTAAAAAAAATTTTGGCCGCCATTTTGAATCCGCCATCTTGGAAAAAAAATCGCTTAGTCAGATTTCCCCCTCAACTCTGAATGACATTTGGTCGAGCACCACCCATCTATCTCGACTGGCCTCTGAGATATTCGCGTTTCAATTTTGTATGGCGGCCATCTTGTTTTCGCCATTTTGAAAAATTTTGGACCGGGTCACCCATTGGCCAGCTGTTCTTAGCGACTTTAGTTCCGGGCAAACTCGATAGGTCGAGCCGTCGCGGAGAACCGTCCCATGTGTCAAGTCAGTTTCCACGTTCAGGTCGATTTCGTATTTTTCTGGTGGTCGTGGGGGCATTTCTGATACGACAATGTATAGAGTGCAGCCTTACCTCTTCTGGGTTCTTCAAAACAGCATGTCAGTGAGTCAGTCAGTGAGTGAGTGAGTGGGTATTCAGCTATATATATTATAATAATAAACGCAGGGATAATAAAAACAACAATATCAACATAAATATAATACATAGCTAAATAAATAAATAAAATAATACATACATATACACATAACATAATACTTAAGATAAAATAAATGTGAGAAGCAATGAAAAATAAGAAGGCCATACAACAGAAAAGGATCTGATCAGAAGCAAAGAGAATATATGAAGTACTAAAGACAGGGAGTGGATTAAATTAGTGATAAATAGTGAGATTTGAGTTGGTTTTTAAAAATAGGTAGAGTTTTAGCTCGTCGTAGGTCTACACTGTAGACTCTACAGGAAGGGAATTCCACAGACGGATAGAGGTCATAGTAAAGGAGTCATGATAGAACTTAGAGGAAGAAGCAGGAACAGCAAGGAGGAGATTTTGCGCTCACCTGGGTGTATAGGTATGAGAAATCGACTGTGAAGAATACTTTCACGCTAATATACAAATTGTCATGATCAAAGCAATAACAAATACATTAATGCATTTCTTTGTTTATTAATCATAGAAAGAAATCTCTAGTTCTTATCTTTTGTGAAATAAGATTAGTCATGAGACATTTGACATTCCATAAACGACATGTTCGATTAATTTTCTGAGTAATTACATACATGAATCACGTCTACCCTTACGGGGTAGACAGAGCCTAGTAACATCACCTAAAGGCCACGCTTAGCATCGAAAGGGGAATGAAAATAGGGATGAGTTGCTAGCATCGCCTATAAACATGATTCCAAATATCGCTCATTCCCTCGATGGGCTTTTACAATCTGCGCGGGAAGAGAAGCAACTGGTAAATTTTATGTTTTTTCTTTACTCCCAGACCAGTATGGAAGAAGCACTGTTGTCTCATTTGTTTTATGTTTATCTTGCACAATAAAGAGTTTACATACATACATACATGACTGTTGAAGCGAAAGAGGTATGTCAGAATCGTAGCAGGTGGGACAAAGCGAGTGGGCGAGGCCGTCGTTGACAATATTCCTCGGGAGGACTTCGTAAGAGGTTCGGGGGGCGGAATCACGTTGACCTCGCTTCAACGTGCAACCGCTCCTTGCGCAGACGAGGGGGGAAAAGGCGAACTCGGTGCTTGCACCGCTCGCCCGATTCCTTGAGGCCAGCGAGAACAGTAACGGGGCATACCTACCTGCATTGCACGGTCTCATTGTCTAAGGGAAGACGGGCCCAGCGTATGGGCCCTCCCCTTCTTGGCGCGATCCTGGCGAAAGCCGGGGCCACCGGGGGGGCGTTTGTGGTTGAAACCCTTTTTTTTTTTTAACGTGTGGAAAATGCGCCTTATGCATCTCCGCGCTCGGGGCAACATACGAACGGAGGTATGACGGGCTCTCCATCTCGCCGCTGCCTTCCCTATGGAAGGAGGGGAGAGGCCTACCGTCTAAAAACACACACGTTTCCTCCAGTGGTTGAAACCCTAGTGGCATCCCACTGCGTCCCCATCACACCGGATTGAGGCAACGCCGGAGAGTTTTTAGTTCGGGTATACCCCTCCGGGGGGAGTCCCACATAACCCTAGGCATCCCCGTGCCCAGGGCATCCATAAAGATTTCCTCACCGTTTAAAAAAAAAAAAGTGAGACGAAGTAGTCTCTGCCTACCCCTATGGGAAAGAGGCGTGACTGTATGTATGTATGTTGACACATAGCTCTTCTGAGAATAAAGGAGACGGACAAATTTTCCTAAATACCTCTTTCTCCATTAGCAGACCGCAGCCATTCATGATTTGGATGACTCAACGGTGTATGACAGGGAATCTACGATTACTGTCAACTAGTGGTTTCATACGGGTTTGCTTTTGTTAATTCATGCGGTAGTTACTGCAAGAAAAAAAAAATTTTGCAAATTGGCCGCCAAGGGCTCTTTTACACGTCTTTTTTTAAACTACCAGCGCATTCGGAAAGATCATCATTGCCAAGAAGAGTGCGCCGCAAGAAACTTGGCAGAAAGTCATTTTTTAAAGATTTTTTGTCACCTTAGGCTCTGTCTACCCCGTAAGGGAGATAGACGTGATTTATGTATGTATGTATGTATGTAGTGCAAGCTCTCTGTCACACAAGTAAATTAAAAAAATTATAAACCCTTATCCATGTTGGTCTGGGAAAGAAAAAACATAGAATGTACCAGCAACTTCTCCCGCGCTCGCAAAAGCCCGTCGAGGGAAGGCGATCTTAGAAATCATGTTATAGGCGATGCTAGCAACCCATCACTATTTTGATTCTTGCCACCTATACGCCCGCAATCATGCTAAACGTGGCATTTAGCTCTTGTTACCTCATGCTCTGTGTAAGTGTGTATAAGGGATAAAGACGTGATATACATTTTGCTGAACGGGCATATTTTAGACTATATCGGTACTATTCTTAAGCGTCAGCTAGGAAGGCTTACCTACCTGCTATGGGTGGTGTAGGGGTATAGCTTCACGGAATGACGAGGATCCGGGTTCGAGTATCGGCCATAGCTTTACTTTTCGGGTGGTAGGGCCTTGTGCAAGGTCCGTCCGGATCGCTACCACCATCTTACTCGCTAATCCTGCCGCTAAGTGCTTGCACTGCTGTGTTCCGGTGTGGAGAGTAAGACAGCCGGGGAAATTACGGGCACAAGAGGCATTGCATCTTAGTCCTCTAGGTTTGCAACGCATCTGCAATCCCTCCGGGGTTGCGGGTGTCTATGGGCAGTGGTGATCACTTACCATCAGGTGACCCACTTGCTCGTTTGCCTTCCTATTCATATTTAAAAAAAAATCTGTTCTAATTTTCAGTGCCGTTTAGATTTTTTTTATTCTTACGTATATTGTATTTCTTCCTTTTATATATCATCTCTCTCTCTCTCTCTATGTCTATCTCTCTTTATGTACGTGCGTCAGAAAATGAAAACACAGACGGATTTATTTTAATTGATATATCGATATAACGGTAATTTACGATAAAGGACGTAGACAGATAAAATACCAATTACATCTGTTATATATAAAACCGCTGTCTAGGATTAATCTCACAGTTAAGTCTCAGTTATCACCAAGAAGTCAATATGAAGATATTACTGGTAAGTAACTGACGTGTTCGCCGGGAACGCACAAATGCGTTCTTGGCTTTCATCCGATTTTTGATGTGAAAATCAGCATAATTAAGTGATTACAGTGATGTGTTGTGTTTCTTTTTACTTAAATTTCTAAACGAAACTAAAAATTAGAACAGAAAAATCCGAAAAGTAAAGCTATGGCCGGGAATCGAAGCCGGATCCTCGTCATTCCGCGTGCTATACCCCTACACCACCCATAGCAGGTCTATGGGGGCCCACTATTTGTCGATACATACATAGACTCGTGCCTTTATTCCTTTGTCTCATTAATAATAATATCACTATCACTTCACTATCACTATCACTATAACTATCACTATCACTACATAGTATAAAATAAAGTCGCTTTCTCTGTCCCTGTGTCCCTATGTATGCTTATATCTTCAAAACCACACAACGGATTTTGATGCGGTTTTTTTTAATAGATAGAGTGATTCAAGAGGAAGGTTCATATGTATAATACATGCATAATATACCGTGCCAAGCCGGGGCGGGTCGCTAGTAATATATATAGCCTTTTTTATTCCGAATTCGCTACAATTTCAGTACCTATGTTGTTGTTTTTTTTTATTATTATTAAATTGTCGCGTAATTCGGCGTGCCTCATGGCATAGGCCTCCTCCGTGTATTGGAGGGTTTGGGCTACGGTTCCCACGCGCGCCCAGTGCGGATTGGGAACTTAACACACACCATTGAATTTCTTCGCAGATGTGTGCAGGCTTCACAATGTTTTCCTTCACCGAAAAGCTCATGGCAAATTTCAAATGGAATTTTCTCATTAAATTCTTTGTCTCATTAATTCCTTTCTATTTCAGATATCTTGGATGCTTGTGTTAGCTGCGAGCCTGAGCTCTGGACATTATATCTATAAAGTTGAGGTAAGATTTTTTTTTAATTCTATTCCGAGCACGTTTTTTTGCTGACTGTACTTGCAGAATTATGTGATCGTTAAACGCGGATCTTCCATGCTGGTCTGGGAGTAAACAAAAACATAGAATGTACCAGTTGCTTTTCTTCCCGCGCAGATGGTAAAATCCCATCGAAAATCTTAGGAATCATGTTATAGGCGGTGCGGCTAGCAACCCATCACTATTTTGGATTCCCCTTTCCACCTGTACGCCCACAATCAAGCTAAACGTGGCCTTTAGGTCTTGTTACCTAAGGCTCTGTCTACCCCGTAAGGGATAAAGACGTGATTTGTGTGTGTGTGTTAAACGCGATTCTTCCTATTCGTGATTCTACGCAATACGGGTTCCACGCAGCAGTTTAATTTCTGTCTGTTTGTCTCCGAAACTGTTGAACTAATTTAAATAAAAATGTGCACAGCACCTTAGGGGCCATTCAAGTAATACGTAAGCAGATTTTTTTAATTATTTCCTCCCCCCCCCTTGTCAGCAAAAGTAAGCAAACCTCCTACCCCCCTCTCCCATGCTTACGTAATGTTTGGTACCTATATGCATTTTTCTTTTAATGGATTCTGTTTTTTATTGATTCGTGAGCAGCAGTTCGAATCGAAACTAATCACCATATCGACCCCCCCCACCCACCATGGCATCAAAAATAAGCAAAGCAACGACCCTCCGCCCCCCACAAGCGCTTACGTAATACTTAACCGCCCCCTTATATCTTTGGTCAACATTGTATATATTTTTAATCCCGGAAAATTAAATAGTTCCCGATAATCAAAACTAAAACTAGTATTCAATTAAAAATAACTAAATAAACTTTAAAATTAATTACAAAAGAGAGGTTGGGCAAAAGAGGGTGCCTCACGCAGGCAGCATTCAGGTCGCTGTGCTACGAAACCTTCTTGCTGAGAAAGCTTTTCTTCTAATGTGTGTTTTGTAATTATTATGTTAAAGTGCGATATCAGATGTGAGCTATTGTTGCAGAAGGAAAATGCCCCAGCCTATGAGGTTAAGTCGAACCTAAGAGGTGCAGTGATTGTGAACTCAAAGTTTGAGAAACCCACGTTGAAGGACATCTTGTATCACGACTTGATCCAACCGTTCTTCGGCAAAGAGGTAAAACAATTTTGGAAAAGCTTGCTGACTGTGCTTGCGTTGTCATCCGTCCTACATGTGTACCAAATTTCAAGTCAATCGGAGCAACCGTTGAAGAGTTCCTTGCGGAGACAGTCCTAGCTGGACCACCAGACTATTGTATTATCATCTGACTTACACAAGTATGCTAAATTTCAACTCAATCCGATGAAGATTGAAGGGAATGAATTCGCTCCCATCGTCTGTATTTCCGGACAGATACAACCTAGGGCTCTTCAAGGCTAGAGTGAATAGGCTATTACTGAACCAGTGAGTTACACCTTTGGCTTCATCTGCACCTTCCACCAAGTGAGATAGAGGTCACTCACTGGTCAGTTTGTAGTAAAAAAAAAAAAGATGTCTGCTTACATACATACATACGTTGCAAGTTAATATAAAGCTTGTAATAATTATAGTTACACATACATACACAAAACACGTTATTATCCCTTACGGGGTACACAGAGCAAGAGTACAGTAAAGAAAAAACATAGAATTTACCAGTTGCTTCTCTTCCCGCGCAGATGGTAAAAGCCCATCGAGGGAACGAGCGAAAGTCTTAGGAATCAAGTTCCCATCACTATTTTGATTTCCCTTTCCACCTACACGCCCTTAATCATGCTAAACATGGCCTTAAGGTTTTATTACCTTAGACCCTGTCTACCCCGTAAGGGATAAAGACGTGATGTATGTATGTATGTACAATTTTGTATGTTTGAAGGAGCCTGTTAGCACAGAGCGGGCTTTCACCAACAGCCACGGACTGCCGTTCTTAGAAGAACTGGATAAAGAATACACACAAAATGACGAACTGAAAGAACCCGACGACCTCTTTGAGGTAGGTAACTCCCAAGTGATCTACATACATACATACATACATACATACCGTCACGCCTCTTTCCCATAGGGGTAGGCAGAGACTACTTTGTTCCACTTGCTACGATCCTGACATTTCTTTCGCTTCATCCACAGTCATCAATCTCTTCATACATGCTCGTCGGTTTCGGGTCCTGACCTGACCTTTTTCCAAAACGTCTCGCCAAATATGGTCTCGGAACGTCCGTCTAGGCCTTCCCCTCCCAACGTAACCATTCACAACTCTCCATATAGATCTGTTTAGTTAGTCTACTTTCATCCATCCGCTCTACATGCCCAAACCAACTAAGCATACTTTTTTCTATCCTAGTCATTATATCCTCTTTCACACCAGCACGTTCTCTTATCACACTGTTCCTTATTCTATCTTTCAGAGATACACCTTCCATACTCCTTAACGCTCTCATTTCTACTGTATTTATTTAAGTGACCTACGAATAATAAGTCAAGAAGCGTAATTCCCTAACAGTTGCCGCTTCGATTGTCATTCCACTTACGCACACAAACTAACAGCAATGCAAACGTAACACTCGCACTCCGATAGACAATGCTTGCACGCGATTAGTCGCTGGTTTTATACATAGATATTTTTGCTTTGCTTTTTTTAGGAGACGGAACCAAAACCATTGACTGACGAAGCTGTTAAAGAAGTAAGTTATTTTTATCCATCATCATTATCACCAGCTTATATCGTCTATCTACGTCTTCAATCCTACTAATCCTACTAATATTATAAATGTGAAAGTTTGCGAGTATGTTTGGATGTTTGTTACACTTTCACGCCAGAACGGCTAGACAGATCTGGATGAAATTTGGAACATAGATAGATTATAGTCTGGAATAACACATAGGCTACTTTTTATCCCGGAAAATTGAGTAATTCCTGCGGGATAGCGATAAATGAATTCTATGCAGACGGAGTTGCGGGCAACAGCTAGTACATAGTATAAAACAAAGTCGCTTTCCGCTGTCTGT
Organism: Pandemis cinnamomeana; assembly: GCA_932294345.1. Taxonomy (NCBI): domain Eukaryota; kingdom Metazoa; phylum Arthropoda; class Insecta; order Lepidoptera; family Tortricidae; genus Pandemis; species Pandemis cinnamomeana. The sequence continues at coordinate 5,700,429 of OW028731.1, forward strand.
CTGTCCCTAAGTATGTTTAGATCTTTAAAACTACGCAACGGATTTTGATGCGTTTTTTTAATAGATGGAGTGATTCAAGAAGAAGGTTTATATGTATAATTCTAAGCAAACGAAGTCGTGGGCAGAAGAAATTTCATTTTTAATACAAGCTATTGTGACTGTACTTGAATTATACAAATTTGTGTGTACCAAATTTCAAGTCAATCGGACCAACCGTTGAAGAATTCTCTGCGGAGACGATCCTGGCTGGGTCACCAGAACTCCACTACCAGATTATTGTATTGTCATTCGACTTCTCTCTCGGCGGCGTAAATTGAGCCCCGGGTCAAACTGTTTGAACACCTGTTTCTATTTCAGGCTTACAAGACAAGAAGCTACCTTTTTGATCAAATGCGGCAGCGGAACGATGTGGTAACGATATTGTATTTATTATACGTCTGACTGTACGATTGTTGACTGTACTTGCATTATCAAATTCATTTGATAGTACCCATCGTTTGAACAGCGCCATCTCTCGTCCCTGGTGAGCAGTTCCACGGGAGTTTGTAATTGTGTCGTTCAGACACATTCAAACAGATGGCGCTTGGCGACAAAAATTCGCATAGCAACAAGGTCACGTGACAGCTTACTGACGTGTTGTGGGTGGTGTGGTAGCACGCATCACGGAATGATGAGGGTCCGGGTTCGCTTCCCGGCCATGGCTTTACTTTTCAGATTTTTCTGTGTTATCATTTTCAATGTCGTTAGATTTTTTTTTAACTTGCATTATCATACATCCTGCCAAACCAAATGTCAAGTCAATTCGGCTGCTGGAAGTGGGTCAAAGGCTTACAAATTTTTAGGACTACTTTATGTACCTAGTACATACTCTATTTTTGATAAAATTATTTAATGTACAGACACGAACTTTCTACTGATTTACTATATGTACCTATAGATAGATAGATTTCTCCATACGTGTTATGGCTGAGGACCGAAGTCCAAATTAAAAGAGCTGGAGTCGGGTTGCATTCGCTTTAAGAAACTTTGATAGCGCTACGTAGAAATATATGTGACGTAGCAGTTTTATGATCAGCGGCTAGATGGCGCTAGAGTCGCTTAACTTACGCAAAAGCTTGTATATCTGTTTCAGATTTCTCCTGATCTTTTAGAGAGGAAAAAGAGACAGGCAGAGAAGCCGGTAAGTTGTATCTACAGTCCCATAAAATCGTCGTAACTAGAAATATACGTAAATTAATTAAATGTTTTACAATAAATAAAAAATAAAAGGTAGAGAAAACTAAATTGTTCAAAAACAACAGGCTGGCATATCAATGTGCGAAGTGCTGGAGGACTATTGTAAACATTTTTGGATATGTGTGGAACTGTACATGTTTTTGTCATGAGTCCGCTTAAATGCTTCGCTCCTCTCAGGACTCAATCTTAATTACGTTACGCTCTGGAATTAGCTCAAAACACCCTCGCTACGCTCGTGAGTTAAATCTGGAGTCCTTTGCTGCTCTCTCTGCTCAATATCGCGCCCGTGACAATACAATGCTTTATCCCCTTGGTGTACAATCCACTTACTTACTTACTTACTTTTTAATTCCAGTTTTATCCGGAGCCACCGCGGTTGAGTTCGGATACTTCCTACCAGGCGCCTTTCGTTCCCAACACCTATGGGATGAACCTCAACCCAGGCGGCGGGTACATGTGGAATGTAAGCCTACATACACACACACAGACCACACACGCACGCGCGCACACATGCACGACACACGCGTATGCATGTTTTGTTTTTTTTTTACTTTTTAACCTTTTCGACGCCAACGACCTGTATATACGTCCATTGCTTCAATGCAAAAGCAACGTTCGTTCAATTGAGTTTAGCTTCAAATTAAGGCATCGCAATAAAGAAGTCTGACGGGTCTCTTGTATTTGACGTGGCGGCGAAAATGTTGAAACAATTTAATCTGACAGCTCCATTGTATACACGACTTTAATAACATGACAACAAAGTTGAAAACCGGATAAAATTCAACGACATTTCTGTACTATGTGTATATTTTCAGAATATCAACAAACCCTCGCTATTTGAAGTTGGACAACCCTTCAATGGTTACGAGAATGCGGTAAGTACAAGTCATCATCATCACCATACACAGAAAAATCATAGTTATATAGACGGAAACTCACGTATAAAAGTCGATTGATGCTCAACATGTTTCGGCCTAGTTCGTAGTCCTTCCTCTTGGAACGTAGAAAAATCCGAAAGTAAATGTATGGCCATCCGACTTACACAATGCAAAATTTCAGCTCAATCGGTTGAAGCTGCTTCGAAATTAAGTCGCAAGATTTTACCCGGACAAACATACTTACATACATACGATGCAAGTTAATAAGAAGCTTGTAATAATAAAAGAGGGGGTGTTCAGTATGGTAACCACTATTACGGGAGATATGGGGGGGGACAGTCTTTGCAGCTGCCAGTACGCTTGCGAAGTCCCAGGGGTCCGCTTAACACAGGTCAAGAAACGCACCATTCACCAGTTTCTTCCAACCCTTTGCAGTTCCCAAACCCACCACAGCAAACTCCAGCACCAGAAGACTCTGACTCCGACAGTTCCGAAGACATCTACGTCAACGTCAACAGACCGTCAGCACAGCCTTTAGAAACGGAGGAGCTTACTCCTGAAAATGAAGCCATTTCTGAAAATCCAGCTCCTGAAGCAAGAGAACTAACAGATGTTCCAACTGAGCCCAACCAAAATGAGAGTGAGCCAGCCAAGGCAACTGAAATTCCAGCTCCAGTTATTGAAAATGACGCTGAACCACCAGTTCCAACTGCGTCTGATGAGCCAGAAGCCATTGAAGCTACTGAGGCTAACGAAGCTCGTGACAGTGAAGCAAAGCCAGAAGAGCCTGTTCTTAGAGATGCTGTACCGGTGACAGAAGTGCCATCTGAAAGCAGTACTGTGGTGTCTGATGAAGGGAGGAGTATTGAAGAAGCTGTTATTCCTGAAGGAGACAAAGTTAAGGTACGAAATATTTCGAGTAGCAATCTAACAATGGTTACATTGCTTTTTGTAACTAATAACGTAGAAGTTCTAGTCTCTTTAATTGATCTAGGCCATTTTTTCTTTATCCCCTATACGAACAAGCTAACACGTAACAAAACTATTTTAGTTACATTTACATTACAACTAGCTCACCGGAAATCGCAAGGGTGCAATGTAAATACTAACACAGACAAATTGTTATACCTTCCCGATATTACCCGGCAAACGAACAAATCTCACAAACAAGCAAGACAAGATAAAAATATACGTGTCATAGACGCAGCAGTTTTACACGTCATCATCATCTCAGCCATTACAAGTCCACTGCTGGACATAGGCCTCTCCTTTAGATCTCCAATAAGATCGGTTGGAAGCGGCTTGCATCCAGCGCGATCCTCCGATCTTAATGAGGTCATCGGTCCACTTTGTGGGTGGACGGCCCACGCTGCGCTTGCCAGTGCATGGTTTCCACTCGAGGACCTTTCGACCCCATGGGTTGGGGTCTTTTACAGGTGCCGTCATAGATTCACAATGTAGTGGTTCATTGCGTTTCAGGAGATGCCTGAAGCACCCACGCTTCCTCCCCTTAACTACGACAATCTACCTGATGACGTAAGGCGGGCTATATCATCCACGGAGAGAATAGTAAGAAAACATAACATAAATCCTCAAGCGCCGCAAGTACTCCACCTTACTAAAGGATGAAATTTTTTGTGGTCAGATAATGAGATACTATCGTCAGAGAATTGGTTACAAATTACTGGCACGCATTAATCGAATTACCTAAGTAAATAAAAAAAAACAATTTGGACCCGAAAATGCCTTAAATTAACTCAAGCGAATGGACCTATTTTTGGACGCGGTTTTTTCATTCGAAAGCCAGTTTCCTTGAGGTGGTTCTCAGCCATATTTGGTCAAATCGGTCGAGCAGTTTGAATCCAATCCAAGCTCTTATCCAAACTTTTTAGAGTAGTTTCTTAAGGACTGTCTTTTTGCGTAGGGCTTCTTAATGTTTAATACTCATTGATCATTTCGTCATCATTCCTAAATCCTCAGCCAACCTCCGAAGAACAGGAATTGGAAGACATCCTGGCTACAGCTCAACCAGTGGAAGGCATTCCGAAGACCTATGGCATGAATTTGACGTCAGGTGGAGGAAAAGTGTGGAATGTAAGTATAATCATGATAGTGTTCCATGCTGGTCTGGAAGCAGAGAAAAAGCATAGAAGGTACCAGTTCTCTTCCCGCGCACAGCCCATCGAGAGAATCGGCGAAATTATGTTGAGGCGATGCTAGTAACTCATCATTATTAAGATTCCCCTTTCCACCTATATACCTAAAATCATGCTAAACGTGGTATTTTTATGGTGTGGCAATGCGCCTTATGCATCCGACCGGTACGGTGTTACCGGGTATGTGGGGCTCCCGCGACGGCAGACTCACTAAAAACCACACGGATTCCCTATTCGGTCGTGTGAGGCGTAACGGCACTCGGTGTCACCGCGATGCACTACCACCTTGGGATAGGGTTCCCTCTTCACAGCACCTGTGCGATGCAGGTTTGGGAAAGCCGGTCCTCCTCGCTGGTGCTTGTTACCTGTCCAGTCTGCCTGGAGGATAAAACGTGATTTATGTATATGTATGTAAAAGCAACAAATATTTGCAGGACCTGGTGAATCCGCCCGTTTCTTACGAAGTTGGAACCACGGAACGCAACCAACCGGAGGTACCGTATTTGATTCACTACAATAATATATATACGCCCACAATCCGACAATTTTGCTAATGGCTTAGGTCTTGCCACGTTGGGTTCTGTCTGTCCCGTAATTGATAAAGACGTGATTTGTGTATGTATGTCTCTTAGAATATTTACGAAAATTTTCAGCAGGCCACCCCTGCAAAGATACTTCATTTAAATTTTTAATTCAAAATCTAGTTCCGCCCTCGACGCTTCACTTTGAACATCGATGTATGGAAACAATTGTCAACTATGATTCAAAAATCCTGAGAAACATTTACAGGCCTGTTTAGTCAAAACAAGTTCAAGAATTTATTAAATTTCTAGGAAGCAAAAGAAACAACGCCATCACCAGCCATCATTGAGGAACCAACAACTGCCGCAGAACAGCCAATTGAACCTGGCAACCCTGAAGAACCAGAGAAGGCCAAAGAACCAGCCAATCCTGAAACACCAGTCCCTGAGGCAACAGAACCTGCAATTACAACAAACGAACCATACGTACCTGAAAATGAGATAGTCGATGAAAAAGCTACTGAGCTACCAGATACAAGTACAGTTGGAATATCAGACATTGTGACTGAAACAGAAGCAAAAGAAACAACGCCATCACCAGCCATCATTGAAGAACCAACAACTGCCGCAGAACAACCAATTGAACCTGCCAACCCTGAAGAACCAGAGACGGCCAAAGAACCAGCTAATCCTGAAACACCAGTCCCTGAGGTAACGGAACCTGCTACTACAACAAACGAACCAGTCGATGAAAAAGCTACTGAGCAACCAGACACCAGTACAGTTGAAATATCAGACATTGGCACTGAAACAGAAGCAAATAACGAAAACAACCTCACCACAGAGCTTCCCGCAATAATAGAACCAGGGACTGAGCCGATTGAGTCGATTACTGAAGAAACGACTAACAGTGATCTTCCGGATATAAGTACTACCGAATCCACTGTTGAAGATGTAACGAATGGTAATGATGAAACTGTAGAGCCTGTTACGGATGCTGGGGATCCTGAAAATCCAGAGGAACCGGAGACAGGAAGTGGGGAACCTGGAGACGAAGTAAGTCACTACATTAGTTTATGCACGCATCCCTCGCATGTGCGAATTGATTTGGCTATTGATGTACCGCTCGAAAGCTAAAGTTGCAAAATTTACAGGAAAGTTGATGAACGAAAATTTCTAAGAATTCTCAAATTTTCTCAAATTAAAAATTATCTACGCGGACGGAGTCGCGGGCAAAAGCTTGTTACAACTAAATTGGCTACATTTTGATTACAGGTGGAGCCTGAAGAACAACCTGACATAATGAGCGAACTGTTAAAGAGCGTAAGTATTATAGTAAATTAGGTAATCATCTTCAGTCTATCATACTTCCCACTACTGGGCACAGGCATCTCAGAATGAGAGACCTTGCACCACAGCCCCCACACAACCCCAATGCCGATTGGAAACTTCACCTACACCATTGGTTCACGACACAGATTTGAGAAAAGATCATGGAAAATTTGAAATGGTTAACATAAATTTCATAGAACTCTGAGGTTAAATTTAAATTAAAATACATACATACACAAATACAATACAACACAATAACTCTTTAATTGCAACTACTGTATTTTTTTTAAATTACAGGAACAATTTTGGCAATGGCTGGGAGAGTGGATGGCGTCCTACACGGAATTAATGGAGAAGGTACCTAATATTTTTAATACACTAAAGTGCTAAACAGGCCAGCGGTACGCCGGATAGTGAAACATCAAAGTTGCTGACAGATGTGCAATTTGCAAAAATTTTTCAAATTTTTTTTAAATTTTTTTGCTCATAATTAACTTTATTTTAGACTACTTGTAATATCTGCAAATTAAACTGGCCACTAATAAAGATTGCCATCCACGAATAAACGACATAGCAAAAATCACGGTCACCCAATGTACACAAACAGTGTATAAATAGCTTTATAATTCTAATTGTTTTCCCACAGCATATAAGAAAAATCGCGGTCCAAGAAATATGCAAATCAAGACAAGGCGACATCTGCCCTTTAAACAAACCGGAAGACTCAGGATCCATAATTAAAGATGACAAAGTCACTATAGATGGTAAAGATGTGAAAGGTCATTTAAATCAACTGAGGAGAGGTAACAAAGGCAATAGCGTCGATGCAACCACTATCTATGGCAATTCGGTTGGCAATGAACAAGTAACCAATGTTTTTATATTTAATTCCGATGCGAAAGATATTCTTGAAGGACTGAAGCCTGATAACAATAATAAAGTTAATATCATAGTTGAGAATAAAGAAGAGGGTAGAAGTAACATAGAGGATATAGAAGCTGCAGTAAACACAGAGGTCCCAGAGCTAGAGGCAACTACGGAAATCACAGAACTGTCGGGCATCGAAGACAGAGGCGATGGAACGGAAGCACCAAAAGTTGAAGATGTTACAACCGAAGAGCCAATTTCTGAAAATAAAGAAGCTGATGTCAAAGACGTGGAAAAAGTGACAGAAGAGCCGAAAGAGGACGCTACGGAGATCGCAGATGTGAGAGAAGTGACAGAATTGAGTGAATCGGGTATTGAGAATACGACGGAAGCGAAATTGGAAACATTATAGATTGGATGTTTGGTATATATTGAATAGATAGATTAATTAACTAATTACTCGCCATTATTATAATTATGTGTAGAAATTATCTGGTGTCTTTCATAGTCTTTCATAAATATGTTGTTGTTTATTTAAAATAGACCTTTTCGCCGCCACGTCAAATACAAGAGACGTCACCCATACGCCAGACTTCTTTATTGCGATGCGCTAAGTGGAACTTAAACTCATTTGCCCGAAGGTTGCTTTTGCATTGCAGTAATGGACGTATATACAGGGTGGAAAGTTGAAATGGGGCAGCAAAGGCAGCTACTAGATCCCTTGCTGCTACGCGAAAATGCTCTTAGGAGACCTTTACTAACTTTTTGAGTGATGACAATCGACATTCACAGATTTTTGGTAAAATGTACAGTCAGCGAAAAAATCGACAGATCTGACTTTTTTTTTAATGCCAATCGGTCCCATTTCTATCAAGGATTAAAACACTCTTTGAGACCAACCGAGGTTAGAGTACTACTCGTATTTAGAGTTCTCTTTCCGCACAGACTACAATGATACCGATTTTTCTCATTTCTATTATCCTAATTGTAGTTGTCTACTTTAATGATTTTTAAGCTAAAGAAAATTTCACATTGTAATTAATTACCCTATGAACTGTATGGAAAAAGTTTTCTTTGATTTGTGGGTGTTCTAGTACTCTAACCTCGGTTGGTCTCAAAGAGTGTTTTAATCCGTGATAGAAATGGGACCGATTGGCGTTAAAAAAAAAAGTCAGATCTATTGATTTTTTCGCTGACTGTACATATTATCAAAAATCTGTGAATGTCGATTGTCATTACTCAAAAAGTTAGTAAAGGTCTCCTAAGAGCATTTTCGCGTAGCAGCAAGGGATCTAGTAGCTGCCCTTGCTGCCCCATTTCAACTTTCCACCCTGTATGTGTCGTTGGCGTCGAAAAGGTTAAACTTACTTTGACAAAGTGTATTAAAATTATTCCGAAATGTTTTGGCACGTGGTTGGTTTTCTTCCACGCTGGTCTGGGAGTAAAGAAAAAACAGAATATACCAGTTGCTTCTCTTCCCGCGCATGGTAAAAGCCCATCGAGGGAATGGGCGAGTCTTAGGAATCATGTTATAGGCGATGCTAGCAACCCATCACTATTCTGTTTTCCCTTTCCACCTGGCCCTTAATCATGCTAAACGTGGCCGCCGTTTCACCTTAGGCTCCGTCTACCCCGTAAGGGATAAAGACGTGATATATGTATGTATTGTTAGTATAGCCTCTGTCTGCCACGTTCACTCCAACTAAGCCAGCCACCTGGTTAAATATTTTAGAAAAAATTTAAAACATGTCTCGGTACTTCATGATATTTTAACCTCTTGACGTAGTCATCCCATGACAGCCAATGACAAGGCCACGCCAATGTCAACTCGAAATTAATTCTACAATGGTAAAAAAGCAACTGTCGTTTGTTTTTCCCGTGGCGTACAGAGCCCACGTCATTGGTAGTCTGGCGCACAAAAGGTTAAAAGGTTAATTTGTCTTAGTCGTAAGCTCCATAATATTGTAATCGATTACTTATAGATAGTATTAATAAATGCGTGTATTTTCGAATGTAATAAAGCTAATAATAAAACAAATTATAATAAAATTAAAAACAGATTTTATTAAAACCATGATCTGATATGGCACGATTAATGAACAATATAATAAACTAAATTACTTATTAATTAATTAATTAAAATATTACAGCTAAAGGTCGCTGACCTTAATCTTGACCTAGATAACAGCTGAACATCAAAAAGGTATCAAGTATTTAATAAAAAAGCATTCGATTTTGAATCTTCACATGATAAAATTTAAATTCAAAATATCGTACCTACCTAGAAACTTTACAGAGCGAAAAACGAACACCACATAAAGATCTAAAATATTAGATATAACTTATTGTCTAAAAAGAACACAACACATTCTTTTACATTTGAAAAAAAGCTGCATTCATGGATTTAAAAAAAACATGCCACAAAACACTTCACAGGTACTTTTTTTTTTAATACAAACTGACCAGTGATTGACCTCTATCTCACTCGGTGGAAGGTGCAGATGAGGCCAAAGGCGTAACACACTGGTTCAGTAATAGCCTATTCACTCTAGCCTTGAAGAGCCCTAGGTTGTACCTATCTGTCCGGAAATACAGACGATGGGAGCGAATTTCATTCCCTAGCAGTTCGCATTAGGAAGGATGAAGCAAACCGCCTCGTGCGGGCCAATGGTATGTTGTTACTCTTAATATAAAGGTGTGTTACTAAAAGAACTGTAGGTATCATAAAATACAGCATGTTTTTTGCGTATGTTATATGTTATTTCTTAAGTTTAAAATAGTTACCCTATGAGGCGTCCGTTTTTTTTCTGTATTAAGAAATATAAATTTAGTAAACTGCTAGTTCGTACTAGCACAGAGGTGCCGAGGAGTGTCTTCTTTTAACACATTACAGTAAACGTGGAAAAGTAACTTTCCAAACCCATTTTACCATTCTATGATTGAAACTAAGACTTAAAATCTAGACTAAAAATATAAAAACAATGAAACTCCCACGCCGGTCTGGGAGCAAAGAAAAAACATAGAATGTACCAGTTGCTTCTCTACCCGCGCATGGTAAAAGCCCATTGAGGGAACCATGTCATAGCCGATGATTTTCTACCTATACGCCCACAAACTTGCTAACCGTGGCCTGTAGGTCTTGCCATTAGGCCCTGTCTACCCCGTAAGGGATAAAGACGTGATTCGCGTATGTGTACACTTAAAAACTAAAATGGCAGTAATGAAGACTAAGTTAAACAACTCGTATTCATTGATACCTTAGATATTAATTTGCACTAACTATTTTGGATTTAACCTTTTCGACGACATCCATACGCCAGACTTTATTGCGATGCCTTAAGTTGAACCTGAACCTGATTGGACGAAGGTTGCTATGCATTAAAGTAATGGACGTATACGGGCATTTTCAAAAAAACGTGTACCCTTTTTCCAACAAGATTGCCTTAATTTCCCATACAACTTTTTCGTGTCAGTTTTGTGACGCCCCATATAAATCGTATGAAAATAGTGTCACAAAACTGACAAAAAAACCAATGGACACTTTTTTTCTTTACAAAAAGTGCTCATAATTCTGATTCAGAAAAACCCAAAATGTCACCATTTTGGAAAAAAAAGTCAAGGGTACACGTTTTTTTGAAAATGCCCATATAGGTCGTTGGCGTCGAAAAGGTTATTTCACAACATTTCAGCACACTTTGATCAGCTCTATTAAATACTTCCACAAAGATAAAGAGTTACCCCCTTATTCATAAACGCTCTATAGGCTTCTGCTAACTTAGCAATCGTTTGTCCTTATCTGTGAAAGGTAAATGTCAAAGTGACAGATAAGGACAAACGATTGCTAAGTTAGCAGTGGCCTATAGAGCGTTTATGAATAAGAGGGTTACTAGATACATCTGCAATTGCGTTTACACAGCCTTCATAGTTCTAGTAAACATTAGTGACTTACAGACAGCTACATGACCCTAAAAACAACTAAGGTATCAAGAAAACACAAGCCGCCACACAAATATATTCAAGGAACCACGGACAAAACAAGACAAGGAACCGACATTGAAAAAACACTCGAAAGTGATGAAAAATTGTGCTGAATTTGAAATACGAGTAGCTTAGAAGACACTTACGGCTCTCATTAATCTTGTGAACTAGTCAAAAATTGGATAAGATATTTATACCACTTTCGAGTGGTACTTTCAAAAATCGGGCGCCAGCACTGTCAATCGCCATGCAAAAGCGATCACAGAAACGTCAAAACTCGACAACAGATGGCGCTGTTATTGCACGACGCGTTAAAAGCGAAGCGATGACTCTACAATGTTACGTTCTCGATAGCACGCAACATTGCGGCAGCTGCGCGAACTAAAAACTAGAGTTACGTAAACCATCGCCTCGTAGTTGATTGATGCTAGTAGCGCCATCTATCGGGAACTTTTGTAAGTTCGCGTGACGCTTTTGTATGGCGATGGGCAGTCCTGTCTTATTCCGTCCATGCAAAGAACAAACTAAACGTCTGAGCAACAAGACTTCAGAATGAGAGCTTGGGAACTTCACACACACCACTGAATGGGGACTAGTTCATTTTTTACTCACCAGTTGGCGCCACTGTCGACTAAGGTCCTGAGGTACAGTCAAGTGTAATAATAATGATCTACACAAAGTTTCAAAAATAAGTACCATACGCTCTTACACCAGCGTAATAAGGTCGTGGGACATATTTTTAAGAAGTTCCTATTGATACTTATTTTTGCACTTGACTCGAGCTGTCAAAGGCGACTTTATAAGATCGACGAAACAAAGTATTAAATCTTAAATCTCATTAAGTTTATTAATTATAAATAACTATCATCATATCGAGTAGCTATGCCCCAATGTGCAGTTCCGTTTTACATTCATCGCCAAATAATTAATATTTGCTATAATTTCACGAAGGAGATCACTTTTCAACCGGTAAATGAGAGAAATTATGATTTATGTCACGAAGCCCGTCAAAACCAGTGAAAAGTGGGTGTTATTGACCTCACGCGACACTAGCGCCTCTAGTGGCAAACTCAAACGATAGCCCCCATTGTCTCACACGTGTGTGCGATTTCCTTCACCGAAAAGCTCATGGGAAATTCCGAATTTCGAATTCCAAAATTCCGAAAAACTCAGAAAACTGTCTTTTTCATTCCAGGCATTTAATTTGTTCTCGAATAACAGCTCTATTTAAAACACTAAATAAATCTAAAATATAACAAAATACATAATTTATTTCACTTAACTTAGTATAAAAATAAAATTTATAACAATTTAAAAAATCCAATATAACATTAGAAACCCTTTTACCGAAATAAAAAATATTTTTCTAAAATTTATTTAGTTTTTTTTTCAATTTTCAAAAATATTTTTTGATGGCAACATTTTTTAATAGTTGTGTCATCGGAGCTCTGCAGATTTACAGCCAGTATTTAGACTGACATTGCTACATAATTCAGGTTTCGGCCAAACCTTCGGTTTCGGCCGCAAAACAGCCGAAACTTCTTTCGCCGAAACTTACAATATCGCAGTTCACGTTAATTGTTCCCATTTTTACAAGCTTTATATTAACTTGCAACGTATGTATGTATGTATGTGTATATGTTTGTCCGGGTGGAATCTTGCGACTCAAATTTGAACCAGAAATCTTCATCCGATTGAGCTGAAATTTTGTATACTTGTGTAAGTCTCTACAATACAATCTGGTAGCAGAATTCTGGTGGTCCAGCCAGGACCGTCTCCGCAGGAGGGAGCTCTTCAACTTATAATTTGACTAGCGACCCGCCCCGGCTTCGCACGGTATATCATGCATGTATTATACATTATAAACCTTCCTCTTGAATCACTCTATCTATTAAAAAAAACCGCATCAAAATCCGTTGTGTAGTTTTGAAGATACATACGGATACGCATACATACGGATTTGGGGACAGAAAAAGCGACTTTATTTTATAATATGTAGTGATTCACACATGTAAGACATATGACAATGCAAGTACAGTCCAGTGGCGTAACTATAGGATGGCAGGGGTGGCAAAATGCCAGTGGTCCCTGGCTCTAGCCCCGAACTGGCTTGCTTTAGAGCACAGAAGGGACGCTTGCACTTCTTTATATTGAGGAAGGATCTGACGAATTTGCCAGCCCCAGACGTTATAGTTACGCCACTGGTACAGTCAGCAAAAAAGCTTGTAACTAAAATAAAATTTTAGGTTAGGTTACATTGCAGTTTAATTTGGACCCAGCATCACTGTAATAATGTTGAAATTACAATCCGAGATAAGCGAAGCGTAGAACCTTGTTATATTGGAGCAGCGAGAAGTTTAATAACTCATATATATGTAAAGAACGGCCCATTGACATTTCATTCAAAGTTTTAATCACATTTATAAGTTTCGGTTTCAGTTTTAGCCGAAATTATAAACCAAACTGAAATTTCGGTTTCGGTTTCGGCCAAAAAACATGGTTTGGTCGAACACTACTAACTATGTATAGATTACATATAATGTATGTATGAGATGTTGATTTATAATATTACTAGCTGTTGCCCGCGACTTCGTCTGCAAACTCGTTTATCACTATCCCGCGGGAACTACGCAATTTTCCGGGATAAAAAGAAGCTGTGTTATTCCAGACCATAATCTATCTCTGTTCCAATTTTCATCCAGATCCGTTAAGCCGTTCTGGCGTGTAAGAGTAACAAGCATCCATTCCATCCATACTTACAAACTTTCGCGTTTATAATATTAGTAGGATAATATGAGTATAGGAATAGACTTTTATTTAATTCATAGCTAAAGGATGGAAAATGGATGCAATATGCTGACGAAAGAATAACATGGATAAGACTTTTAATTAATTCATAGCTAAAGGGCGAACGAAGGATGCAACATGCTGACGAAAGAATTAGATGGATAAGACTTTTATTTAACTTCGATTAATATTTATGTATGAAAATATATGCAGTTTTTCTAATACATATCACTGGTGAAGTGTCACTTTACGAATAACTCTTACATCTGTCGATGTATAAAAGTCACTTTCCCTATATAAGTGCCCAGTGAACCATAAAAGGAATGCACTGAAAATATGTAATACAGAAAAAATATGATTATTTACTGCAATTTAATAAAATTATCAAACTTTCAATTATTTTCACCAATTGTAGTCATATCCATATTAAGTATATCGTTTGACGTGATTTTGTCTTAAATTGCATTCGCCATCCGCCCTGGTCATAACAGACGTAAATTTTCATATAATAACTAGGAGCATTTTTTTTCGCATAAAATTGTTTGGCCTAACTATCGTTTCGCATAATTAGGGTATTATACCGAAAATAAGTCGCGGGTTCACGGCGGATGCAAGCCGCTTCCAACCGAGGCAACTGGAGGTCTATTAGGGAGGCTTATGTCCAAAAGTGAGCGTCCTACGGCTGATATGATGATAATGATGATCCAAAAGAGTACGAATGAGACCCAATCGGTATGGCTCTGCTGTCCGTACGTCTGTTTCAGGGCCGTATCTTTTGAATCTTGAAATTTTCTATAAGGGCCGTTGTGAGAACAAATTATTATAAAAAAACCGGCCAAGAGCAAGTCGGACTCGATGCAAATTTGTAGGTATAAAATGACATAATACCTCGGCAAGTGTTACAACTGTCTCTATTAAAATCCATTATTAAAAGAGCCCTGCTTCCAAGCAAAATGTATGCAATGTGGGGTATTTTTTTGATAGACACGGACACAGACAAACAAAATGTAACATTTATCGTGCTATATGAGCTTCATACCAAATTACTAAGTAGCTGAAACATTCGCATAATTATGTGAAACGATAATTATGCCAAACCTTTATTAGGACAAACGGCGTGTACGCATTTTGAACCCGATTGTATGTATGTTTGTCTTTAATTGTCGGTTATCCTCAGTTCCGCCAGCTCCTTCTCTTCGTCTACTTCGTCTTCATCATCAGACCCATGGACCGATGCAGCAGGGGTCGTTGCTCCTGTAGAAAAGATATTTCATCAGTATGATCATAATTTTCTTATTATATTAACATAATTTTCATAATTATCATATTTATCATTATCATCATCATCATCATCATCATCATCATCATCATCATCATCATCATTAATTTTCGAACTCTGTACACTTTGTGGACGGTTTATGCGTTGTCATTCAATATACATATAAGCATACTAGATGTCAAGTCGATTTGACGACTAGAAGTGAGTCAATGATACAAACATGATATTATTAACATTCTAAGTTATATTACATCTTTTGAAAACAGTGAAAAATGGTGAAAAAAACAACAAAAAATACAAAAAACGCTCTACTAGTGTGTGAAACGAAGCCTTCTATAGTTTGTGGTCTAAAGGGTGGGGGTGAACTTTGCCTTTCCCAAAACGCTCTCAAACAATCAAAAAAAAACTTTATATATTTTACTGTGCACTTGATCTAAATAAAAAATATTAAAAATTTCATTCTTAATACAAGCTTTAAAGTATTTTAAAAACGATATCGTAAATCGAAATTTTGATAGTGACTTTAAATCTACCAGTAGTCTAGTCTATTATAATATAGTATATATTTCTAGTTCTCACTATGCGTCTAAAAGTTCTCATAATGCAACGGAAACGTCAATATGTGACTGACTGATCTCATTATGCGACGGAAAATTCTCATTGCGCGACCGAAAATTCTCATTGCGCGAACGAAATTTCTTATAACACGTCCGAAAGTCCTATTCTGCATATTTTCGTGCAAAGCCCCACGAAACGTCCACCACTACAGTGCGCAAAACACAACCTATTCGTCTTCAACGGCGTTCAACTTGGATATTAACTCGTCGATTTGCTCCGACACCGCGTCCCCAAGCGGCTCCAGAAAGTTCTCATTAGGCGACCGAAAATTCTCATTATAGGACTGAAAGTACTCATTATACGACCGAAAATGTTCATCGTGACACCGCAAGTTCTCATTGTACAACCGAAATTCTCATTATGCGACCAAAAATTCTCAATATGCGACTGAAAATTCTCATTGCGCGATCGAAATTTCTTATAACACGTCCGAAAGTCCTAGAGTTCTGCAATTTTTTGTGCAAAGCCCCACGAACCACCACTACAGTGCGCAAAACATAACGCAACCTATTTGTCTTCAACAGCGTTCAACTTGGATATTAACTCGTCGATTTGCTCCGACACCGCGTCCCCAAGCGGCTCCAGAAAGCTCTCATTAGGCGACCGAAAGTTCTCATTATAGGACTGAAAAGTACTTATTATATGATCGAAAATTCTCATTGTGACACCGAAAGTTCTCATTGTGCGACCCAAAATTCTCATTATACGACCGAAAATGCTCATTATGCGATCGAAAATTCTCATTGCGCGACCGAAAATTCTCATTGCGCGATCGAAATTTCTTATAACACGTCCGAAAGTCCTATTCTGCATATTTTCGTGCAAAGCCCCACGAAACGTCCACCACTACAGTGCGCAAAACACAACCTATTCGTCTTCAACGGCGTTCAACTTGGATATTAACTCGTCGATTTGCTCCGACACCGCGTCGCCAAGCGGCTCCAGAAAGCTCTCATTAGGCGACCGAAAGTTCTCATTGGGCGACCGAAAGTTCTCATTGGGCGTCCGAAAGTTCTCATTCTCGGACTCGTTGAATTGCTTCTCGTTGCCGTCTCCCGTGGATTCTTGCTTGACGTCAAGTGTTACTCGTAGAGATTGGGTAACAGACGTTTGGGTTTCAATTTCTTTGGTGTCTTTTATGAAAGTCGGTCTCGATTGTTGACGCACTGGATTAAACATGTTATTAATTTAAAAAACGGCCAAGTACGAGCCGGGCATTCCGTGCAAATTCTGCATGTGGATATACAATCCAAAAACATAGAATGTACCAGTGTGGAGCAACAGATGGTAAAAGCCCATCGAGGGAATGGGCGAAATCCTTAGGAATCATGTTAAAGGCGATGTGGCTAGCAACCCATCACTGTTTTGATTCCCCTTTCCATCCATATGCCCACAATCGTGCTAAACGTGGTCTTGAGGTCTTGTTACCTTAGGCTCTGTCTACCCCGTAAGGGATATAGACGTGATTTGTGTATGTGTATGTATTAATTTAAAAAACGGCCAAGTGCGAGTCGGGCTCGCGCGCCGAGCATTTCGTGCAAATTCAGCACGTGGATATACACCCAGTATAAGCAGAGCCCTGCTTCCTAAGCAAAATGTAGGCAGTGCGAGGTCATTTTATATTGGTCACTTACATAGACAGACCGACATAAAAATATTCTGTTTTCAGTATTTATTGTTATAGCGGCAACAGAAATACATCATCTGTGAAAGTTTCAACTGTCTAGCTATCACGGTTACTGAGATACAGCTGTGACAGACTGACAGACAGTGGATTCTTAGTAGGAGTTATTCGACAATGTTCTAATTACAAACATGCTGTGTTAAAAAAATACAGACGAATTGAGAACCTCCTCCTTTTTTTGAAGTCGGTTAAAAATGACAAACATATTGCCACCTACCACTGGGAAACATGAACTTTTGCGAGATGCCTGCAAAACAATATTATAACGTTACAACTGAAGACAGGGTGACCAAACCAAATGGGTCAGTTGGGGAAGTTAAAAACTATAAGCGACTAGCTGTTGCCCGCAACTTCGTCTGCATAGAATTCGTGTATCGCTATGCCGCAGGAATTACGCAATTTTCCGGGACAAAAGCCTATGTGTTATTCCAGACTATAATCTATCTATGTTCCAAATTTCAGCCACTCCAAAAACCATAGAATGTACCAGTTGCTTCTCTTCCCGCGCAGGTAAAAGCCCATCGAGGGAATGGGCGAAAATTTTAGGAATCATGTTATAGGCGATGCTAGCAACCCATCACTATTCTGATTCCCTTTTCCATTCATACAGCCGCAATAATGCTTAACGTGGTCATCAGGTCCTGTTACCTTAGGTCAGGGCTGGCGAACCAATGGCACGCGTGCCACTGTTGGCACGCTTCAAAATCATTTGGGCACGCCATTAATAAAAAAAGGTTTATTTTTGTCCATTAAATCACCAACTTAAGATTCTTTTATTATGAAACTAGCTGTTGCCCGCAACTTCGTCTGCATAGAATTCGTTTATCGCTATCCCGCGGGAATTACGCAATTTTCCGGGATAAAAAGTAGCCTATGTGTTATTCCCGACTATAATCTATCAATGTTCCAAATTTCATCTAGATCTGTCCAGCCGTTCTGGCGTGAAAGAGTAACAAACATCCACACATACTCACAAACTTTCACATTTATAATATTAGTAGGATAGGGCGGAAAACGGTCAATGCGGTCATATGATGGTAAAATAACAACAGACTCAAGACAACAGGGTCTTTGATGACAGGTCAGAGCCAAATATTACTTTATTTGTGAAAAAATGGCACGTCCACCAAAAAAGGTTCGCCACCCCTGGCTTAGGCTCTGTCTACACCGTAATTACGTGATGTATGTATGTATGTATGTACTAGTGATGTAACGAATGTCATTTTTTAAACATTCGCGAATGCGAATGCAAATGTCTGCTACTGACATTCGCGGATGCGAATGCGAATGCGAATGTAGAAGTGTTCAAATTTGGCGCCAATTGTCTATGGCTTTGCTGGCAGTTACGAGGTGCGTTCCGTTTGTATTTTGTTCCGAGAATGGCCGAGTTGTTACGAACTCATCCGACTGAATTGTCATTCCGCTCGCGCCGGCCTTTTCGTAAACAAAACAAGTGAATTTTGAGGTTAGAGTTTTTTCTTGCATTAAAAACATAAAAAATGAATGGGTTTTTGCTTTTAATAACCTACCATTATCTTCAAATCGTTTGTTTTTTTTGATATTCATATTCGCAAAACATTCGCAGAAATTTTGCGGATGCGAATGCGAATACGAATATCCAAAAATATGCGAATATCCGCGAATGCGAATGCGAATGCGAATATTCGTTACATCACTAGTATGTACCACCGTGTGTCATGAAAAAACCAGCAGTATATATACACTTACTAGAGTGCGTAGGGCTCGGAGGCTCAGAGATGGGTCTTGGATAGTTAAATCTCTTCCCGAGCTCTAAGTCCATGTGATCTACATAGTCCGGGTACACAATCTTGAGCGCCTGCGCACGCGCTTGACGGTAGTACTGAAAAAAAAAAACAAATTAAGCAAGTAAATTCTAATCTAGTAAGTAATCTAGTAAGTATCTAGTAAGTAAGTAATTACTTAAACTGTCTCCAACTTATTTCTTGTATTGGTTGTCTGGAAGAGATCGCTATTAAGCGATAAGACCGCCTATTGTCTACTTTGTTCTTTGTTTCTGTATTGTTTTGTACTGATTTGTGGTGTTCAATAAAGAGTAATTGTATTGTATTGTATTGTAATCTATAAATTGTAATCTATGTTGAAGGAGCACTATCTGTCATCTTGTGCATAAATCTTGTAGCTGGCTTTTTTTTAGGTACGTGTGTATGTGTCTATTTATATCTCCATTTATTATAAATGTGTGTTTTATGTATAATATATTATGTATTTCAATATTTAGTATATTAATATATATTCTAAATTGCACCACCTGCTCAGATCTGTTCTGTTCTCCAGTCCCTTATGGTTGGCTGGTAGAAATCGCTCTGTAGCGATAAGGCCGCCTATTGTTACCTTGTAATATTCTGTATACCTTTTTTCTGTTTTGGTTGTTATATGTGGCGTTCAATAAAGAGTTATTGTATTGTTGTATTGTATTGTAAATTTCTAAACTTCTTAAATGTACCAGTTGCTTCTCTTCCCGCGCAGGTAAAAGCCCATCGAGGGAATGGGTGAAAATCTTAGGGATCATGTTATAGGAGATGTGGCTAGCAACCCATCACTGTTTTAATTCCCCTTTCCATGACGCCCACAATCATGCTAAACGTGGTCTTTAGGTCTTGTCACCTTAGGCTCTATCTACCCCGTAAGGTATAAAGACGTGATTTACGTAAATTTCTAAACGACACTAAAAATTAGGACACAGAAAAATCTGAAAAGTAAAGCTATGGCTGGGAATCGAACTCGGATCCTCGTCATTCCGTGACGCGTGCTACCCCTACAGCACCTATAGCAGGTGGGCAAGCCTTCGAATTGTTATATCTGTTACTAGCTGTCAAAAAGAATTCTAAATACAGTTAAAGAGCTACCGCCATAGAATACATACATACGCAAATATGTACAATACAATACAATAACTCTTTATTGAACACCACATATAACAACCAAAACAGAAAAAAGGTATACAGAATATTACAAGGCAACAATAGGCGGCCTTATCGCTACAGCGCGATCTCTACCAGCCAACCATAAGGGACTGGAGAACAGAACAGATCTGAGCAGGCAATTTAGAATATATATTAATATACTAAGTACTGAAAATACATAATATATTATACATGAAACACACATTTATAATAAATGGAGATATAAATAGACACATACACACATGCCTTAAAAAGCCAGCTATAAGATTCATGCACAAGATGACAGATAGTGCTCGTTCAACATATGTATGTATGTATATAGCTGCTAAACTTACAATGCCAAGGTTCCTCCAGTCCATCATGTCAGACAGACGCTCGGTACGATTCCTCTGAATAATGCGCTGCCTTCTGGACATCCTGCATAACAAACAAACAAACATAATTTAATCTATGTTCCAAATTTCATCCAGATCTGTCCAGCCGTTCTGGCGTGAAAGAGTAACAAACATCCATCCATCCATACTGACAAACTTTAACGTTTATAATATTAGTAGGATGGATGTATGGTCTTCCATACTGGTCTGGGAGCAAAGAAAAAACATAGAATGTATCAGTTGCTTCTCTACCCGCGCAGATGGTAAAAGCCCATTGAGGGAATGGGCGAAAATAATAGGAATCGTGTTATAGGCGATGAGGCTAGCAACCCATCACTATTTTGATTCCATTTTCCACCTATACGCCCACAATCTTGCTAAATGTGGCCTGTAGGTACCTGTTACATTAGGCTCTGTCTACCCCGTAAGGGATAAAGACGTGATTTGTGTATGTATGTATGTTATATGTGCCTAGCTAATTACGGAGACAACTTACTTGGTAAAATCGAACATATATTGTGCCAGCTGTTGCACTGAACCTTCTAGCGATATATATCTTCTGTCGACGACATATATACCGTATGACATGGGATCAGCTATATGTTCTTGCATGAAGCAACCAAAACCTGAAAAAAGGGTTTAGTTTTTAAGATAATACAGCATTATTAAGCGAAAAAATAAACATAAAATAACCAAAATGACCAATATTTTGTCTATTTTTAAACGCTGTTGACGTGTCTGTTTTTTGTTGGGTCAAGTCTTGCAGGTCAATTTGACTTCTAGTGGTTGTATTGCCTTGAAATTCAGTACACACATGTAGGATGGACGACAATGCAAGTACAGTTGCCATCAGATATTTCAGAACGGCCAAGGTGGTCAAAAATATCGACACATTCACTTTATTACTTAGGTTTTAGGATATTTTTGATCAAATTGGCCGCTCCGAAATATCTGATAGCAAATGTACAGTCAATAACACTTTTGTCAAAAATGAAATTTGTAACAAAAACTTATATTATCTAAAATCGCGAAAGACATTCTCGACAATTTTTTACTTAAAAAACCAGTTTGTCAGAAATGAGTCATTTCAAATGACCAAAATGACCAAAATTTAAAATCTTTCAAAAAAATTACAAAAATGACCGCCACATCGCCCCCTTTTCAAAATGACCAAAATGACCGAAATTTCGCCTCCTTTTAAAAATGACCAAAACGACCGACATCTGTTCCCAACCAACCTGACAGGTTCGTCGTGATGCTGGGTATGCCCATGACGGTGCACTCCGCGGGGGTGTAGCCCCAGGGCTCGTAGTACGACGGGAACACCCCCAGGTGGCAGCCTCTGACAAACTCCTCGTATTCCAGACCGAAGAGAGGGTTGGTCGAAGTCAGGAACTCAGGGTGGAATATGACCTGAAAATTGGTGAAACCTCTTGAATTAAAATAAGCAGAGCAGGGATAAAAATAATGTATAATAGTCGTAACGGTATGCAAGAGAGTACAGAGACAAGTGATTGACACAATAGAACACAATAAAGCGTATTCTAAATTATAAATCAACTAGCTTTTGCCCGCGGCTTCGCACGCGTGAACCATAGCAGTGGACTAATATAGGCTGATGATGATGATGATGATGAGTTATTATAGTTACTGAGATAGCGTCACTCGGAGTCGAATATATAATTCCCGTTTTTTCCTTATCCCGCGGGAATTTCCAAAAATCCTTCCTTAGTGGATGCC
Organism: Pandemis cinnamomeana; assembly: GCA_932294345.1. Lineage (NCBI taxonomy): Eukaryota > Metazoa > Arthropoda > Insecta > Lepidoptera > Tortricidae > Pandemis > Pandemis cinnamomeana. The sequence continues at coordinate 5,722,824 of OW028731.1, forward strand.
TACATTGTATAAGGTATCTATGTGCAAAATTTCAAGTTTCTAAGTCCAGTGGATTGGGCTGTGCGTTGATATATAGTTAAGTCAGTCAGTCAGTCAGTCAGTCAGTCAGTCAGTCAGGACTTAGAATTTTATATGTATAGATAGATAGTATCAAAAACAGCCAGGGTGTTTCATATTAATATAGGAGACAAGAAGGTTTAACAAAACCAACCAGTGTTGTTATGGATATGCATATCCGTAACCGAAACTATCGGATATCAGAAATAAAAAAATATCCCTAATAGTTTCGTATTTGCGGCTTTTGCTGTGGAGAACCTGGGACCGTGGGGACCCGAAGCAAAAAATGTTTTAAAACTTTCAGCCAGCATTATGGGCAGCTTGCCCCATGGCAACGATCTGGGCGATATTTGTAAATATAGGTATTTAGGCATTGACTTACAATAAACAACTAGACTCTCAGTCGCTAACAAAGGTTCCTCAAGAAACGTCCGAGTTGCTTTGTCTATGTGTTGTGTGTGCCAACACATCGACTTAGACAGATAACATTAACATATTCGTTCAAATTGACACCTTATTTCGTGGCAGTAATGTTTAATATCAATGGCGTAGGATCGTGAGAAGTAATGACACGACGCCACGCGCTGGAAACCTGCCTGTCTCTTTTGTTCTCAATAGTAAGATTACGGTGCGAAAGAGACATAAACATTGTTATCAAAGCGCGGTCGACACACAACTGAACAAAAACTCCGCACAATAGACGCGTCGTGCAGACTTTTGCTTCGGCCAGTTTTTGAGCGTGATTGGGAGTCTAGTTGTTTATTGTACGTCAATGTATTTAGGATTAGATTAAGGTGACGCGTGCTATACCCCTACACCACCCATAGCAGGTGGGTAAGCCTTCGAATCGTTTTATCCGTTACTAGCTGTCACGTGACCTTGTTACTACGCGAGATTTTGCCGCCAAGCGTCATCTGTTTGAATGACGTGCCTGTACGACACAATTACAATACAAACAAACCATTTACCACTTACTTTGACATTGTCATGGACAGTGTTTAACAGTTGACATCTCCTGACCGCATTTAGGACCGGGTCGCTCCAATCATCCACCTAAAAAACAGGTTATCTTAGTATGTGAAGCTAATTAAAGTACTGAACACAGTAATACTAGATTGTACTTCTTTTCTAATATGCATGTCATGCAAAAAACATAAATAAAAGGGTAGTTTGGGAAAATATATCGACGGTACTCTGACTCAACCTCGCATATGAAATTTTATGAAAATGGAAAAATCACTTTAAACCGTGCACTTAAGGTTGTTATTTCAATGTCGTCAAAGTTGATAAACGAGGTTGAGTCACAGTACCGTCGATATGAATGTAGGTACATTTATGCTTATTTATACGGTTTCGAATCAGTACGACTTTGGTTTGCACGTGTAACAGTTGTGCTCATTAAACTTTGATAATGATCCCGTAGAGAGATCGAAACGCGTCAGTGTTTGTGTGGTGTAAGGGATAATTCAGTTTGTGGGATTTATATGTGTTTTATTGGCAGCAGTAGAGGGAGGGATTGAATGAAAAACATATATATTTCACACAGGCTTGGTTATCTTGCAAGTGAGTAGCGGAGTAGCAAGGTAAAATTTTTTAATTACACATAAACGGATAACTCACGTATAAAAGTCGAGTGATGCTCGACATGTTTCGGACTATTTCGAAGTCCTTTTTCCAATTTCAACCGGGATAGTGGATGGTCGGTGCCCCGAGTTGGAAAACTGTTTTAAATATTGACCAAACGGTGAGTGTGAGCGAACCTTTACGGAGTGACGTGATCAGTGTTGTGTGCTGCCCGACATTTGACAATAATAAAAATGACGATGAAAACGAGGGTAGTTGTGCGCCGCTGTCAGTTGCGTCGAGCAGCCGCGCGAGCAGAGCGCTGGCGCGCAGTGTTCGTGTCGCTGCCGCCGGGGCGAGCGCTCTTGGAAAAAGGACTTCGAAATAGTCCGAAACATGTCGAGCATCACTCGACTTTTATACGTGAGTTATCCGTTTATGTGTAATTATGATTGAGTCTCACGGTAGTTTCATGTTGAAAGTAAAATTTTTTGTTCATTGAAATGGACCTCCGCAGTAACGCCTGATTCAATAGAATTGGGATGCGGCATGGACAGCCGCAACTACTCACCACGTTGTGTGTGGTGACCGGCGGTAGACCGTCCCGCTGGAGTGCGTAGAGACACCTCTTCAGACGCACCGTGTCCTCCTTGTGGAGAAGATCCGAAGTCTCGGGAAGGTGGCCACTGTTACAAAAATGAAAATAAGTTTCTGTGAAAAAATATTTTTAGTACAAGCTTTTTTCAAATCAAATCAAATCATATAATTTATTTGTTAACATAGGTAAATGTTGATGTTACATAAATCTTGTATCACTATGCTTGCCATAAGCAATATACAACAAGATGCAATATACAACAAGATCCCCAAGTCGATTCAAGATGAACCCAATATAACCGGTTTTAAAAAGCAGCTCAAACAATATTTAATGAAAAGATCTTTCTACTCCATCAAAGAGTTTTTAAATGAAAAATAAGCAGAACATTTATTTATTTATTTACCATGTTAAGAAACTTTATTTAGCCATGTCTACTTTGTGTGTATAAATACTATTTTTATTTTTATTTTTAATTTTAATTCTATCTTTATCTTTATCTCTACATATAATGTATTGTAAAGACTACCTTCCGGCTCTCTGTGGTATTAATTTGTTGCTCGTACGTTTAATTTTAATTAGTTTTAAGTGCAAGTGCCATACAAATATTACTATTGCTGTTATTATAATAATAAGTTTTAGTTTTAAGATTATTTTATAGTAAATTGCTGTGCCCTTACAGGGTAAATGTTTGAAACTATATACATAATAACATCTTTGTCACAACATTTTTATGCAATAAATAGTTTGAGTTTGAGTAAGGCATACACGCAGCATAGCTATTTATTAATAATATTAGGTACACAGAATCAAACTATAATAATTAAGATATCAGTCAGTCTCAAGGTTACCACATTCAAACAAACAATTTTTTAACAGATTATACATTATAGGACCTCAAATTGTCATTTTTTGCTGACTGTACTTGCATTGTCATCTATCCTACATACTAGCTTTTGCCCGCGACTTCGTCCGCGTACATAACGTCAGAGTGACGACACACCCCATACATCCACTCATGTCTCCAAGTATAAGGTTTGTATTGCCTATCCCGTGGGAAATTCGGAAAATCCCTTCTTAGAGCACGTCTACAGATCCTCTAGGAATATTATCTACTAATTACAGTCTTAATTATTTACCTCGTGTTTTTATCCCGGGGGAAATTTGAAAAATACCTTTGTAGTGCACCTTTATACTAATCAAGGAATAATATGTAGGTATGCCAAATGTAATGTAGCTTTATTGGTACAACATTTCGAGATTTTCCAATATATAGGATACTTTTTATCCCGATCTACCCGCAGGATATCCTATATCCGTCTCCTGGTTCTAAGCTACCTCCCCACCAATTTTCAGCCAAATCGGTTCAGCCGTTCTCGAGTTATAAAAAGTGTAACTAACACGACTTTCTTTTATAAATATAGATATGTGTACCGAATTTCAAGTCAATCTGACTATTAGAAGTGGGCCGAATTTGACTTATATTCGAACCTAGATTTTGTTTAGATTGCAATTAAGTCAAAAGCTTGAGAGGGGTAGGGGGAAGGGTGAGGGGGGACAGAGTTAGGAATTTGAGAGGGGCAGTGGGGTAGGGGGTAAATGTGAGGGGGGAGAGGGAAGAGGTGAGTTCTTTATTCTTTTCTTCTTTCTTATTATTATATTTTGTTTCACTTTGACCAGTAGACTTTATACATCTCTACTATAGACTAATATAATTTAAGGTACCTACGTAACTGGGGACCTTATACATTCTTTTTTATAAATGTATTACAAGCTTAAGAGGGGTAGGGGGAAGGGTGAGGGGGAGAGAGTTGAGAATTTGAGAGAGAGGAGTGGGGTAGGGGGTAAATGTGAGAGAGGAGGGGAAAGGGGGGAGAGTGGCGGAGGGGGGGAGTACGTGAATGTCAGACTAGGGGAGGGGGAGATAGGACGAGGGGGGGAAGTGGGTGAATGTGAGGGGGGAGAGTGTAGGGGGGGAGTGGGTGAATGTCAGAGTGGAGGAGGGGGGAGTGGGTGAATGTGAGAGGGGAGGGGAAGCGGGGAGAGTGGCGGAGGGGGGAGTACGTGAATGTCAGACGAGGGGAGGGGGAGAGGACGAGGGGGGGAAGTGGGTGAATGTCAGAGAGGAGAGAGAAGAGGGAGTGGAGGGGGGAGGGGGTGGAGGGGGTGAATGTGAGAGATGGGGGGGGGGAGTGAAGATGCACCGACCTGAGGCATATGTCGTACATCCGCTTGCCGACCTTCTGCTGTATGTCGCTGATGGTGTCGCGCAGCGCCTTGGTGACGGCGTGGCCGCGCAGGCTCTCCACGTTGAAGTTGTTGCAGCGCGTCGGGAAGATGAGGAACGCTACCACCGTCACGTCCGACCCTGACGACTGGCATTACCACCAAGCATTAATCGAGTAATCACACATAAACGGATAACTGAACTATTTCGTAGTCCTTCCTCTCGGAGCGCTCGCCCCGGCGGCAGCGACACGAACACTGCGCGCCAGCGCTCAGTTCGCGCGGCTGCTCGACGCAACTGACAGCGGCGCACAACTACCCTCGTTTTCATCGTCATTTATATTACTGTCAAATGTAGGGCCCAGTTGGGAAACCGTTTTAAATATTGACCAAACGGTGAGTGTGAGCGAACCTTTACGGAGTGACGTGATCAGTGTTGTGTGCTGCCCTACATTTGACAGTAATATAAATAACGATGAAAACGAGGGTAGTTGTGCGCCGCTGTCAGTTGCGTCGAGCAGCCGCGCGAACAGAGCGCTGGCGCGCAGTGTTCGTTTCGCTGCCGCCGGGGCGAGCGCTCCAGGAAGGACTACGAAATAGTCCGAAACATGTCGAGCATCACTCGACTTTTTAGTGAGTTATCCATGTGTAATTATGATTAAGTCTCACGGTAGTTTCATGTTGAAAGCATTAATCGAGTCATCATCTTCAGCCTATATACGTCCCACAGCTGGGCACCGACCTCTCAGAAAGAGAGGGCTTGGGCTATAGTTCCCACGCGGCAGATTTGGGCGTTATTTACATAATTTCTTATCTAGATAATTATTTCAAATAAATTTATTCGATGATAAATTTAAAAAAAAAACCGAATAGTGCGTTGACAACTTTTTTATTCACATAAATTATCTAGATGACGATAACCGACCTCGTTTGTTATTGAAGTAAGCTTATCCTTACTTAATATTATAAATTCGAAAGTAACTCTGTCTGTCTGTTATCTTTTCACGCTTAAACCGCTGGGCCGATTTAGTTGAAATTTGGTATACAAATAGTTTGAGTCCCGGGAAAGGACATAGGATAGTTTTTATCCCGGAAAATTGCATAGTTCCCGCGGGATAGCACAGCCCAAACCACTGGAATTTTTCAAATGTAAAGCGGAACAAAGTTCGCCGGGTCAGCTAGTAGTTAAATAAAAGCCGAGATAGCCTAGTGATTTGACCTGTGGCCTCTCAAGCAGAGCGTCGTGGGTTCAAAATTACATTTGAAATTTGCCATGAGCTTTTCGGCATGAGGAAACCTGCGCAGAAATTCAATGGTGTGTTAAGTTGCCAATCCGCAATGGGCGCGCGTGGGAACTGTAGCCCAAACCCTCCAATACACGGAGGAGGCCTATGCCATGAGGCACGCCGAATTACGCGACAATTTAATCATAACAAAAAAAAACAACATACTTACTGAAATTGTAGCGAATTCGGAATAAAAAGGCTATATTATATTATATAATCGAGTTATCATCATCAGCCTACATACGTCCCACTGCTGGGCATAGGCCTCCTCTCAGAACGAGAGGGCTTGGACTATAGTTCCCCGGGCCCAGTGCGGACTGGGAACTACACACGCTTGAATTGTTTTGAACACATGTCACAATCAAATTAAAAGTTGACTTAATGCCGTACCTTCAAATAATGATTAAGGCGAGCCAAAGCCTCAATAAAGACGTCAGCACCCTTATTTCCGAACTCGTATCGGCCAGCGATGAAGAAATACAGCGTCTTGTCCAGTTCGAAATTGAAATGGCTGAAAAAGAAAAACAAATTTGAGTTGACCATTTAGATTTGTTTGAGTAGCAAAGGTTAACTGGTAGAGATCCCTTATAGGGATAAGTTCGCCTTTGTGCATATATTTATGTTACTTTTATTTTTTTGTGAATTCCCAACAAACAAAAAATCGCCTTGTAGTGACTTATATAGCCAAAAATAATATTCTTGTAAAGGCCATAATTATCGCTAATAAGGGTGGATTTGGGCACACATTATAAATACAATAACCTTATACTCAACTTACAGTTGCTATATTATTGGCTTTATTTATCTTGTAAGTGCTTTATTGTGACAAGCAACAAGGTAGTCAAACTTATAATGGCATGGAAAATGCACTAAAAAGGTTAATATACTTATAATACAATTGTATCTGTTTCTTTATATTTGTAAGTACAATAAAGCATTTACTTACTTACTTTACTATGTATGTTTGACTCACCCATAGAAGTGTCCCCTCACGAACTCGTGTATCTTGTCCTTGGCCATGGCATGGAGGTTCTGGAACTCGTGCAGCGCCGAGAACTTCTTCACGTTCAGCCCGTTGGGGGTGATGATGTCCGCCTTGCGCTTCAGAAGGTGCTCCGCTTCGTAACCTGCGGAAATAGTTTAGTTTAGTTTAATTTAGTTTAATTAGTTTGATTTAGTTTAGTTAGTTTAGTTTAGTTTAGTTTAGTTGGTTTGGTTTAGTTAAGTTAGTTTAGTTTAGTTAGTTTGATTTAGTTAAGTTAGTTTAGTTTAGTTGGTTTGATTTAGTTTAGTTACTTTAATTTATTTATTCTAGTTAACAATACAATACAAATACTCTTTATTGAACACCACAAATCAGTACAAAACAATACAGAAACAAAGAACAAAGTAGACAATAGCCGGTCTTATCGCTTAATAGCGATCTCTTCCAGACAACCAATAATAGAAACAAGTTGGAGACAGTTTAAGTAGGTGGCGGAAACAAATAGACAGGATAAACGCAGAGCGCGAATTAAGCGAACGCGAGTTAAGTTAGTTTAGTTTAGTTAGTTTAGTTAGTTTAGTTTTGTTAGTTTAGTAAGTTTATGTAAGTATGTTACCCTTTACAATACAATACAATGACTGTTATTGAACACCAAATATGTAATAAACAACAAGTAAATCAGGTACATAGAGAAAATTACTAGGTAAGCAATAGGCGGCCTTGTAGCTACAGAGCGATCTCTTCCCGGCAACCAAACAGGCAAAATAAAAATAAAACAAATACAATTGACAAACACTAACTACCTGTGAAAATAATTTAGTTTAGTTTAAATAGTTTAGTTATTTTACGTATGTATATAGATAGATAAACAGTTTATTGTGCCAAATAAAAATTAAACAAATACAACTGAGACACATTGTTTAATTTAGTTAGTTTAGTTTAGTTTAGTTTAGTTTACCAGTGATATCCGACACAGTAGTAAATATATGTGTCATATGAGCTGCCGCCCGCTCCATGCAGTAGCGGTGGTATATCTGTCTCTTTCCCGCCTCCTCGTCCACGGCAAACTGAAAGAGATAGCACATCGATCGATATAAGTGGTATAAGTACTTTGTCTGTTACGCTTTCACGCCTGAACCACAGAACCGATTTCAATCAAATTTGGTACACAGATAGTTTTAGTCCTGGAGAAAGACAGGATAGTTTTCATCCGGGAAAATTGCACAGTTCCCGCGGTGTATATATAAAAAAAAACATTTATTACCAAAACATAAGCCGATAGAAGTTAAGTTGACAACAGATTCAAGACTAAAGAAGAAAAAAAAGCTATGTTCCGGCAACGGGTACCAGTCTCAGCGTGTGCTGGGTTACATGAACCCAGCGCTGGTTTTCAGTCTGGTCCCTTTATCGGAGGCTAGTTCCAACAAATAGAGACGATTACTGAGCAGAGGTGTGGTAGCAAGTACTTATGAGTGTGTGTGTGTCTGTGTGTGTGTCTGTGTGTGTGTGTGTGTGTGTGTGTGTGCGTGCGTGTGTGTGTGTGTGCGTGCGTGTGTGTGTGTGTGTGTGTTTGCGTGCGTGCGTGTGTGTGTGTGTGTGTGTGTTTGCGTGCGTGCGTGCGTGTGTGTGTCTGTCTGGTGTGTGTGCGTGTGTGTGTGTGTGTGTGTGTCTGTCTGGTGTGTGTGCGTGTGTGTGTGTGTGTGTCTGTCTGGTGTGTGTGTGTGTGTGTGTGTGTGTGTGTGTGTGTGTGTGTGTGTGTCTGGTGTGTGTGTGTGTGTTTGCGTGCGTGCGTGTGTGTGTGTGTGTGTGTGTGTGTGTGTGTGTTTGCGTGCGTGCGTGTGTATGTGTGTGTGTTTGCGTGCGTGCGTGTATGTGTGTGTATAGCGAGCGAATCCTGCGCAGACGTATTCACAGGCCGCAGCTAGTGTACTATAGTTCCAGCTTTACCTTATCCAGATTGTTGTAGAAGTCAGTGTTGCCGGCGCAGAGGTAGCGGCCGAGCAGCGTCGCGTGCGTCGTGAACACAGTGGCGACATCTACGTGGCGGACTCTGGAAACAAGTTTAGTTTACAGCGCGATAGATGGCGCTAGCTGACGTGGCAACTACGGGGTATATTGGGGTACGGGGTTGGGGGGGAAGGGGGGGGGGGGGGGGTTGGACATGATACTGTATTTGATTATTAATTATTATGTTTTACTAACATAGTTTTAAGTCCAAGTGTTACTAACAAATTATGGATGGATATTTTTCTGAAATAAATTACTATTATTTATTTATTTATTTATTTATTTATTTATATTAAATTTGTTTCAGAATATTTTAGCAAATGTTTTTCTGGATTCTTTAATCTTAGTTGACAAATGTTTCCATATAATCGAAGGATAGGTATTGATATTCAAAGTGGCATCAAAGGGTGGGACATGATTTTGAATAAAAAACTTAATAAAGTCTTCGTAGCGATGTTCCGTCGAACCAAGCCGACCACCTACTGAAATACATACATACATACATATATCACGTCTTAATCCCTTACGGGGTAGACAGAGCCTGTGGTAACAAGACTTATAGGCCACGTTTAGCATGATTGTAGGCGTATAGGTGGAAAGGGGAATCAAAATTGTTGTATAGTGATAGAGGGCAGCAGTGTGTCCAGTGGGTTATGCTCTGTAGTAGATAGTTTTGGTTCAAATAAAATGTGCAATTAATAAATTTGGGTGTCTTCATATTATTGTATTAATTAATTACATCAACAATAAGTAGATACAACAAAAATAGTGATGAGTTGCTGGCATCGCCTACAACATGATTCCTAAGAATTTCGCCCATGCCCTCGATGGGCTTTTATCTGCGCGGGAAGAGAAGCAACTGGTAAATTCTATGTTTTTCCTTTACTCCCAGACCAGCGTGGAAGAAGCTGCTGAATTACCCCGGAAAAAGGTCTTTTGACCTTCTACATTCGTTGGCTATGGTAAAATGTGTCTTACCTAAGCATAATAAGGCCTATTCCCGCTTGCCACTCGTGGAAGTGCGTTACGACCCTTGGTGGCGTGTCGCTGTAGTTTTCAGCTGCCTTCCTGAACTGCAACAAGCGATTTTGAACTTTAGCTGCTTAACTGTAAAGGCGACTGTTGCGATCCCGTTACGAGTTCGTTACACTTGAGTTTATGCGTTGTACATTAAGACCGAAATAGATAAACAGACAGATTTATTACACAGGTACTTTTTACAATATAAATCTTTGTAAAAAAGAGCGAAAAAATAACCACACGAAACAATAAAAAAAATTTATGAACTTAACGAAAATAACGATAGGCATCAAATTAATGAAATAAATCAAATTAATTAACCTATCAAACAGTCAATTAACACAAATGAAATAAATGAGTAAAAATAAATAAAATAAAACACATTTCATAATAAAAAAATCATTAAACTCTTGTAGCACTGTATTGAATAGAAACATTAAATAAAATCCAACGGACTTCCAGGCGGGGGGAGCGTTTTCACCCATTTGTTGTCAACGTACCATTGGCCCGCACGAGGCGGTTTGCTTCATCCTTCCTAATGCGAACTGCTAGGGAATGGAATTCGCTCCCATCGTCTGTATTTCCGGACAGATACAACCTAGGGCTCTTCAAGGCTAGAGTGAATAGGCTATTACTGAATCAGTGAGTTACACCTTTGGCCTCATCTGCACCTTCCACCAAGTGAGATAGAGGTCAATCATTGGTCAGTTTGTAGTAAAAAAAAAAACAAATAAACACAAATTAGCGATCTCATGGCCGCCGTCCGACCTCGTGACATTATTTTCTCTCACATTCACTCTCATTCTTCTATCGCAGTCATTCAATCCGTTATTTTGCTCACTCCCACATGAATGAATTGTAATGAAATGAATGAAATGAATGAAATGAATGGAATGAATGGAATGAATGGAATGAATGAAATGAATGGAATGAATGGAATGAATGAAATGAATGGAATGAATGGAATGAATGAATGAATGAAACGAATGAAATGAATGAAATAAAATGAAATTCCAGACTCGCGTCCATAATAGAATGCGACCACCCACCTCGGTAATGAACTGCGCCACCATGAAGCCCAGTATGACGGCGTCGTTGGCCTCTATGTCGAGATGCGGGATGCCGAGCGCGCAGGTCTCCCACAGCTGCTGCTTGTAGCCGTCCAGCTGCCACGCCGCCGAGCCGATGTCGAACAGGATGATCTGCGGGTTGCCGTCCACCAGCCACGTGCCCGTGTGGAGCTGGGGAAAAATAAGGAATATAAAAAAAAATAGTTTTTTTTTTGTTTTAGGTTCGTTCCGTCGAAATTTCAGTTTACCCTTTTACCAATAGTCCTACAACTCAAAAGGACTTAGTGTCAAAATACCTAATTTCCAGAATGACTAAAATTTTTCTTCATTACACAATATACCCAATATGACTGAATTTTAAAATGTCTAATTCTCATAAGACTCAAAATTCACAACACCTTTATCGCAGTATACCGTATATTCTAAACAACCAAAGTGTCAGAATGCCTAAATTTCTATTGATGATTAATAGTACATTACTGTCTAGGCCAGGAAGTAGGCAATTACTGGCTGAGTATTGGTTTGAACGGACGAGCTTGCGAGTCCGTTTAATAATACGAAGCCAGCAATGCTATTCTGGCCGAGTCAAGTATAGTGCTTTTCTCAAAAATCGAAAATAAAACAACAACAAAAATAAATGAAAATAAAATAATGAAAATTATTTTGCTTTGCCGCCTTTTTCTATCAATGGCATTTGAAGAGTGTATTTTTCTACCCAGAACACCTAAAGCTATTTCAGACACAGATAAAAACATGTTGTCGTACTAGCTTTCTTTTTTTAATTTGATGTTTTAAGTCTTGTGCCTTTATTTTATAATGGTGATTTGCATTTTTAAAAAGTTAATAACTAGACAGTAATGGAATTTGTATGCAACATTACTGTCGAGTTTAGCGCGACAGTAATGTTTTTTTTTTTAATTTTGGACTGACCGGCAACACTTAACTTCCTGTTCTGATATGTAGTTAACAATGACGACTTTAACGGTCATTTTTGAGAAAAATCTATTTATTATCTTCTTTAGTGCTGGCCACTTACATTGAAGTACCAATATTAAGATTATGTATGAAGTGATACGTCAGGCAATGGCCGTAACAAAACGGATAAGGTTCCCAAAAATATAGGACATTTTAAGGGCACTTTTTCACATATCAGGTTCAAAAAGAGCTCATGATTCTTGGTACAAAAAAATTAAGCATTTTGAACCTGTAACATTTTGACATTCTGGAGTTTTCAGTTTAAGTTATTTAGAAATTTTGTCGTATCTATGATTCGGTATTTTAAGGAAATGTACATTTCAAAATCTAGACATTTCGGACATGAGACGTTTTAGGTCGATGTCATTATGACATTTGTGTATCTTAGGAATGAGGCAGTTTAATTTTTAGGTATTATGAGCCCTTGGTAATTTGAAATTTAGCGAAATTAATGAATAAGGTATTATGAAAATTAGGTGCAATAAGCCTAAAACTTTTTTTTATCGTGAAGGGGTAACTTATAGACTACAAGCCCATGGACAAAAAAAACATGTGAAATGAACCAGCGTGAAACACGCTTAGAAGGCTGTTACTATATCATAAAATAACTGAGCGCTATGCCGTCTTTTCTGAGCGTTACAGTTTTTTTCCCATACACTGAAAAAAAAAAAAGAAATTGCACTAACTTCCGCTACCACCACTTTAAAACGGCACTAGGTCTTTCGACATTTATTTTTAATCATCTATAAGCTATAAAAACGCCGTAAATTAGTAATTAGTCGTAATTCCTCACTTGTACCTGAGAAATTCCATAAATGTACCGCTCAGAAAAGTCGGCATAGCGCTCAGAGTTATTTTATGATATAGTAACAGCCTTCTAAGCTTCATTCACGCTGGTTCATTGCACATGTTTTTTATTTCCATGGGCTTGTAGTCTATTAAGGGATGAGGCTAAAAAAAATTTAACACACACAAATCACGTCTTTATACCTTACAGGGTAGACAGAGCCTAAAGTGACAAGACATACAGGCCACGTTTAGCAAGATGTTGAGGCTAGGTATAGATGGAAAACGGAATTAAAATAGTAATGGGTTGCTAGCCGCATCGCCTATGACATTATTCCTATGATTTTCGCCCATTCCCTCGATGGGCTTTTACCATCTACCCGGGAAGAGAAGCAACTGGTACATTCTATGGGTTTTCTTTGCTCTCAGACCAGCATGGAAGTAACAAATGGCTTTTTAAGTCATTTCTAGGCTTCCGTACCCAAAGTCAGCGATTAGAAAGAGAGGCCCGATATCATTGACTTACAATAAACAACTAGACTCTCAGTCGCTAACAAAGGTTCCTCAAGAAACGTCCGAGTTGCTTTGTCTATGTGTTGTGTGTGTCAACACAGACTTAGACAGATAACATTAACATATTCGTTCAAATTGACACCTTATTTCGTGACAGTAATGTTTAATATCAATGGCGTAGGATCGTGAGAAGTAATGACACGACGCCACGCGCTGGAAACCTGCCTGTCTCTTTTGTTCTCAATAGTAAGATTACGGTGCGAAAGAGACATATACATTGTTATCAAAGCGCGGTCGAAACACAACTGAACCAAAACTCTGAACAATAGACGCGTCGTTCAGACTTTTGCTTCGGGCAGTTTTTGAGCGTGATTGGGAGTCTAGTTGTTTATTGTACGTCAATGCCCGATATGACGTGACGTCATTTTTCACAACGCCCATATAAACTCCATATTAAAATTCCGTTTTTCTAGAAAGAGATAGAGACATATCTTTGATAGCTCATCTCGGTTATTTGTTTTTTTATTGCTTCTTGCATAATACAATTTAATGAAAGTCATGGAAAAAATCAAAAATATTCCCTTGCGCCACCTTTCGACTGCCTACCCCTGCCTACCTTGGCGAGTCCTGCACGCCACTGCTAGCATACCTTGTAACCCTGGCTCCTCATGACATTGACGGCCGTAGCCAGCGGACCGTTAGGGGGGAACTCCGTCTCCTCAACCTCTTGCCGAGCGCAGTGCTCCTTGTACGGGCCTGGAATGTAATACGTACAGCGTTCAAATACCCATCATCATCATTATCATCATAATAATCCACACAAACACATACAATCATCATTCATTCATTCGCCTCACCTCCCGCGTAGAGATGCGCAAAACATGTCACTGAAGTGAAAAGATTGACTCATGTCTTTCGCTCTTCACTATCACTACATAGTATAAAATAAAGTCGCTTTCTCTGTCCTTGTGTCCCTATGTATGCTTATATCTTCAAAACTACACAACGGATTTTGATGCGGGTTTATTTAATAGATAGAGTGATTCAAGAGGAAGATTTTTATGTATAATTCTACGCAGACGAAGTCGCGGGCAAAAGCTTAAAGATATCACTCTATTCGTTCATTTCGTTCAGTTCGCTCAGTGGATCTATTGACTCAAACTGATCTTTCATATCATTACATCAGTACGATATATTCTGTAGGCATACAAAATGAAGGCCGTCGGTGAGGATGGCTTGAGTCTGGATATGCTTGCGCCGGTGGCGGAATTTATTGCTCCTGTTATCTCTCATATTATTAATTTTTCCTTTTCTTCAGGCAGTTTTCCTATGTTGTGGAAATTGGCACACGTTATTCCTCTCCCAAAGTCTTCCAACCCTTCCACTTTTTCTGAATATCGTCCTATTTCGATACTCCCAGTCCTCTCTAAAGTTATTGAACATTTTGTATGTCGACGCTTGTCACACCATCTCAATCTCCATAATCTCCTTAACCCTTTTCAATCCGGCTTCCGCCCCGGGCACAGCACTGTCACAGCTCTTGTCAAGGTCACTGATGACATTCGTCGCAATATGGAGGACAGGAAGCTCACAGTTCTTGTTCTTCTCGATTTCAGTAGCGCATTCAACACTGTGGATTTCGATATTCTTTTGGGAATTCTCAAAACTTTAAATATTTCCTGTTCGGCCTTGTCCTGGTTTCAGTCCTATCTCACGGGCAGGCGCCAGCGGGTGAGATTAGATGACGCTTTTTCTGAGTGGAACAGTCTCACTGCTGGTGTCCCCCAAGGGGCAGTGCTTTCGCCTCTTCTTTTCTCTATCTTCATAAACGGCATTACGGCATCACTGAACTCTTCTTACCACCTTTATGCAGACGATCTTCAGATATATGCGGCGGCTGATATTGATGATTTTCCCGGCTTGATTAGACGCGTTAATGTTGACCTTGAGGCCATCCGGGTGTGGGCGGCTAATTTTGGTCTAAGGGTTAACGCAAAGAAGTCGCAGGCTATTGTTGTTGGAAGCCCATACTTCACCTCTAAGCTGTCTGACCTGGTGATACCTGAATTGGTTTTTGACGGAACCTCTATTCCTTTCTCTTCCACGGTAAAAAATTTGGGTATCATTATGGATCAGACGCTTTCCTGGTCGGCTCATGTCTCCGAGGTTAGCCGAAAGCTCTTTGCCTCGGTCCACTCTCTCAGGCGCCTGCAAAATTTTCTCCCCCTTCGTACCAAGATTACTCTTGCGCAATCTCTTCTTCTCCCGCTGCTCGACTACGGTGACGTGGCTTACCTCGACCTCTCTGAGCAGCTGCTTGACAAGCTTGAGCGGCTCCAGAATGTCTGCATCCGATTCATATTTGGCCTCCGTAAGTATGACCATGTGTCTGATTTTCGCGCTCAGCTTAAGTGGTTGCCTATTCGTCTTCGTCGTAATGTTCACATCCTGTCGTTGCTTTTTAACGTCCTTTTTAATCCACAGTCCCCTTCCTACCTTTCCCAAAGATTTAGTTACTTGGCTGCTGGTTCCCAGAACCGGTTGCGGTCGAGTGACAATCTTTCTCTCGCTTTTCCCGTCTCCAGATCCAAATTCTATTCCAATTCCTTTTCCATGCACGCTGTTCGACTTTGGAATCGGTTGCCAAATGATATCAGGCAATCGCAGACTGTTGCTACCCTGCGCAGTCGCTTGAAGGCGTATTGGCTCGATGGATCCTCTTAAATGAATGTGATGTGTTTTGTAACTTGTGTGTGTATTTATATATTTATATATTATGTTGTATATTTATTTATTGTGTATTAGTTTATCGTATTTATCTATTATGTGTAGTTTATTATTATATCTTACATTATTTAAATTTTAGTCATTTAGGATTATTTTGAGTTTCGATCGGTTCTTTTACTTTTTCTGTGTGTCTACTCTTGCCTAATACTTATGTCCTGTCAATCGTTCAAAGGTTAACTGGAAGAGATCCCTTTTAGGGATAAGTTCGCCTTTGTGCATGTGTGTTATCCTGTATTCATCTTTTTCTTGTGTTTTATGTACAATAAAGAGTTATACATACATACATACAAAATGGGATTCTAATGGCGGAGATATGTTTATACACTATAAAGTTTCGCTGAAAATGGTCAGATAATCATCATACTTTATCAATTTTTATTTTTTGTTTTGAAAGTGTCGTTCTAAGAGAAACACATGAAACTGGACGCAGAAATAATAAATAAGAAATAAGAAACGTTTACTGTATAAAAACGTTTATTGTATAAAGCAAATGAATCGTCCACTCACACCAGCTCAAATGAGCGAAAAGAGCGACTCACACATTCATATCTGCTCCAGTCTATACTTTAAGCTAGTGTAACAGAGACAGGTTTATACGATAGATTTGTAGGTGCGAAAAGCGCAACCGTGCATGCAACGGCTGACCACAGTATGAAATCCGAACGAAAGATATCGATGGGTCCAACGTACATGGGCTAATCTAAATCATTCTAGATAGGGTAGTCTAAATTATGTTTGATTATACTTAAGGTAGCATTTACTTTGTAATTTTTTCATGGATTGGCCGTTATACGTAGGACCCATCGATATACTGATATAGTGAGTTGCTTTATCCTTCAGTGAACGACTGAGCGACTGAACAAACGAAAAGATATAGTTCATTTGAATCTTTCATTCGCGATTGACAGATCTCTACCGCGCGGTCGCGCTCGCAGCAGCCCCCCAGTGCGATCTGTTCGCGACCAAGATAGCGAGGCTGGAGATGGAATGGAAGAGAGTGCTAGAAAGGGTGCAGAATGTATAGGAGATGCATGTCTCTAGTCTTTAGTTTAGGTTTACGTTAGCGTGTAATTATCTAATATTAAGTATCTTATGTAACGCTATGGATATGCCTTTTTTAAATCCCGGATGCGGGATAGTTTTAAAGTTGAGAAATTCTAAAATCTTGTGTTTTAAGAGAGTTGTCCTCAAAGTCTAAAAAATGACTTTCTGCCAAGTTTCTTGCGGCGCATTCTTCTTGGCAACTGTATTTCTGAATGCACGGATATTTTCGGAAAAAAATCGTGTCAAAAAAGCTTCGCATTTTGTAATTGTATTGCTTAAACTTAAACATGCTTTTTAGTCAATCTATTCACTAAAAAGTCAGTGCGGGACCAATCAATCATCTTTTAATTTTCTACCCTTAGGGTTGGCCTTTTTTCGAAATTTATACGGGTCTACCCTCGGGGTAAAATACCCTTTCCAATAAAATCATCCAAATAAATCATTATCAAAATCGGACTACTCTGTAAAAAGTAATGACCATACATAAAAGTACATATTTGCGCGAACCTCCTCTGTTATTTTTCGAAGGTTATAAATTGAAGTCACCCTATATTGTACAGTGAACACACCGACTTACCAAGCAAGCAGTAGTTGTCTCCCATCTCCTCGGTCGACACGTAGGCCTTCGAACGTATCACAGTGTAGATACCACCCACTGAAACAACAATATATTGGTCATTACCTGCGACGAATATAATAGCTTCTTAAAAAAAACTGCATCGGGGAAAGGCATACTCTCAAGTAATTTATTAGCTTCTTCCATGCTGGTCTGGGAGCAAAGAAAAAACATAAAATATACCAGTTGCTTCTTCTACAGATGGTAAAAGCCCATCGAGGGAATGGGCGAAATTCTTAGGAATCACATTATAGGCCATGCGGATAAAAACCAATCACTATTTTGATTCCATTTTCCACCTACACGCCCTCAATCTTGCTAAATGTGGCCTGTAGGTACCAGAATTTAGGCTCTGTCGTGATTTGTGCATGTGTATGTGTGTTATGTGTATGTATGTATTTATTGGCTAAAAGTAAAAGTACAGTATTTATTACCAAACTCGCTCGCAATCGCCATCGTGTTCATTTTGACAGTTCACGTATAGGCTGACAATTGGCATCGGAATCAGCTAGCTGTCCCATTCATACAAGAACTGACAAAATGAACACGATGGCGATTGCGAGCGAGCTAGGTAATAAGCCTACTGGTGTTATTAACCTCGTCGTGTAACGAATTTATTGTAATTTAATGTTGCTCCGAAATATTTGAGGACCTCGCCCGCTACGATATATGACAGCGACTGTACGGGCATAGACAGTCCCGAAATGGCGTAACTAACGTCTGGGGCCCGCGGCAAATTCGTCAGATGGGGCTCCTTCCTCAATATAAAGAAGTGCATCAGCGCCCCTTCTGTGCTCACAACCAAGCCAGTTCGAGGCCCCGTAGGGCATTTTGCCACCCCTGCCACCCTATAGTTACGCCACTGGCCGCGACTATGTGCAGGATTCGCTTATCGCTATCCCGCGGAAAATAAACTATTCTGTCCTCTGGGACTGAAATTATGTCTGTGTGTCTCTAGATTGGTTCAGCGGTTTAAGCTTGAAGACGTAACAGATGGACAGACAGACTGACACTTTAGCATTTATAGTATTAGTATGGTCAATCGGTGGTCAGTTCCTAGTAAAAATTAAAACTATTTTTTTAATTTGTACAGAGCTCTCGGTGCGCGAGTTTCTTTCAAAGTTTGGGGTTTTATTTTAGGGAAGAAACTATCTTATTATGATTAAAATATTTTATTGAATCAGGCGTTACTTTGCGGAGGTCCATTTCAATGAACAAAATATTACCTTGCTACTCCGCTACTCACGTGCAAGATAACCAAGCCTATGTGAAATATATATGTTTTTCATGCAATCCCTCGCATTGCTGCCAATAAAACACACATAAATCCCACAAACATAATTTTCCCTTACACCACACAAACACTGACGCGTTTCGATCCCTCTACGGGACCATTATCAAAATTTAATGAGCACAACTGTTACACATGCACTTTGATAATCCGTCCCGTCTTATTTTGTCCATAATATAACCACGCTTTGGTTTGCTTTATGCGCATGCTCAGTTCTCAGTTACATGCTTTCTCGTTATATTTGCTTACTGAGATGAAACAAGACGCTGCATTATGAAAGCGCAAGAACCATATCCAAAGACGTTAGGCCAGACTATCCGGTTTTCTTTTGTTTTAAGAAGAGCAGGACTAGTCTAAAGAATACATACATACATACCGTCACGCCTCTATCCCACAGGGGTAGGCAGAGACTACTTTATTCCACTTGCTACGGTCCTGACATATTTCTTTCGCTTCATCCACACTCATCTCTTCATACATGCTCGTCAGTTTCAGGTCCTGACCTGACCTTTTTCTAAAACGTCTCCTATTTGGTCTCGGAACATCCGTCTAGGCCTTCCCTTCCCAACGTAACCATTCACACTCTATAGATCTGTTTAGTTAGTCTAAAGAATGTTAGAACTAAATGTTTATTCTAGACAAGGTTTAAATACATTTGTCAAATTTCACTAGCAAAATTGAAGTAATTGCTTCCATGCTGGTCTGGGGCTAAAGAAAAAGTATAGAATGTACCAGTTGCTTCTCTACCCGCCAGTGGCGTAACTAGGTAACCAAGGGCCCTGGTGCAAATAGAAAAATGGGGCCCCACAACTATGTAAACTGGTTACGTTTTAATAATAATCGTTCGATCGAGATTTTCTGGTAGGGATTCGAGGGCCCTCTGAGCTTGAGGGCCCCGGGGCACTGCCCCGCAGCTACGCCACTGCTACCCGCTCAGACGATAAAAGCCCATCGAGGGAATGGGCAAAAATCTTAGGAATCATGTTATAGGCGATGCGGCTAGCAACTCACTCATCACTATTTTGATTCCCCTTTCCACCTGTACGCCCACAATCATGCTAAAGGTGGCCTTTACGTCTTGTTACCTTAGGCTCTGGCTACCCCCTGGATAAAGGCGTGATTTATTTATGTATGTACTGTAGTCAAAGAATAAAGACATACATTCTTTTAATGATAATTTTAAGACCAATCTGTGCAATTATTTTCTATCGAGGCAATTTCGTTCAATCTTTTGACCTGCTTTGGTTTGACCTGTGGGCTCTCAAGCAGAGGGCCGTGGGTTCGAGCCCGGGCTCGCACCTTTTTTTTATAATATTAGGGTAGGGTAGAGTAATATAGGGTAGCTTAGTGTACGGTAGGGAAGGGTACAGTAATTTAGGGTAGGGTAGGGATGGTGTTTTCTGCTGTTACCTTTGTTACCAGCTTCCCAGGCGCACTCGAAGGTGCAGTCTTATATTTCATAGTGTGATGGACAAAATCTATTTTATAATATTAGGGTAGGGTGGAGTAGTATAGGGTAGTTTAGTGTACCGTAGGGAAGGGTAGAGTAATTTAGGGTAGGGTAGGGATGGAGTATTCTGCTGTTACCTTTGTTGGCAGCTTCCCAGGCGCACTCGAAGGTCCATCGGTTTTCGTCGCTGGCTGCCTGCCCTTTGTCCATGTAGGACAGCAAGTCGTGTGTCGACTCCGCGCGATAGAAGCGGCGGGAGATCCCAAAGAATTTCGTAAGCACCAGTAGGTATTCAGTGAAATGCCGTAATTTCGACCGCTATATTTCAGTGTGGTGGGTAAAATCTATTTTATAATATTAGGGTAGGGTAGAGTAGTATAGGGTAGCTTAGTGTACGGTAGGGAAGGGTCTGGTAATTTAGGGTAGAGTAGTATAGGGTAGTTTAGTATACGGTAGGGAAGGGTAGAGTAATTTAGGGTAGGGTAGGGATGGAGTATTCCGCTGTTACCTTTGTTGGCAGCTTCCCAGGCGCACTCGAAGGTCCATCGGTTCTCGTCGCTGGCTGCCTGCCCTTTGTCCATGTAGGACAGCAAGTCGTGTGTCGACTCCGCGCGATAGAAGCGGCGGGAGGAGCGGTCGCGCGACATGATGGCTGGAGATAGAGAATAAATCATCATCATCATCATCACATATAACACTGTATTCAGGGTCTCTTAAAAATTGGTCCGAAATATTTCAACAGGTGGTGGGTTAATTAACTTAGGCTCTGTCTACCCCGTAAGGGATAAAGACGTTATTTATGTATGTACCTATGTATGTATGCTTATATCCTCAAAACCACACAACGGATTTTGATGCGGTTTTTTTTAATAGATAGAGTGATTCAAGAGGAAGGTTTATATGTATAATACAGGCATAATATACCGTGCGAAGCCGGGGCGGGTCGCTAGTTTTACATAATCCATACTGGCAAACTGCATGAGAGTGAGCGGACATACCCAGAGATCAGAGTGTGAGTGTCATACATACAAAGTTATTGCGTAAATTGCACTCGACTATTGGCTGACGTCCAGAAGTATGGATAATAATGGATTTCACGGCAACAAACATCACTATGGTAATTTATGTAAACGGCCAACACATAAGTAGTTTACTTTGTACATATATAATATATGTAAATATCTTAAATGCCAATAGCGGACGCGATTATAAAAAACTTAAATTGAGACAAAAATAATTCCATCAAAATAAAACTTATAAAAAAAGCCAAGTCTCGCAACTCAGTTCTTTTACCGTAAAAAGTAGTGCATCGCCTATAATATGATTCCTAAGATTTTCACCCATTCCCTCGATGGGCTATTTTAAGAGCTATTATCATACCAAAATTCATATTTTTAGGACAACTGGAAGTATTTATAGGTTTCATTCACGGCAATTTGTATTTTATTTATTTATTTAAAATACAAAGATAGGCTTACAGTTAAGACCAACACACCTAGCCTGTTAATTACAAAATACAAATATGTATGTATTATGTACACCTATACCAAACTATTTACATTTACAAATTTGTACCGAGCTCTCGGTGCGTGAGTCCGACTTGCACAAGGCCAGTTTTTGTCTGTTTGTAAGTAACCAATATAAAATGACCTTACAATGCCTCTATTTTGCTCAGTAGCAGAGCTCTGATAACACTGGATTTTATATTTTCTTTCCAAACTTGCACGAAACCCTCGGCGCGTGAGTCCAGCTCGCACTTATTGTTATTTCATTAACATCCGCATGATAATACAAACTAGATTATTACTTCATTTCTGTTTGTTTATCATGAACGTGTGAACTCCCAAACATCGTGCTCTAAAGCTGTTACTATCTAAGTGATAAATGTTCCACATTCTAGCTAACACGCTTTAGCCACACGCGATAAAGTTCAAAGTGGTATGACACGAGTATTGCACTTTGGTCCTTTTGCGGATGAGGAGAGTGTAGTAGCGCGCACTTATATTTGAATTATTGAATCAGATATATAGTTATTTTACATATATAAATCACGAAGTAATGGACTTATATATGTGTCGTTGGCGTCAAAAAGGTTATTGGCCTTGTGGAGCGTTTTCCAAAAAAATGGCCACATTAACATACATACATAAATCACGTCTTTATCCCTAATGGGGTAGACAGAGCCTTAGGTAACAAAACCTAGGCCACGTTTAGCATGACTGTGGGCATTTAGATGGAAAGGGGGAATCGAAATAGTGATGGGTTGCAAGCCGCATCGCCTATAGCATGATTCCTAAGATTTTCGCCTATTTCCTCGATGGGCTTTTACCATCTGCGCGGGAAGAGAAGCAACCGGTACATTCTATGTTTTTTCTTTACTCCCAGACCAGCATGGATGCAACATGCAACATTTAACTATTTTGGGATGTTACTTAGAATCGTTTACCCTATCGATCCTCATACAAAGGTATCGACGCAGTCAGGCTGATCATAAATATCGGAACATTTGTGGAAAATAAACCGTACGCACATAATAATAGATTCGAATTTCAAACAAATACAAATATGGGTCATACGTCATGCCAAAATAAAAGTGTCACCTATAATGTACTCGTTTGCATGCGTAATTCACTGTAATTTAAACTGTTCGTCACAAAGTTAAAGTATATTTTCCACAAATGTTCAGATCTTTATGATCAGCCTGACTGCGTCGATACCTTTGGCGATCAGTGACGTCCCGATTTTATTGAAAGGTCGCTGCTCTTATATTTTATCAACCTTATTTAAAGTTACTTTAATGCTGGTCCAGGAAGCTCAAAGTCACTCAGAGGGCTATGCTTGGAGTTTCTCTGCGGGATCGCATTAGAAATCATGAAATCCGCGCAAGAACTAAAGTCACGGACAGCTCGAAGAATCGCTAGACTTAAGTGGCAGTGGGCAGGGCACATCGCCCGTAGAACCGACGGCCGATGGAGCCGAAAGGTTCTCGAGTGGCGTCCGCGGATCGGAAGACGCGGTGTAGGCCTCCAACCTGCCAGCATAAACTAGCAGAACCTATTTCTACAGTAGGTAGGCCTCCAACAAGATGGAGCGACGACCTGGTGAGGGTAGCGGGAACGCATTGGATGCGGATGGCGCAGGGCGATCTGTTTGGCCGCGGGGGAGGCCTATGTTCAGCAGTGGACGTCTTTCGGCTGACATGATGATGAATGCTGCTCCGAAAGATCTGATGGTGACTGTACTCCGTCTACTTGGGCCGCTTTTTCGGCAAACGTTTCTGTTCACGACTTACCGCCTTATTCATAAACGCTCTATAGGCCTCTGCTAACTTAGCAATCGTTTGTCCTTGTCTGTGAAAGGTAAATGTCAAAGTGACAGATAAGTACAAACGATTGCTAAGTTAGCAGAAGCCTATAGAGCGTTTATGAATAAGGAGGTTAGAAGCCACCGTGTCTCTAGTTCTGTGGCAACAAAGATAGCGCGACATAGACCTACTTTACAGCTCAACTCTAATCTTGAACTCGCGTGCCACAAGCAACCGATAAAACATATATTATGTACATACGATAACATATCACTATGTCACTTACTACGAGAGCCGCCATCACTACATAGTATAAAACCGAGTCGCTTTCCGCTGTGTTTGTCCCTATGTATCTTTGAAACTGCGTAACGGATTTTGATGCGATTTTTTTTTATAAAGTCGCGGACAGAAGCTAGTTAGTATCACTACGTAGTCTATACTAATATTATAAAGAGGAAAGATTTGATTGTTTGTTTGTTTGAATTGAATAGGCTCCGAAACTACTGGACCGATTTCAAAAATTCTTTTTCCATTAGAAAGCTACATTATCACTGAGTGATATAGGCTACTTTTTACCGCGGGAAAATACCTTTTCCTGCGGGAAAATTAATTTATCGCGGGCGAAGCTGCGGACGGAAGGCTAGTATAAAATAAAGTCGCTTTCTCTGTCCCTATGTCCCTATGTATGCTTATATCTTCAAAACTAACACAACGGATTTTGATACGGTTTTTTTAAATAGATAGAGTGATTCAAGAGGAAGGTTTTTATGTATAATTCTACGCAGACGAAGTCGCGGGCAGAAGCTAGTTAATAATATTTCGCTGTTGAACTGTGGGAAAAACATAGAATGTACCAGTTGCTTCTCTACCCGCGCAGATAGTTAGTAAAAGCCCATCGAGGAAATGAGCGAAAATCATAGAAATCATGTTATAGGCGATGAGAATAGCAAGTCAACACTATTTCGATTCCATTTTCCACCTATACGCTCCCAATCTTGCTAAATGTGGCTTGTAGGTACCTGTTACCTTAAGCTCTGTCTACCCCGTAAGGGATAAGGACGTGATGTATGTATGTATGTATGTATTCGCATGCATATTTTGGCACTTTGTTAGTGGATATAATCCTATCTCTACTAATTTATACATATAATAAATCAGTAAGTAGAAACAGAAAGTTCGTGTCTGTACATTAAATAAATTCATCAAAAATAGAATGCTTACGATTAGGGAAGAGTAATACAACAAAAAAGATACACAAAAAAGTAGATTTTATAATTTTTGTCTATCTGTATGTATGTATGGATGTATTCATTTAACTATGTCTGTGTTCGCTAATCTCCAAAACTGTTGGACGGATTTAAATGAAATTTTGCGTGGTGCTACCTTATATCCCTGGTCAATATTATAGATAATTTTAATTGCTACCAGGAATTAATGCTTTTGCGGTATGTCCACTGCCGCCTCTGGTCGTAAGTACTCCATGCATAGGAGAACATGTTAAGTATGCTTCAAGTATATCTATATCTAGTAGTTATCTGGGCACCAGCTTTGTTACAAGGTTCCGTTATGATTATAGACAAACTTGACTAATAATATACATACATACATAAATCACGTCTTTATCCATTACGGGGTAGACAGAGCCTAAGGTAGCGAGAAAATCAAAATAGTGATGGGTTGCTAGACGCATATCGCTTGTAACATGATTCCTATGATTTTCGCCCATGCCATCAATGGGCTATTACCATTTGCACGGAAAGAGAAGGCACTGATACATTCTATGCTTTGTCTATATGTATGTGTATTGTGTATGTAAAGGGTAAAAACGGGACTATTACAATGACTTTGGTATCCGTCTGTCTGTCTGTCTGTCTGTCACCAGGCTGTATCTCATGAACCGTGATAGCTACACAGATGATGTATTTCTGTTGCCACTATAACAACAAATAGAGAGAGAGAGAGAGAGAGAGAGAGAGAGAGAAGAGAGAGAGAGAGAGATAGAGAGAGAGAGAGCGAGAGAGAGAGCGAGAGAGAGCGCGAGAGAGCGAGAGAGAGCGCGAGAGAGCGAGCGAGAGAGAGAGCGAGCGATAGAGAGAGAGATGACAGTGGATATTTTATTGAATCAGGCGTTACTTTGCGGAGGTCCATTTCAATGAAGTACTAGAGAAGCAGTAAATGGTTTTTGTTCATGACTGCGGGGGGGACTTTCCAGTATTACGTAAGCGCTTGAGGGGGGCGGGGGGTCTTTGCTTTGCTTATTTTTGATGACATGGTGGGGGGGGTCGATATGGTGATCACGTCAGCAGTTTCGATTCGAACTACTACTGCTCACGAATCAATAAAAAACAGAATGCATTAAAAGAAAAATGCATATAGGTACCAATGATTACGTAAGCATGGGGGGGGGGGGGTAAGAGGTTTGCTTCCTTTTGCTGACAAGGGGAAGGGGGGGTAAGTAATTGTAAAAAATGTGCTTACGTAATACTTGAATAGCCCCAGTGGCTAAATGAGATAATTTCTCATTTCATTATCTAAAGTACCTAGTTAAATTCACTTTCAGCCAAACGATAATTTCACTATACCTATGTAATAAAATAACAATTAATGTGTTTTTATCAAGTGAGAAATAATTGATAGATGTTATTGCCCAAAAGGCCGTGGTAGGCTAGTGGTTTGACCTGTGGCCTCTCATGCAGAGGGTTGTGGGTTCGAATCCTGGGTTGACACTTCTGAGTTTTTCGGAATTTATGAGCAATATTACATTTGAAATTTGCCATGAGCTTTTCGGTGAAGGAAAACATTGTGAGGAACAACACACATCTGCAAAGCAATTCCATGGTGTTTTAAGTTCCCAATCCACACTGGGCCCGCGTGGGAACTATAGCCCAAACCCTCTAATAAATGGAGGCCTATGGCATGAGGCATGCCGAATTACGCGATAATTTATAAAAGAAACTACACAATGTACTGAAATTGTAGCAAAACGGAATAAAAGGGGCTATATATACATTTATTGTCCAATAAAGACTGTTTATCAATTTTAAAGTTTCAGAACATACATACATACATACACATACTGTCACGCCTCTTTCCCACAGTAGGCAGAGACTACTTTGTTCCACTTGCTACGATCCTGACATACTTCTTTCGCTTCATCCACAGTCATCTCTTCATACATGCTCGTCGGTTTCGGGTACTCTTTACCTGACCTTTTTCCAAAACGCTCTTTGGTCTCTATCCTGTACTATATCACTAACTAGTGTAAAACAAAGTCGCTTTCTCTGTCCCTATGTCCCTGTGTATGCTTATATCTTCAAAACTACACAATGGATTTTGATGCGGTTTTTTTTAATAGATAGAGTGATTCAAGAGGAAGGTTTTTATGTATAATTCTATGCAGACGAAGTCGCGGGCAGAAGCTAGTATGTAATAAAATGTCCTAAAATTATTCCGGAGTAGTTTAGTCAGGGCTGGATCTACCATATGGCTTTTTGGGCTTCAGCCCAGGGCCCCGTGGATTCAAGGGGCCCCCAGCTAAGTCAAGTCAAAGTCAGAAACAGATGATAATGCGAAAAAATCCATAATGTAATATTTTATTGTCTTATTTTTTCCTTATACTTTGAGTAATTAGGTGGGCCCCTAAATAGTATTAGCCCAGGGCCCCCTAAGTTGTCGGGATAGTTAGAACCCTCCATACAGAATGAAACATAGATGATGACACTCACAAACAATGTAGCTTTCTATTGGTAAAAGAATTTTCTAAATCGGTTCAGTAAATCCAGATATTACCCCCTCCAACCTCACTAACTCACAAATTTTACCTTTTTATCATATTTATTGTAGATTCTTATAGAAAGACAATAAAATATAGTTTTTTTTTTAATCCGTTAATATTATACCCTGCCAGGGTTCATGGTAACCATTTTAAATTTTTAATGAAGCTTTTCTTTAAATGCTATTTTTACAATTATTTATTAAAAAAAAATGTTAAGAAGCAGGACTAACGTAGGCTAAAATAAGTTATGGTAGACATTTATTAAAAATCTTATTTCGTAAAAATGAATCAAATCCTTCCCCTTTTTACCAATTTAAAAATTATTATTTTCTAATAAGACTAATAAATTATTTACCGTCTGTTCAATAAATACCTAAAAATTCCAAGAGGTTATCATTATCTTGTTATCTCAAACTTAAGCCCGAAATCGAACTATCAAACCCAGCTTAAAAAAAAACTTTAAAAAGTTAGAAGTTACTCAAACCAAAAATCGATGGCGAGTTTTGTTTTCCAAATTACGTAGCGAAACCGGAAGATATCCAAGACTATTTTTAACCACGCCGCTTGAATGAAATGCAGCATCGTACGACATAATTCTCTCAATAAAAATTTACTCACCTATTTAAAAAATCACGTACGTATTCAGTGAAAACAAAACGGTGTTCGTTCACGGTTTTATCACTGAAAACACTTATTAAAATGTGGCGGAAGCCTAGTTGGCACTGAAAGAGTAATTACGGAATATATTTACGTAAATTCATGGACGTAATACATGACTTCGCGGGTAGAATATTGGAATTAAAATAGTTTTTGTAGGTTAACAAACGTCAAACCAGTTTGAGTGCAAGGTCACCTTGGTATGACAGTTAATAGGCGTTTTTCGTAAATGAAAACAGATGCACGCTTGTGAGACGGTTTAGCGTCAAATTAAAAAACTAGCCCAGAGCAAGTCGGACTTATTTCTCTTTAATGGCGGCCGTAAGGCTTGGGCCAATGTCAGTTTAAATGACAAGTGTGCGGTAAAAAATATAATTCAAAAATCTTGTGACAAAATGTTGCTCCTTTCGGGCTCTTAGCCAACGGTCATTATCCCTCAGAAACTCCCAGGAAATCATTAGCCGATGCCTAGGGTGCACCGGAGCACGCACTGCTCTTCCCCCGGACGAATCCAAAAACGAACCGCAGCTCTTGACCACACACGGAGGTAACCAGACTCGCAGTGGCGTAACTATAACGTCTGGGGCCCGTGGCAAATACGTCATATGGGGCTCCTTCCTCAATATAAACAAGTGCATCAGCGTCCTTTCTGTGCTCTAAACCAAGCCAGTTCGGGGCCCCATAGAGCTAGGGCCCTGTGGCATTTTGCCACTCCTGCCACCCTACGCCACTGCCTCGCATCCCATGTCAAAGGTTACATTCCGGACAAATTTGACTAGTGATTATAAAATCCAGTTGCAGTAGAACCCTGTTCCCAAGCGAATTGTAGGCAGTGTGACGTCATTTTATATAAGTTACTTAAATGGAGAATTTAATAAAACAGATTTATTTCGTTAGTTGTGCTATAAAAGCTATCTTCATACCAAATTTCAGAGTAGACCCTAGAGGGCCATAGCTTTTCCATTCCAAATAAAACAAATTTAAAACGGGAACATATTTTAATAACATTGTACACTACAAAAACACTAACTGATTATTATGAAATAACAAAAACAAAGGACAATTAAGGCACATTGAATTTTTATCATTAAACCTTAGACTTAAAACTATTTATCTTAAGTAATTAAACTTTTTAAAACATTATAAAACAACATCAGAGTCCAGACTCAGAGGCGGACTGGCATCAAAATCATCACCAAAATGATCAACACTGTCATTTAAATCATTATCCATAGCAACACTGTTTGAAAAATTCAATTTCACAGGGTTCACTCTTTTCACAAACGTCCTATTTAGACCAACTGGGCTGTTTTGTAACATTTCTTCTCCTACGCTAGCAACACTAGCAACATGGGGAGTATTTTCACTACTGGCAACATTGTCTTTCTGTATCAAAGGGCTTTTGTAAGTTGCAGAGGCGTTTTTCGACTTGTTAATAATATGCATGGAACTTAAAGGGGGCGGTTCTCCGTACATTTTTAGTTTTTCGATTTTTTCTTTAACTCTCTTTTTCCTCAGAAGCTGTTCTGGTGACATTTGCGTGTCAAAACTCGACTCAAAGTCCAAGCCTGTTAGATTTAAATTGGCATCACAGCTCATAGGCGACTCCAGCCTTTTAGGCATATTGTAAGCACCAAATCTATACGGCGACACATCAACGTTCCGAGTTTTGAAAATGGAATAGTTATTTTTTAACACGACGCAATCTTCGCAGAATTTTTCTTTTATTTTTGACAGCTTGTCTGAGAGCTCGCTGGCCAGTTCCGAAGCGCGTTTGTCTTTAGGCGTTTTCGTGATAAGCGTGAACTCGGTGACTCTGTACTGTGGTATACTTTTTCTAGAGTTGCCAGCTCTTTTCTGTAAATTAAAGCAGGTTACTATCTGGCCAGTATCCAGAACGTTTTGGAAGCCGAATTTTTTTAATCCGCCCCAGAAATTGACGCAGACCATGTTTTTCTCGGCGTCAGCCAGAAAGACGTTTTGGAAGTTCTGTTTTTTCTCATCGAATTCTTTTGTCGATGGTTCTATTTGGAATATAATGCCGACTGTGTCTATTTCATCGTAGTCTGTGCTCATATTCGGGTTCTGAGCCAAATCTTTTAATTCTATACATTTACGTTTTAACGTATTGGCATATAGTTTGTATTTTTGGTTTTTCTGTTCGTAAGGTTTGAAAACCGTCTGTCTGCCTGCTGACAGTTGAATCTCCGAGTTTCTGTAAAAAAAATAAAACAAACTTAATAAAAATTTAAATTAAATTCAAGTTTTTTAAAGCGACCTTACGAAGCGGCATGTATAGGTGAAAAACTTCTTTAGGATCCGGGTTCGATTCCCGGCTATAGCTTTACTTTTCGGATTTTTCTATATGTTCTAATTTTCAGTGTCGTTTAGAAATTTAATTTCTAACGGTAAAATCGTACAAGTAAACAAAAAATCAAGAAGTAAAAATTCTTGTCAAAATAGTGATGGGTTGCTAGCATCGCCTATAACATGATTCCTAAGATTTCCGCCCATTCCCTCCATGGGCGCTATATTAACCATAACCTTACCTTATTCCAGTGGGTATGAAGTTTATTATCTCGACCCAAGCGCCCTCTATCATCATTTCCATGACAGCTGCAGAAGGATTCCATATTGACAGATAACCTAAAAGAAAAACAAATGATAATAAAGAACAAAAAAAATACCTTCTACTCCGCTACTCACGTGCAAGGTAACCAAGTCTGTGTGAAATATATATGTTTTTCATGCAATCCCTCCCTCCACTGCTGCCAATAAAACACACATAAATCCCACAAACTTAATTATCCCTTACACCACACAAACACTGACGCGTTTCGATCCCTCTACGGGATCATTATCAAAGTTTAATGAGCACAAACAAACATGCAAACATGGGTTAATTAAGTTTGCGGGATTTATGTGACAAGGTTCTATAGTGGCTCAACATATACCTTTGTTCACTTCGACACCGCTCCCCTTTTCATTGAAATCAACCAATCTAACTTTTAACAGATGAGCTATATTATCTTTTTTTATTCTATTCTTCTCCAGTTTCTCTTGAAACTTGACTCTTGCCTCTTCCATTTTCTTCTCTCTCTTTCTAGCGTTATGCTCTTCTAGCAACGCGTTCTGGGAAGCGGTCAAATGTGTCTAGAAAAAATTAAAACACATCAGAATCTTTGTTGCCTTCTTTGTCTATACTAATATTATACACACACACACATAAATCACGTCTTTATCCCTTACGGGGTAGACAGAGCTAAGGGTAACAAGACCCAAAGACCACGCGTAGCATGATTGTGGGCGCATAGGTAGTGGAAGTGAAGAGGGGAATCAAAATAGTGATGGGTTGCTAGCCGCATCGCCTATTAGACGATTCCAAAGATTTATACGCCTACAATCATGCTAAACGTGGCCTTTATGTTTTGGTACCTCAGGGTCTGTCTACCCCTAGGTATATAGACGTGATTTGTGTATATCTTTCTATATATAAAAGAGAAAGTCGTGTTAGTTACACTATTTATAACTCGAGAACGGCTGAACCGATTTGGTTGAAAATTGGTTGGGAGGTAGCTTAGAACAAGGAGACGGACATAGGATACTTTTTATCCCGATTTTCCTACGGGATTGGAAAATCCCGAAATGTTGTACTAATAAAGCTACAGACATTAAATTTACCATGCCTACACATTATTCCTTGATTAGTATAAAGATGCACTTACAGAGGAATTTTTCAAATTTCCCACGGGATAAAAACACACGGTAAATAATTAAGACTATAATTAGTAGACAATATTCCTAGAGGATCTGTAGGTGCTCTAAGAAGGGATTTTCCGAATTTCCTACGGGATAGGAAATAAAAACCTTATACTTGGAGACATGAGTAGATGTATGGGGTATATCGTCACTCTGACGTTATCTGCGCGGACGAAGTCGCGGGGAAAAGCTAGTATGTAATAAAAGAAAGCCAAACTTACTCTGTACTCTTCAGGGTCACGGCTTCTATTCACCATTTTAAATATTTGAGAGCCGCTGTCCAAACAATTCGATTTGTCACCATAGCTTTCCGTGTCTTGGGATTCCTGTAAGAATAAAAAAAAATTGGTTAACACAAGCTTCCTTTAACCTCTGACGCAAAAAGAGAGGTGTTCTAAGTTTAACCTTTCCAACGCCAACGATATATATATACGTCCATTGCTTCAATGCAAAAGCAGCCTTCGTTCAATTGGCATTGTTCATTTTTTTTTAGTATGCTCCAATTCGAAAACCATTTCGAGGAAAACCATCATTTATCCGATTTATCTTGTCCGATTTCAAAAATACTTTATGATTGCAGATATTTTTATAAAAGTACTTTGAACCTTTGTTTGACCGAACGACCCGGTTTTTAGACAGAATCCAGCATCGAATGTTTGCCACAAAAATGAAAAAAAAAGTTTAGCTATGGCAACTGTCACGTGTCACTGTCAAATCGACAAAACCATAAACAAAGCCGTTTTTTTATAGCCAGCCGAACGAAGGCGATTGGGATTCTGTCTAAATTCACGAATTATCAAACAGCGAAAAATATTTATTATTAATTAACAAAGCTACTTAAAAGCATAATATTCAAATTAGTTGCTTGAAATAGTCCATTTTATCAAATAAAGGTGTTAAAAGCACAGCTTAAAAAAAATGAACAATGCCAATTGGGTTTAAGTTCAACTTAAGGCATCGCAATAAAGACATCTGGCGTATCGGTGACGTCTCTTGTATTTGACGTGGCGCTGAAAAGGTCAACAGGATGTTGAACTGTCTCTCTCTTCGTCTCGTTGTCTCTGTCTGGCGCTATATTCGGCGCCCCAGCATGAGCCACAGGCTGGAAACCAGCGCTGGCTTCTGCGTAAGCGCAGCATAAGCTGAGCCTGCTCCTTTTGCCATGTGTACAAGTTTTTTTTTGTCAACAAAACAATACACATACATACATACACACAAATCACATCTTTATCCCTCACGGGGTAGACAGAACCTAAGGTAACAAGACCTACAGGCCACGTTTAGCAAGACACTGGGCGTAGAGGTGGAAAGTGGAATCAAAATAGTGATGGGTTGCTAGCCGCATCGCCTATAACATGATTCCTATTTTCGCTCATTCCCTCGATGCGCTTTTACCATCTGCGCGGGTATAGAAGCAACTGGTACTTTCTATGTTTTTTCTTTGCTCGTAGACAAGCATGGAAGTTACTTTTTTATTTATTACTAGCCGTTGCCCGCAACTTCGTTTGCATAGAATTCGTTTATCGCTATCCCGCGGGAATCACGCAATTTTCCGGGATAAAAAGTAGCCTATGTGTTATTCCAGACTATAATCTATCTATGTTCCAAATTTCATCCAGATCGGCCCAGTACTTTTTGAGCCTATTCATTACAAACATACAAACATACAAAAATAGGTACAAATCTATCCTCTTTATAATATTAGTATAGAAATATTCCCTCATCAAAATTCCGTTTACCTGATCAGCCAGCTCTTTCTCCAGTTCCTCGTACAGCTTCTCCATCAGCGCCTGCTGCTCAGCCTCCTGCCTCATCAGACGGATCTGTTCCAACCTCTCCGACAGTATCACTGGAATAAATAACATTAAATTAAAAAAAAATTAAACCCCCCACGTTTTAATCGAGTCATAAAATAATACTATATCCTTACTAATATTATAAATGCGAAAGTAACTCTGTCTGTCTGTCTGTCTGTTACCTTTTCACGCTTAAACCGCTGGGCCGATTTAGTTGAAATTTGGTATACAGATAGTTTGAGTCTCGGGAAAGGACATAGGATAGTTTTATCCCGAAAAATTGCATAGTTCCCGCGGGATAGCACAGCCCAAACCACTGGAATTTTTCAAATTTAAGGCGGAACAAAGTTCGCCGGGTCAGCTAGTATGTAAATAAAATAACCTAACCTAAAGATGTCATTTTAGATACATGCTTTTTTTGCTGACTGTACTTGCATTGTCATCCGTCCTACATTTGTGAACCAAATTTCAAGTCAATCGGACCAACTGTTGAAGAGTTCTCTCCTGCGGAGACGATCCTGGCTACAACACCAGAACTCTACTTCCATACATACATATACATACATACACAAATCACGACTTTATTCCTTACGGGGTAGACATAGCTTAAGGTGGGAAGACCTAGGCCACGTTTAGCAAGATTTTGGGCATATGGCAAAAAATGGATTCAAAATAGTGATGGGTTGCTAGTCGCATCGCCTAAAACATGATTCTTTTGATAATGATCCCGTAGAGGGATCGAAACACGTCAGGATTTGTGTGGTGTAAGGGATAATTAAGTTTGTGGGATTTATATCTGTTTTATTGGCAGCAGTGGAGGGAGGGGTTGCATGAAAAACATATATATTTCACACAGGCTTGGTTATCTTGCACGTGAGTAGCGTAGTAGCAAGGTAAATATTTTGTTCATTGAAATGGACCTCCGCAAAGTAACGCCTGACATAAAATATTTAAAAGCTAGTAAATAAAAAGAATTCAGCGTTACACCAAAAATGCTTACACCACATAACTAATGTTGGTTCAGTAGTTACGGCGTAAAAACGGACTAACGGACTTGACGAAATAGATGTCCATGACCGCAAACTCGAAACACTTAGTTACTCACCGTTCCCCCCCTCCCCCCTGAGCACGGCCAGGCGCGGGTACGTGCGCGCAACCACAGCAGCAGCAGCCCCGCGGCCGCCGGGGATGCGCGCGCGCAGCCCGCAGCGCACCGCGCCGGCGCGCGCGCCCAGCGGGCAGAGCCACGCGGCGCGGCGAGTGCTGTTCCCGTGGAGTTTGAGACGGACTGACGATGTGTCCTGGGCACAAATATTTATTTATCTTACTGCCTGGGCAAAAACAAATGTCCCTTACCCTTGGGACCCCTTCTTCACTATAACTCTCATCACTACATATCACTACATAGTATAAAATAAAGTCGCTTTCTCTGTCCCTATGTCCCTATGTATGCTTATATCTTCAAAACTACACAACGGATTTTGATGCGGTTTTTTTTAATAGATAGAGTGATTCAAGAGAAAGGTTTTTATGTATAATACATGCATAATATACCGTGCGAAGCCGGGGCGGGTCGCTAATTTTGTATATATAGATATACAGTACAATACAATACAATAACTCTTCATTGAACACCACATATAACAAGCAAATCAGAAAAAAGGTATACAGAATTATTACAAGGTAACAAAAGGCTACAGAGCGATCTCTACCAGGCAACCATAATGGCAGCAGCGGCGTTAGGGGCACTGACACCCCGGGCAGTAATATTTAGGCGCCCACTTAAGGACAGTATTGAGGGTACACAGCCGGTGAGCCAGGAGGCCGAGGCCCCAGACCTCAGCGCCCCCCAAATTTGGCGCCCCGGGCCGTCGCCCCATCGCGCCCCCCCCTAACGCCGGCACTACATAATGGACTGGAGAACAGAACAGATGAAAAGAAGAATAAGAACAGATGAGAAGATGTACTCAAGTCAAATGACTTAGCAACTGTAGTTAGCACTCTATTGGCTACTTACTCTGCAGTAGTGATGCAACGAATATTCGCATTCGCGGATATTCGCATATTTTTGGATATTCGCATCCGCAAAAGTTTTGCGAATATGAATATCAGAAAAAACAAACGATTTGAAGATAATGGTAGGTTATTAAAATCAAAAACCCATTCATTTCTTATGTTTTTAATGCAAGAAAAAACTCTAACCTCAAAATTCACTTGTTTTGTTTACGAAAAGACCGGCGCGAGCGGAATGACAATTCAGTCGGATGAGTTCGTATCAACTCGGCTATTCTCGGAACAAAATACAAACGGAACGCACCTCGTAACTGCCAGCAAAGCCATAGACAATTGGCGCCAAATTTGAACACTACTTCTACATTCGCATTCGAATTCGCATCCGCGAATGTCAGTAGCAGACATTTGCATTCGCATTCGCATTCGCGAATGTTTGAAAAATGACATTCGTTACATCACTACTCTGCAGTTCCAGGTCACTCACCTCCCATGGAGCTATTCCCTGCTCACAGCCGACCAGCTCGGCGCTACTCGTGGCCATCTTGCAGCCAACCACTATAGAACCATTGCACACTAGCTGGCAAAGCATGCGGTCAATGACAGCGCGTAGACAGTACCAGCCATCTGTCAGAAGCAACTCTATATTGCTAGCTGGTGTTGGTACACTGTAATTTAAAAAAGGATTTGTAGGGTAGGTGTCAACATACATACATAAATCACGTCTACGGAGTAGACAGAGCCTGAGGTAACAAGACCTACAGGCTACGTTTAGCATGATTATAAGGGCGTATAGGTGGAAAGGCGAATCAAGGGGGTTGCTAGCATCGCCTATAACATGATTCCTAAGATTTTCGCGCATACCCTCGATGGATTTTTACTAGTGTCCGACCGAAACTGATTTTTCAGCCGAAACCGAAACCGAACTTTCGGTCTTGCTCTGTTTCGGCCGAAACCGAAACTTATTAAAACATTTAAAATTACGATTATTTACTGAAATTTACTGTTTTTTTACATTTATTAACACATATTATACTTACCAAATCACTCAATTGCAAAATATAACCTTAACTCACGATTAAATGAACGGTGGCGAACTGAGCCGGGGCCCGCCGGCGAGCGAGCACGAGTTAGCTGCGAAGTTTACTGAACGACGCACGAAAATTCACGAACACTCAAATTTCGGCGGGGGTCGAAAGTTTCGGCTATATTTTGGTCGAAACCGAAATTAAGGCCGAAACTGGAACCGAAACCGAAATTTCGGTCGGTCACTAGTTTTTACGTCTTCTGGCTGATGATGATGATGATAATGATAATGAAATAAAAAAAAAACATCATTTTGGAAGAGCTGAAACTTCAAACCGCTGACCGATTTTTAACTAGCTTTCGAATGAAAGAAACCGCATCCAAAGCGGTCCGTTCGCTTGAGAGCTATGATACAGACAGATACACACACAGACAAGAACTTCAAACTAATAACACCTCATAACTCACCTTGTAACACTGATGTTGTCCACATATATAGCAGCAACGCATAGTACCATAGTTTTGGATGGTACATCATCTTTTTCCAAAATCTTTCTCAACACTGGTCTCTGGACATTATATAGTTCCTTATTATATCTATATTTTAGCTGATCCATGACATTCCTTACCGAACATACATTTCTCATGACACCAGGAAATTTAACTTCATAGGACAGTAGTTTCCAAATTATTAACTTTACATGATTATCTAACCAACCATCTGGCACTATCTTTTTATTGACAGAATCCAAGAACAGCTTCTTTATTTCATTAACATCAAATCTCGCTTCAGTGTAGTCGTTTCTAGCGCCGAAAAACTCGAAACTTAATAAAGTGTCAAAATTGAATTTCGTTATATACGGATCTATGTCAACTTGAGTGTCTTTCTCGAGTTTCTGCAAATCTTTTAATGTATACACTTTATTATTTTTATAAGCATCATTGAACTGATATGTGTTTGCCAATTTTGGAGGTACAAATGAATTGGTTAGTTGTATTTTCTTATCATTTCTGTATGGTGCTTCGAACCTCCTTTTTTTAGCTTTAGGGCATGACAGAATCGGGCTTCCAGATCTTTTCGATTTCGGCGTACTTTTGCAAAAGTCTTCTGTGTTCAGACTCTCTTCGAAATCATTTAAAACTTGTGTGTCTATTATATCTCTATTTAAATTTGTTTTATCATATTTTACTTCATTATCCAATTGCTTGTCTTTAGTTATTTTTGTAGCCTTTTCTGAATTAATATTAGTGACTCTCTTAGTATTTTCTATAGGCTCATTGAAATCTTCATTAAATATTGTTTTAGTTCTAGCTATAGCCTGTTCAGATACAACAACTTTCTTATTACTAGCTGTCTGAAATCCTGTAAAACATTTTGTAGACTGTGCATTAATTTCTTCATTTTTCTTCTCGGGGATATTAAAATCATCACCAACTTGTATTTTTTGACTCAATCCTATACCTTCAAATACATTTCTACTTTTTGCTAAAGCGTTTTCCGAAATTACAACTTTCTTATTGCTGGCTGTTTGGAAGCCACAAAAAACTTTCATGTCTACATTTCCCGTATCTGCATTTTCATCATTTTTATACATTTCTACATCTTGGAACAGTTTTTTAGAATGTTCTAAGGCTTTATCGGATATTAGTACTTGTTTATTGCTTCCTGTTTGGAATCCTTTGAAGACTGGGCTATCTTTATCTTTTGCTTCAACAATTTTAATACTCTTCTCATCTTCATTTATATCTTTAAAAATTGCTTTACTTTTAGCCAAAGCCTCATCTGATATTTTGACTTTTTTATTGTTAGCTGTTTTAAAACCGACAAATTTACTTAATTCAGGCTTTTCATCGGCACCATCGTTGTGTAAATCAAAATCATTAAACATTTGTCGACTCTTAGCTAAAGCATTTTCGGACAATTTGATATCTTTATTATTAGCAGTTTTAAAACCAACGAAGTTACTTTCTACTGGTTTGTCATTAAGATCGTCACTAAAGTCAATATCATTAAGCCTTCGTTTGCTTTTAGCTAAGGCATTTTCTGATATTTTAATTTCATTATTGTTTTCTGTTTTAAAATTAAGATTGTCTTTGTTTAATTCAAAATCACTAAACATTTGTTTACTTTTAGCCATAGCTTCTTCTGATATTCTGACCTTTTTATTATTGGCTGTTTTGAAACCACTAAAGTTACTCTCCACTAGTTTATCATTGTACATTTCATTGTTGACTTCAATATCAGTAAAAATTTGTCTAGTTTTAGCCAAAGCATTTTCAGATATTTCGACGTTTTTATTGCTGGCTGTACGAAATCCAACAAATTTAGTTGGTAGATCAGAATTTTCACTTTTAAATTTACTGGTGTCATAGTTTTTATCAAATTCTTCCATTAAAACATCATTGGAATCTACAATTGCAGTTGTTTTGCCATTAGTTTGACTAAAATTCATATCTTGAAGTAGTTTTTTACCTGTTGCCAGTGCCTCATCTGAAATCTTGACTTTTTTGTTACTGGCAGTTTGGAAACCTTTAAATACTGGTATATCCTGTTGAACATTACTAGCTTTAATGTTCCTTATTTCTAGTGGATTTGTAATTACTGCAGTATCTTCAGGAATTTTAATGGCTTCTTTATTCTCAACGTCTTTCAGTTTTGGGATTTCGTGTCTATCGTTACTAAGTTCTCGCACTTGTAGCAATTCAGCATCTTCACTGTGTGAATTGACAGTGTTGGTAATATCTTCAAACAATTTTTTACTCATTTGAAGAGCTTTTTCAGATATTGTAATTGATTTGTTGTTTGCTGTTTGAAAACCTTTAAATACAGGAATTTCTGTAACTTTACTTTCAACAATATTGTCTTTAAAAAAGTCTTCATTTAAAAATAATTCTTCGGCGAACACGTCTTCCGTGTTTAATACATCTTTAGGATGTTTTTCTACTGTGTTTCCAGAATCCTCATTACTAACGTTGGTACCGAAATCTTCGTCTATATCTTTATAAAAGTTTTTCATTTTTTCTAAAGCTTGTGAAGATATTTCAATTTCTTTATTTGCTGCTGTTTTGAATCCAGTAAATTTACTTGTTGATGGTTCGGTAAATTTAAAATCGTTTTCATTTTTAGGCTCATATTCTTTAACGTTAAGCATAGATTGTTTCGGTTTCTTTAAAGCTCTTTCCAACACTTTAGGTTTTTTAAAGAAATTGTCATCTTCTTTGTTCATATTGGTAGAAGTTTTACTTTCTTCTGATATTGATATAATATTACTTAATATATTTTTTGCTTTAGCAATAGAACTGTCTAGTATATCAATATTTTTTTCAAATGGCATTTCATTGACTTCAAATTCCTGTAAAATATCTCGATCATTTATTTGTAAATCTTTGACATCTTCTATCTTAGACTCTGGTATTTCAGTGACAGCATCATTAATTCTGATGTCTCTATTTGTATCATTTGTCATGTTATCATCATCAAGATTTTCATCAAAATTAATGTCTTGGAAGACTTTTTTGCATCTAGCTAAAGCTTTATCAGAAAGTTTTATTTTTTTGTTACTAGCTGTTTTAAACCCTTCCAGCTTACGCTTAGTATAGACCACAGACTCTTCAAATAAATCACTGACACTTTTATTGTACTTGGGTGTCACAATACTTTTAAATGGAATAACTTGGCTTAACACAATATCGTCATTATTTTCTCTAACATGTTCTAGAGCCGTCAAACTTTCACTTTTAAATGTATCGCTAATTTCTTCTTCAATTTTATCCATAGCTGCATTCAGTTTCCCAAAAACTTTATTACTGTCATTTTTTTTGTTACTACAATTATCTTTTTTACTTTGATCAGTTAAAGGGACACAGAAATCACCAAGAAAACTTACTGTTTTATCAATGCCTGAGTCAAATATTTCAACAAGATCTTCTAGACTTGTTTCATCATTTACAACAGTACTAAATAAGCTTTTGGCTTTACTAAAGGAATCAGTGTTAATTTGTATTGATTTATTACTAGCTGTTTGGAATCCAACATACATAGTTCTATCAAGTACATCAGATTTTTCATAAAAAGAGGTTTCCAAGGCACATGTTAGTGGTAACTCTTGCACATTTTTATGTAAATATTCATCTTCTTCATCACTGCTAAATAGTATTTCATCCTTTAACTGTGTTTTTAGTAAGACTTTATGCTGTGTTGAGTTAAGTTCACCTTTATCAACTACATCAAAGATTTCAGGAGAGTTGGGCGCTTCTTTTGCATCTTTTTGAACAGTATATTTATCTTTTACATTTTTATCTACATTCATAGAAACATATTCAATATTATTTAGTACTGGAGCGTCTCTATCATTATTTGCACTAGTATGATTTGGTATGAACAACTCACTCCCAATAATTTGCGAATTAATTATATTCTTTGCTGTTTGCATGTCTGTGTGCTCTTCAATGATTGGATGAGCAAGATTTTCAAATTTCTCAAAAGTATACAAGCTGAATACTAGAGGGGGTGACATTCTTTTAGTATTCAATACTGGACTTGTACTTCTACCCGTATCATCATCACATTTATGATCAAGTTCAACTTTCTGATGAAAGCATGTTTCATCATTAGTGATTACAGGGCATTCAATGCATGTCAAAGTATCCAATTCACTTGTATCATCTTTATTTATTTTAAGATTACTAGAATTAGTTTCTACATCATCTAAAATAATGTCATGTCTCTCATCTGGATTTACATCTGTAATTTGAGAGTTTAGTATTTTTTTATCATCACCACTGTCACTGTCATCACTTTTTTGACAGAAAGTGGTGTCAAATTCTTGAGTGACGCCTCTATTTTTATCGATTATTTCTGCATCTTCTATGATATTGATCAATTGGGTGTCTGAGACACACTGTGTTTCAAATTTTGTGAGCTTGTTTTGATGTACCTGGAAATATAAAAAAATTGGTGCATCTTCATCTATATTTTTATTATATGACAAAGAAGGCAAACAAGCAAGTGGGTCACCTGATGGTAAGCAAGCACCACCATGGACACCCGCAACACTAGAGGGTTGCAGATGCATTGCCAGCTTAGAGGCCTAGGAAATATGTTGTTATGTTGGTATGTTTTTTTTGCAAAATACATAAAAGATACATAAACTTGACCCACTATTATTTAGAATATATATATTATTACAGCAATGATTAATGTTAAATGTCATCTCACAAATTTATTTAATCATGATATTAACCATCCATGCCAAATTTAAAGCGAACTTTTTTTATTTTATTTAAATCATCAGAATTTGTGCATATTAAAACAAATGAGACTAGTATGCAGTACTTTTAGTACTTTGGGTACATGTTTGGTGGTACCTAGTACAATAGCCGGGGAAATGGCCAGAATTAGAGCCATTCAAAATTATTGTTCTTTGTTTGCCTATTTTACCCCCTTTGACCATAACATTATAAACAAATTTTATGACTTACCTCTTTGTTTAAAGGTAACATATTTATGGTCACGAACTCTTTCTTTTTATATTTATCCAGAATAGTAACTCGCTTTGAGCTCACCACATCAGCATTTTGTATAGCTTTTACTTGCTTACAAACATTCGCTAAGACATCCCTAACACTGTACCTTTGCTCGGTTTTAGCTTTATTTAGTGTCTCACTGCTAGAATATAGTCTAAGCGGTTTATTTGATGTCTGTTTCTTAAGTATAGACTCAAAATTATCGATAATTTCGGACTTTTTGTCCATTTTACGTCACACGAAGTATTTTTCTTGGAAATAATAAGGGAGCCGGTATGGCACTTATTGGAAGCTAGTTATTTGCAGACAAAATATAATTTTCTTAAATTTATTAAATTAAAATCTTTTTAGCATCAATTTTGCACATAAATAACGACGAAAATATGTTTTAATTATAACACGCATTGTTTTGACTTGTTTTGACTTTTGTTGACGTTTTAGCCGCCGTCATCAACTTTACGCTCCTTTACGTACGATTTGGATTTTATTCGTAATGTTGTCAACCAATATTTTCGAGTTAAATGTTGTATTCACGATTATAATTGGTAGTTATGATTCAAAAATAGTTAAAGTGGACTAGTTTATTGCGTATGTCCAATATTCTTCCAATAGTGAAACGACTTACTCTTTGACGCTTCAAAATTTCTCCGCGTAACGTAACGTGATGAATGAGTTTTCTTCGTTTAGAAAGTTGACTCATTTCACTAGATAAGTTGATTGTTTTTTTCTATTTATTCTGTATTGTTATTTATAAAACCATTTCGCGAATGCTTTTAATCACAATATTTTAAAATTATAAAACTGTATATATTTACAATAACTCAGACAGACTGTTGCCCTAACTAAACTGTTCAGAATCTTGGTTTTTTGTATGTTTCTGAACGAACGAATCTCCTAGTACACGATTTGAGTAAACGCTATTTCTTCTGTAAAAGATCGTTATTTAATAATTTTCGCCCAAGAATTGCATTTGCATCGTTATATTTTACAAATATCTGACTCTAAGAACCTTGACACTTAACAATGGTAAGTAATATCAATGTTTAGCTAGTAAAATTGTTTTGGTGAAAATAATGGCGGCAATAATTGAGGTTATGTTTTTTTCAGTCTCACACAATACTGTTGGTGCAGCCAGGTCCTAGGCCTGAAACTAGGACCTACTCCGACTATGAGAGCGTCAATGAGTGTATGGAGGGCGTCTGTAAGATATACGAAGAGCATTTGAAGAGGCGAAATCCTAATACACCTACCATTACTTACGACATTTCGCAATTGTTCGACTTTGTTGATCAGGTAAGTTTATTTGTAATAAATCAAAATAAATAAGTCATTGTTGTCGAAGTATTGAAATGCGATCTCTTTCACATTGTTTCAAATCAAATTAATCAAAGTTTTGAGTTAAACGGACGAAATTAAACTGTGTTATAGTCGTTTGAAAACGGATTGTATTTGAAGTACTCTGCACTCGGTTTTTGAAGATTCAGAGAGGTTTCTAACATAAGAGTATTAACCTCTCATGTGCGAAGTGATTAATTTTTGTTAAAAATTCCATTTTGAATACAAGCTTTTTTTACGTACATGCATTGTTGTCCTATAGACCGACCGCTTAAATGAGTCCGCGCTCGGCTCAGGGGCACGGGGTAGGACCACAAAGGGGACCGAGAGGTGCGGGCGGGTAGCGCGCCTGCCGCCTGCACCTCTCGGGGCCCCGCGGTATATGTGTATGTTCACTAAATTTCTAGTCTATCGGACCCACTGTAAAAGAGCGTGGAGTGGTCCTGGCAAGGGCACCAGAATTCTAATACAGTACCCGGCCACAAAGATTGCATGTCC
The DNA here is from genome assembly GCA_932294345.1 of Pandemis cinnamomeana. Lineage (NCBI taxonomy): Eukaryota > Metazoa > Arthropoda > Insecta > Lepidoptera > Tortricidae > Pandemis > Pandemis cinnamomeana. The sequence goes on from OW028731.1 coordinate 5,766,781, forward strand.
GTGTTCTCGGCTAATCATGGCTTCGTAGAGCATTGATTCGCTCTAACTTATGTGCTGCCGTTTATGGCTAGGTACCGTACCAAATTATTGTCAGCTGACTTTCACAAATACGCAAAAGTTCAGCTCAATCGGTTGATATTTGCTTTAATGACAAAAAACTTGTAAAAACATTCTTATGGGGTTTACCGTAAGAATACTTATAACTGAAAATCAGGAAGTCAAATCTTTATTTTCCAGCTTGCGGACCTCAGCTGTCTAGTGTACCAAAAATCCACAAACACGTACGCACCGTACAACAAAGACTGGATCAAAGAGAAGATCTATGTGTTATTACGACAAGCTGCCGGTCAGAGCGATTAATAATACGTACTTTTAATATTCCTATACTCTTCAGTTTAAATGTATGTACATAGTCGTCGTCTCATCGTCATGGTGTGATTCCTACTACTGATATTTTTCCACTTAGACTTTCCACTAATTTAATTTACCTTTCAAATACCTATTGTATTCCGGGTTTGATATGCCAGCCTTCCCAGGGATCTAGAATGAGGCGTTAAAGATGAGGTCAGGTCATGTGCCATTAATTTTTTTTAAATATGATGAGAATTGCTCAATCCCCAATGTGCACGCATTGTGGCAAGGTTGTGGATTTAATACATTTTTTGATGGAGTGTGAAATGACGAAGGATTATGGAGAGAGGTACCTGGGTGATGTGAGCCTGTTTAATGGAGCAGTTAACACAACATTGAGTTTTCTGGCATCAGAAAACGCGGTATGAATATACAGGTTCGTGAAATACTCCTTTGCTGCCAGAGAATCTGGTTGATGAATCTGACCCAAGAGACATCCAATGACACTGGCATAGTCACAGGTGCACTTAAGCCTCGTAAAATTTTTAGATAAAAAATGCTGATCGTGGGATCCTGGACAAAATTAATCTTTTGCTCTGAAATTTTCAATTTTTTTTATCTGGTTTACGAAAGGTAAAGGTAGTTGTCTGATGATACTTTTTCGTTATTTAAACTAACTAAAAAGAATTACACTGAAGATTATAGGAACTGCGCTATTGTAAGTTTTTTTTATTGAGAATTGGACATTGTCTGATTTTTTCACCGAAAAGAATAACTCTTATTTTGAAAATTTACTCAATTATGCAACTTGGTTGATCTGAGTGGCTTGGTCTCAGCGTGGGGGGCTCGGGGCAGCGTTTGGGACGCTCACATTAGTGATGTAACGAATATTCGCATTCGCGGATATTCGCACATTTTTGGATATTCGTATTTGCATTCGCTTCCGCAAAATTTCTGCGAATGTTTTGCGAATATGAATATCAGAAAAAAAAAACAATTTGAAGATAATGGTAGGTCAATAAAATCAAAAACCCATTTATTTCTTATGTTTTTAATGCAAGAAGTAACTAAACCTCATAAGCACATTAACAGTCTTCACTTTATCATTTGGTATTATTTATTCATTATTTTAGTTTAGGCAATGAAGCTTAATGATTAAATTTTTTAATAAAAAAATTTGAACACTTCTACATTCGCATTCGCTTTCGCATTCGCGAATGTCAGTAGCAGACATTTGCATTCGCATTCGCGAATGTTTCAAAAATGAAATTCGTTACATCAATAAAGAAGAAGATAAATAAATAAATAAATAAATAAATCACTAGCTCACATACATTTGCTTGAGTCCAACATGAACGCTGCACGCCCCGCTGTCCGCTTCGCTCGAGCGTGAGACCGTACACTAACCAACTTGCGCTGCGGTGGCATTTGTATAAAAATTTAAAATGCCGAGTGTGTCGAATGTCAAAAAATATGACATTGTCTGATTTATAAGACTACGGAGAAATGAGGTGGATATTTTGTCTTATAAACATAGTCTGTTTCTGTTTGGTAACTGAGACTCTATTGTTGTTTCTTTTCTTATTGATAGTTTAATCTTAAATTTAACACTTATTTGGGATACTGCAGTTCAAACAGTGGCGTAGCTACCTAGGGACTAGGCGGGGCAGTGCCCCGGGGCCCTCAAGCTCAAAGGGCTCTTGAATCCTTGCCAGAAAATCTTGATCGAAGTATTATTATTGAAACATAACCAGTTTAGATAGTAGTGGGGCCCCATTTTTTTTATTTGTACCAGGGCCCTTGGTTACCTAGCTACGCCACTGTTCAAATGATTATGTAGTACATAGTAGTGCAATAAAAAGAGTAAATTTTCACACAAATCCCTTTAAAATGTTCAATTCGCAATAAGTATACATGACAGGGATGTTTGCTAAAGAAATAACTCTCTAATTAAGACTATTATAGCTTTTCTTTAACAGCAAATCAATCTTTCACTAATTTTAATACAGCAATGCAATAATTAAGTGTTGTGACATTATATTAACTGGCACACTCTAAAAACTTAATTATTTTACTTTGACAAACATCCTAAAACAAACGTACAACATTTACTGTCACTATAATATTAATAATAATTTCAATCATCTAATCTTGTTCTCTTAATATGTATGATTGTATGTTTACTCACCATTTAGCATCTGTACGGTTCAAAATATCTTGTTCTTAATAACGTCCGTTTTCTAAAAATAATCCATTGTTATTTCCGAGAAACATCCATTATACAACTACATACAAATGACACGCACACCTAAGATCGCCAGATTATTGAGGATGAAAGCGAGTTTGGACAGAGATGCTCGATGCAGCTGTCTCACTCGCTCTCATACTTAACATTATTTTTCATTCATGTTTATTCAGAACATTGCAACTGTCAAATACATTAAGAAACTGTCTAAACAGCCAGCGAACAACTATAAATATATCTGTCTCTTTCACCGGCACGGCATCTATATCTTTTGTTTCGTTTCTTAAGCGAGTAATAGATAGCTAATCGCTTCCTCGCCCCTTGGTAAGACTAGTGCAGTGGTTCCTAACCTTTTCAATGTCACTACCCCTGTGAACAAATTTGGGAATTGAGTTTACCCCTAGCTAATTTAAAATAATTAAAACCACACAAATTCGAACGAAAATATGTTTTTTATGTAAGAAATTGCACGTTTAGGTAACTAGTAAGTAAAGTAAGAAAAGCCGCGCGCATGAGAGCGCCGTGCTACCGTTTACCGTACTATTATTTTGTTTATTGCTTTTTTAATACTATTTCGTGCCATCCCGTGTTACCCCCCTAGAATCTCCGTTTTACCCCTACGGGGGTAATTACCCCCAGGTTAGGAACCACTGGACTAGTGCCTAACACTACTACAGATGCAGTTTTCTAGTTATTTATCCAAGAACTGCTGATTTTATTTGAGCAGTGGATAATGTATGAGTTGGGTGTATCGACTTTTTCTTGTCACACCTCCGATGGCCCTGTTTCTAGAAGTTTCAAGGTGCAATTAGATGTCTAAACTACATAGTACAAACTACACACTTGTCGTTTAAACTGACGTTGAGGGGGAATTTAATTAAATAGACTAAGCATGTTATAATTGACCTATTTCTTCTAATAAACTTTTGGATGGGACATGGCAAGAAATAGCTGATCTACCCAAATATGCAATCGTGGGAGTTGCTGAAGTCGTGTTCATAAGCAATAACTGACGTTGCTTGTCTTTTTCTTTTAGAATTGTCTTTTTTTTTAAATTACAAAATGTGACTTTGATTTTGGCCTCGTACTATGACAATGGTAGCGTTTTCTATGTTGATTTGATTCTATTATAAGTTTACTTCTATGTAAGTATTAATTGTAAGAAATAAAAGTTTTTGGAGAATTATTTTTTAGTTTTCTTGTAAACATGGTGTCTTCCCAATTGGCAGCGAAACCTCGTGGGATCTAAAGCTTAAACCCCTTATTCATAAACGCTCTATAGGCTTCTGCTAACTTATCAATCGTTTGTCCTTATCTGTGAAAGGTAAATGTCAAAGTGACAGATAAGGACAAACCATTGCTAGTTAGCAGAAGCCTACAGAGAGTCTATGGTCGTGATCCACTCGGAGAAAATACTCCCATTATTTCGAATCTGCGAGTCTTCATTTGCTCGAAGAGCTAAATACCTAGAAAAAAGGGGGCTCCGGCGAAGACCAGGGGACCATAGCCGATTCTGAGAGCCCTGTGCCCAGCAGTGGGGCGTTTTAAAGACTAAATTAAACAAAGTTTCAAAGCATTATAATATATTTGGATAAATACAAATTATTCATTCACAATACAAAATAAATGCAAGTAAAAAAGAGTGACAATGTTCTTTATGCCAACTTATAAATAAATCAGACTTGTATGACTTGAGATTCTTAATTTTATTAAATAGTTCAGAGTAAAATAAGTAACCAGAGAAAACTCGTGAAAGAAGCACTAACATATTTCACAAAAGATCGTTGCGTTGCTTACAGAGTCCAAAATTAAGCAAACCAATTTGACATTTAAAAATGTTGCCAGGTAAAAAAAATTGCCATAGCTTATTTAATTTTATATCGATATTTTAATTTAAATATTTTTAAACTTAATAATTTATAAAGCCAGCATTGGCAGATAATATTGGTTTAGTTCTCGTGCTCCCACTGTTATAAAAAAAGTCGAATTACATTCCAACATAAAGTCGAGATGTTTCTACCATTATTTCTTCGGGTGACCACCACACGTTCACAAATTAAGGTCGATAATCAACCTTATTGCGCTTTAAACATGGTTGATTTTTTCGCATTTAGTGACGTGTTAGTCACCCGACGATTTATCCTTGTGTTGGTACATATCATGGACGAAATAAGACAGCGGCCCGATTTTTGAAAGCACACCACTCGAAAGTGGTATAAATCAGCTTATATCTCCTAAACTACAGCTCTAATCAAAGGTTTTCTTCTATGCTACTCGTATTTCAGATTTTTCAATTTTTCACCACTTTCGAGTGGTATTTTCACACATGTGCTTTCAAAAATCGGCCCCCTGTACAAATGTCGCAAATGTCGCAATAGAAAAGCGGAAACTTATTACAAATGCTCCCGATAGGTTAAGGTTAGGAGCTTAAGCTCTGTCTACCCCGTAAGGGATAAAGACGCAATAATACTGTAAAAAACACGAAGAAACAAGTCATGGTTCAATAACAGCTATACATAATATTTGGCAAGCAATAATACTATAATAATTAATTCACAAACAAATCTACTGGTATACATAAAAATAAATCTTTTCGATAATGCACAAAAGATCCCAAAAACATCCACTCCTAAAATATCCATTCCAATAACATCCATTTCCTAAAATATTCATTCTAGGAACATCCGTACCTAGAATATTCATTCTAAGAACATCCGCATCCAGGAATAGTCATGTCATGGGACCATATTAAAATAGAGAAGAGTTATTACATTAGTTGAAATAAATTCGGAAATATTGATTAAAGAAGTAAATTAAAGTTGAACAAAGGCGAGAGTTTAAACGCGAAATAGGAGCTCCGCACGGCGGAGATTCGATGACGCTGTTTCTAAACTGAAAACTAAAGATATGGAAAAAGTATTTGTCAAGTAAATAACCAAGAGGAATCATGTTATAGGCGATATTTTCATTCCCCTTTCCACCTCAAGCGAAACGTGGCCTTTAGGTCGTGTCGCTTTACACTCTGTCCACCCCGTAAGGGATAAAGACTTGATTTATGTATGTATGTATGTATTGACTGTCTAATTTAATCCATACCAAAGTCACCTTCATACAGGAACAAATTTGGAAATACTCAAACCTCATTCCCTACAATTTGGGGAATTAAAATTAACTTCAATTACATTAAAATTCTTAGTTCATTAACAAACGGCACGTTACCAATTATCCAAAAAGTCATAACCCGACTTCGGTACGGAGTCGGTCAACGTTTCCGTTGACTGGAAGTCAGTGCCTGAAGACGCTAAGCTCGACGACAGCAGACCACGATTCTCTTCTGATAAATCTGAAAAAGATAATAAATAACATTAAATTAAAATCTTCCAAAAGTCTTCCATGCTGGTCTGGGAGCAAAGAAAAAAAACCGGTCAAGTGCGAGTCGGACTCGCGCACCGAAGGTTCCGTATCATTATCTATAAATATCTAAAACCAGTGTAAGCAGAGCCCTGTTCCAAAGCAAAATGTACGCAGTGTGGGGTTACTTTATATTGGTCACTGCTATATGATATGTATACAGACATACATACACATTTACGGTTTTCGCAATTATTCTTTAATCTGTGCTATAAGACCTACCTTCATACCAAATTTCAAGATTCTGCGTTCACGGGAACTACCTTGTAGGTTTTGATTCCCTTGAGAGTTGAAAATTTGCGGAAATTTGCGGCATAAACGGCTGTATCTTTTGATTGCGTTGGCTTAGAAGTTTGATTTTTTCACAGCTTCAAGGGACAGAAGACCTGAGTAATTGATATAAATTTCAGCTTCATACCTCCACGCGTTCCTGAGAAAAAGGGTCTTGACAGACGGACGGACGGACGGACAGACGGACAACAAAGTGATCCTATAAGGGTTCCGTTTTTTCCTTTTGAGGTACGGAACCCTAAAAACATAGAATGTACCAGTTGCTTCTCTACCCGCGCAGATGGTAAAAGCCCATTGAGGGATCAGGCGAAAATCATTAGGAATCATGTTATAGGCGATGCGGCTAGCAACCCATCACTATTTTGATTCTATTTTCCATCTATGCGCCCACAATCTTGCTAAATGTGGCCTGTAGGTCTTGTTACCTTAGGCTCTGTCTACCCCGTAAGGGATAAGCGATTTGTGTATGTATACACACACACACAAATCACGTCTTTATCCCTTACGGGATAGACAGAGCCTAAGGTAACAGGTACCTCCAGGCCACATTTAGCAAGATTGTGGGTGTATAGGTGGAAAGGGGAATCAAAATAGTGATGGGTTGCTAGCATCGCCTATAACATGATTCCCAATATTTTCGCCCAATCCCTCGACGGGCTTTTACCATCTGCGCGGGAAGAGACGCAACTGGTACATTCTATGTTTGTTCTTTACTCTCAGACCAGCGTGGAAGATTAACATGAAACATAACGATATCAGTTATTATAGCAATGACAAATGTTTCAATTATGTATGTATGTATGTATAACTCTTTATTGTACATAAAACACAAGAAAAAGATGAATACAGGATAACACACATGCACAAAGGCGAACTTATCCCTAAAAGGGATCTCTTCCAGTTAACCTTTGAACGATTGATTGAATTATTTAAGTACTAGCTGTTGCCCGCAACTTCGTCTGTATAGTTATCGTTTATCGCTATCCCGCAGGAATTACGCAATTTTCCGGGATAAAAAGTAGCCTAGCTATGTGTTATACCAGACTATAGCTTTACTTTTCGGAGTTTTCTGTGTTCTAATTTTCAGTGACTTTTAGAAATTTAATTATTGCATAATAAATACTATCAACATTAGTTCTTAAGTCTAAAATAAGCGGACGAAGTCGCGGGCAGAAGCTAGTATATAATAATAATGATGACATACATCCAACTCTTGTAGTCATTTATGACGGTAAACTAGTAAATAGCTTGTGACAGTTTTAAGTGTTGATTATGTGTCATGCAATTAAGACAAACAGTTAATGATAATGATAATGAGTAATGATAGTCAAATTAGTGACTGTTAGTTCTCAGAATTAGAACTAGATCATCCTAATCACTACATAGTATAAAACAGTCGCTTTCTCTGTCCCTATGTCCCTATGTATGCTTATATCTTCAAAACTACACAACAAATTTTGATGCAGTTTTTTTAATAGATAGAGTGATCCAAGAGGAAGGTTTTTATGTATAATTCTACGCAGACGAAGTCAAGGGCAGAGGCTAGTAATATTATAAACGCGAAAGTTTGTAAGTACGTATGGATGGATGTTTGTTACTCTTTCACGCCAGAACGGCTGGACAGATCTGGATGAAATTTGGAACATACATAGATTTTAATCTGGAATAACACATAGGCTACTTTTTATCCCGGAAAATTGCGCAATTCCTGCGGGATAGAAGTTGCGGGCAACAGCTAGTCACCTATAAAACGATTCCTAAGACCGCCCATTCCGATGGGATCACATTACACAGACGCTATCGCTGACTTAGCTAATGTACTTCCATGACTAACGTCAGAAACACGTGTCTTATCATAAATATGCAACGACTATGTTGAAACTATACACTATGTTGTACGTGTTCTGAATGTTATTTAAATTAAAACATATAATATACTAGCCTCTGCCCGCGACTTCGTCTGCGTAGAATTATACATAAAAACATTCCTCTTGAATCACTCTATCTATTACAAAAACCGCATCAAAATCCGTTGTGTAGCCTATAGGGTTGGCGCGCAGTGTTCATTTCGCTGCCGCCGGGGCGAGCGCTCCAGGAAGAAGGACTACGAAATAGTCCGAAACATGTCGAGCATCACTCGACTTTTTATACGTGAGTTATCCATTTATGTGTAATTAGGGCCCCAGGCTAGTTTAAGACGGCCCTGCCCATCGTTCCATCATTGGACAGGTTCGGTCCATGGGTCTTAAAACCACAATGACTTTCTGCCAAGTTTCTTGCGGCGCATTCTTCTTGGCAATGATGGTCTTTCTGAATGCGCTGGTAGTTTCAACAAGACATGTAAAAGAGCCCTTGGCGGCCAATTTGCAAAATTTTCATTTTCATTTTCATTTCATATTACAGTGAGCACACGAGGGTGATTGTGTCCAAGGGCGTCGCCAGCCGATGGCGCAGGGGGGGGGGGGGGCAAGTTGACTTTACCTACTACAATTCATACTTTTCCCATTCTCTATGACTAGTCTAGGACTTTGGTTGCATTATATTTGGCAACTTTTTTAGAATCTCTAGGGGGGGGGGCAGCTGCCCCTCTCTGCCCCCCTTGGCGACGCCCTTGATTGTGTCTACGTGTCTTAAAAACACAACTAACTCACCACTGCTGCTCTTGGCCATGCCGCTTCTGTACTCCTTCTCGAACTTGGCGTCAGCGCTGGGACTCTTGAAGTTGGTCCTGAAGAAGTTCTCGCTGGACGCCACTACCTGCGCCTGGTTGGCCGCCACCAGGCACTCCCGCTCCTCGTCTTTGGCTTTGAAATTACCTACAAATAAAAAAAATATATATATATATATATATAAATAAATATCTTGGGACTTTACACCAATTGACCCAGCCCCAAACTAAGCAAAGCTTGTGCTATGGGTACCAGGCAACGGATAAACATACTTATATAATCTAGATAAATACATACAACATCCATGACTCGGGCACAAGCATTCGTATTCATCACTAGCTTATGCCCGCGACTTCGTCCGCGTAGAATCAGCAATTGCCATGTTTATCGCTATCCCGCGTTAACTATGCAATTTTCCGGGACAAAAAGTAACCTATGTTCAAGGGTATCATTTATCTAGGGTACCAGCTATCTTCGTTCAAAATTTTATCCAAATCCGTCAATCTTTTTAGCGTGAAGAAGGAACAAACATACTCACTCGGGTATATAAAGTCATCAGAGTATATAAAGTTAAAAACGTATTAATGGTTCAAAATATATAATGGTATTAAATCCCGTTTTTCCCGTCCCTGTGGGCGTTTCGGAAAATCCTTTGTTAGTGTTCCCCTACACTCCCGAATAAACCTACGTGACAAGGAACCCAATTGCAAAATTTCAGCTTTCTACGACCAGTAAAACGAAAAATCCTGTTTTTTCCCGTTCCCGTGGGAATTTTGAAAAGTACTCTCTTAATGCTCCCCTACACTCCCGAAGCAACCTACATGCCGAATTTCAGCTTTCTGCGACCAGTAAAACGAAAAGTCCCGTTTTTCCCGTTCCCGTGGAAATTACGGGAAATCCTTTTGTAGTGCTCCCCTACACTCCCCAAGGGAACTTGAAGGCCAAATTTCAGTTTTATACGACCAGTAAAACGATAAATTGATCCCGTAGAACTGAATATATAAATCCCGTTTTTTTCCTTATCCCGTGGGAATTTACAAAAATCCTGAAATTAGTTTCTTAGTTCTGTAATCACCTACTTTTGTATCAAATTTGAAGAGTCTAGTTATTATAGTTACTGAGATAGCGTCACACGGAGTCGAATATATAATTCCCGTTTTTTCCTTATCCCGCAGGAATTTCCAAAAATCCTTCCTTAGTGGATGCCTACATTGTATAAGGTATCTATGTGCAAAATTTCAAGTCTCTAAGTCCAGTGGTTTGGGCTGTGCGTTGATATATAGTTAAGTCAGTCAGTCAGTCAGGACTTTGAATTTTATATTTCATCATACAACTGTCTGCCCCTACCGGGATTCGAACCCAGGACCTCTAGTTTCATAGTCAGGGTCACTAACCACTAGGCTATCCGGTCGTCAAAAGGTTTTTATTCGTTGCATACATACATACATCCTACTATCCTACTATATCCTACTAATATTATAAATGTGAAAGTTTGTGAGTATGTTTGGATGTTTGTTACACTTTCACGCCAGAACGGCTGGACAGATCTGGATGAAATTTGGAACATATATAGATTATAGTCTGGAATAACACATAGGCTACTTTTTATCCCGGAAAATTGCGTAATTCCTGCGGGATAGCGATAAACGAATTCTATGCAGACGGAGTTGCGGGCAACAGCTAGTACATACATAAATCACGTCTTTATCCCATGCAGCATGGATTTGTTCCATGCTGGTCCGGGAGCAAAGGAAAAACATAGAATGTAAGTACCAGTTGCTTCTCGTCCCGCGCAGATGGTAAAAGCCCATCAAGGGAATAGGCGTAATTCTTAGGAATTATATTATAGGCGATGCGGCTAGCAACCCATCACTATTTTGATTCCTTTTTCCACCTATGCGCCCACCATCTTGCTAAACGTGGCCTGTAGGTCTTGTTATCTTAGGCTCTGTCTACCCCGTAAGGGATAAAGACGTGATTTGTGTACGCGTATGTACACACGGCAATATAATCAAATAAGCACCTACGCACGCTTGCGCCGTATCTATCCTGCTTACCGAATAGCTTTGCTGTGTGTACAGTCAAGTGTAATAATATGTATCTAGCCAAAGTTTCAAAAATAAGTATCATACGCCCCTACACCGTCGTAATAAGGTCGTGGGGCATATTTTTGAGAAGTTCGTATCGATACTTATTTTTGCACTTAACCGTACATACATACTTACATACATACTTTACTTGATTTTAATTGGCCCTGTATAGGTACTTAATTAAAAATGTACTCACCTATAAATTTACTAATAAACCCGGGTCCGCTGTCTCTGTCTTGGCTATCTTTCTGTCTCAGCATGTCATGCGATTTGAGTGCATTCTTCAATTCGCACACAACCTTGGAGTGAGACATCGCCAGCTCAGACAGAACCGGGGGAGGCGACGTAGGCGCATCCTTTGGAGGCCTAGAACAATATAGACGGACACAAAATCACTACATAGTATAAAACAAAGTCGCTTTCTCTGTCCCTATGTCCCTATGTACGCTTATATCTTCAAAACTACACAACGGATTTTGATGCGGTTTTTTTTTTATAGATAGAGTGATTCAAGAGGGAGATTTTTATGTATAATTCTACGCAGACGAAGTCGCGGGCAGAAGCTAGTAATCTATAATTAGTGGATAATATTCCTAGAGGATCACGTAGGTGCTCTAAGAAGGGATCATCCGAATTAAATACCGGTAATAAAAACCAGCCGTGGTGGCCTAGTGGTTTGACCTGTGGCCTCTCAAGCAGAGCGTCGTGGGTTCAAATCCCGGGCGTGCACCTCTGAGTTTTTCGGAATTTATGTGCGAAAATTATATTTGAAATTTGTCATGAGCTTTTCGGTAAAGGAAAACATCGTGAGGTAACTTGCACACATCTGCGAAGAAATTCAATGGTGTGTGTTAAGTTCCCAAACCGCACTGGGCGCGCGTGGGAACTATAGCCCAAACCCTCCAATACACGGAGGAGGCCTATGCCATAAGGCACGCTGAATTACGCGACAATTTAATAATAATAATAAAAAAAAAACAACAACATACCTACTTACAGAAATTGTAGCGAATTCGGAATATAAAGGCTATATTATTATTATTATAATAAAACTTGGAGACATGATTGGATGTATGGGGTATGTCGTCACTCTGGCGTTATCTGCGCGGAAGAAGTCGCGGGCAAAAGCTAGTAAATAATAAATTGATTAAAACTGACCTGTGTTCGCTGAGCACGCAAAGATTCAATTGACTCTTGGTCTGATATATGAACGGTGCTGAATGCTCGTCCCGGAACGTGGTGTTCTCGTCCTGGACCATTCTCAGACCATGTTCTCGTCCAAAGAACGACATGAGATCATCCTGGCGCACCGGGGGGTTGTCCAGGTCAAACTCTAGAGTGTCCAGGAGGGCGTACTTTAGTGATATCTCCGGTTTTATTATCGACTCGTTTAATATTTCAGTCTGGAATAAAAAAAAAACATTCAATAAAAATTACATCATAAATTGTACAGCGTCAAGTTAGTAGTTTACAAAAATGACAAAATCAAAAAACAATAATAATAAAACAATTAGGTACCAATTAAATTAATTCTCCGCTAGGGATCGTCACTGCTTATAAACAATGAAATAATAAAGGGTTAATTTAATATAACGTCAAAATAAATCGAACAAACAATGCAATTAAATAAATAAATCAAAATGTCATATCCAGAAACTCGTCCACAGAATAAAATGTATTTTTTAACAAATAAAATGAATAAAATAAAAATGTTTTTTTTTTTCGTCCGTGGTCATACAATATGAAAACATTTGCCAAATTATCCGTTGGCTAAGAGACCGACAGGGGGGGGGGGAGGGGTCTTTTGACCGTGTTCTACCGTACAACGTAGCCGACATTTTTGTCACAAGATTTTTGAATACTGTATTTATTACTATGACATTGGCGAAATCATCGCATTGTTCGATGGGGCCATATTAAAAAAGAAGAAGAGAAGACACTGGCAAAGTTGTCCCATCGGACAGAAGCCTGCTTTGGAAAAAAAAACTCTTAATGCCACTACGAGCAATAGAGTCTTTGGTTAATGTCTTTGTATACATTGCCCTGAGAATTAATCACTATTTTATTATCATAATGAGACCTTTGACTAACAATGAACTAATGCCTCTTTGTTAATAGTCTTGTTAGATGTTTCATTGATTGTGATCTAACATGTTTATATTGTATATACATACTTATTTTTTGTTTTATAGACTACAAGCCCATGGACAAAAAAAACATGTGAAATGACCCAGAGTGAATGAAGCTTAGAAGGCTGTTACTATATCATAAAATAACTCATAAAATTTCTGAGCAGCAGAGGAGAGCATTTTCATGCCACAACACTGATAGCTTGCCTTGTTTGTTTGGGTCAAATCTAGTAATTTAAATTTGCCCCTTCCAGTGGTTGGATAAAGCCAGGACCGTCTCCGCAGAAGGGAACTCTTCAACGGTTTGTCCGATCTACTTGAAATTTGGTATGCACATGCTAGATAGATGACAATGAAGTACTATCAATCAAAAGTACAGTCAGCAAAAATTCTGTTTATCATACATACATACATACATACCGTCACGCCTCTTTCCCACAGGGGTAGGCAGAGACTACTTTGTTCCACTTGCTACGATCCTGACACACTTCATCTATCTTTATCTTGTTAATCATCTATCTTATTAATAAAATGTTTTGTACCTAGTTAAGTTGAATTTGTCATATTAACAATATCTTGATAAAATTTTTGTATTTCGACGTTCTTTTTGACAAAAATAAAATGTGAGTAAGTAATACAATTTTATTAACGGAATAAACAATGTATGTATGTATGTATGTATATTTATACCAAAATACCTCTAGTGCATTATATAACGCGAGATTCTCCACCAATTATAATTTTTCATTAACTCAATATTTACGGTAAATTAATTCCACACGTTCCTTTCAGTGGGTCTATAATTAGCAGAAAAGAGTTCATTGCCCTTCACATACAAACACATGGCTAAAGCTTACGTGATTATTATTTAACTGTTTAATCAGTTGTTCAATAAGTGAAAACAGACAAACAGGAAGCCAGAAAACCTACCTTTTCTTTCTCCGTTAGGGTATCCCAGATGTTTTCGTATGAATTTCTTGCTTCGCAAATATCCTCGTGTATTTTCGACGCTAAAGGATTCATCGAACGGAAATAGTCTTCCGCTATTGCGCTCAACGCCATTTTTAGACACTTTAATAGAGTTTTATTAAACGGAGTACTGTTATTTATGAATCACGCAAATAAATAATCACTCCGACCGAACGACCATTTCTGACAAACGTCAAAGCAACAATGAAAACCGGAAAGGAAAAATCAATGAAGGACAACATTGTCGTAGGGTTGTCAACATGTGCAAAAGTACCGGTAATAAGCGCCCTCTTTAAAGCTCACCACTCATGATCTCTTAAAATAATTTGTGTAAGTTGAATTTCAGCATTACTTTACTAGAAATCATATTGACATAAGTTTATAACGCTATACTAAAGCTCAAGAATAAGAAATGTAAGCTATTCATTTATCTGCTGACAGCATAATCGATGAATCGATTCCCATGAACCGTAAATTTTGCGTACAGAGCAACATTCTGTCCCTTATCGCCGGTTTTTGGGTGGACGAGATTAACGTCAAAATGGCTTTCTATAGTAGTGTTTACTTTTCACTTTTTATACCAAAAATGGGTTTAAAAACCAATTAAACTGTGAATTTCAGTGTTTAATTAACTATGTTACATAACAGTGGTTTATTCGGGCCGAACGATGTGCCTATAAACATGGGGGCACCTGTAAATATGACCCAAATATCGAACCCTATGAACATCGGCAATAACATAAATAATTTGGCTAAAATGCCGCAACAGACGCCACAGACGTCAGCGCCGCACTACAGTATGCCAGATTATTCTTCTTTCGGCCATCCTCCGTTAAATATGGGGCATTCTATGAGCCCTTTTTCTAACTATCATCACTCGAACTTCCATCAAAGTTACGGCCATCCAAACTCTACATTGGTTCATCCTACCAATGTGAACAGTGTCCAAAATGGTATGCTGCCTGTCAATTTGAACATACTAAGCGAACAAGGCTCTACGTTAGCGAATTATCACAATTTCGAGTCCAAAACTATGGAAGTAAAGAACGCGAATCTCAGGGAGAATTACAGCCGCAAAATGCCTATAAACATCCCCCAAATACATACGAAAGCTTTTCACAAGCACATAGGCATAGATAACTTCCCTCAGTATATACAAGAAAGCCCGTTTTACAGTCAGGATTTATCGAAATTACCGGAAATAACTCTTATTGATAGTAACAGAAGAAAAAGTCTGGAAAACACTGTTAAACTTATTGAAAACATACTTATCAACAATTCGTCAAAGGACAAATCGAAGAACGTACAAACGGAAGTTCCGAGCAGTAAAACTAATGAAATAAATAAGCTCATAACAACTAATGATAAGTCGAAAACAAACGCAACAGATCTTAGTGTCGATAAAGATCCTTTAAAAACAGATGAAGTCACAAATATACCCGATAACGAAACGAAAACTACAAAAAACATAATAGAGACTAATGCCATACAAAGTGAAATACAATGTCAGCCATTAAAACGTAGCTTATTACAGGCACGACTTGAAAGTCATCAGCATGAGGAAAGAACAGACACGGATAAAGAGCTTACCGTTAAACAAGAGATTGAAACCATAGATATAAAGATAGAACCAATAGCAGCTTGGGTGGAAGTTGATAATTTGCAAACGTTTATGAGGGATAGTAATGCAACGGATAAGGATGCGCTTGCAGATGATGCAGTGATTGTTGAAGGAGATAATATGGGAGATGCTATAAGCGCTGTTCTGAATGGTGGTAAGATTGTTTTTACGGTCTGATTTAAGGATGATATGATTTGAATCGATACATTTTTACTGCAACCAAATCGGCCAAAAATTGTCTAGGGACTACCCGACGTCGACAAAGAGCGCGCACACGTGTGCAACGCCATGGGGGCGTTCAAGTATTACGTAACGCAATTTGAGGGGGAGGGGGGGGTATCGTAAAACGTTACGATGCGTTACAGGGGCGGGAGGGGGTTCAAATCAATCCAATTTAAATCAAATTAATCTGATTATTATGTTTTTTTAAAAAGATCACAACTTTTGTAAATCCTGGATTTTTCCACATGTTCTGGTTTGAAAATTAGAAATATACAAATGTTCTTGCTCCTTATTTCAGGTGGCAACTCTAACACATACTATGAATGTTGCCACTGCGGTTTGCTCTTTGGACATCCAAAAAGGTTCCTCATACACACGAAATGGCATTCGTTCGGTTTGACAAACGAAAAGAGACAGGAGATGGTGAGGGTGAAGGAGATGCAAAGAAATATGAAGAAGGAAGCTAGGATTATTGAGCGGTGAGTTGTATACTAGCTGTTGCCCGTGACTGCGGCTGTCTGCGCAGTAGCTTAGGCGGCCATTAATCACGTGAGGCTCCGAAAGGGGGGGGGAGGGGTTCGGCAAAAATCACGAAATATCACAAGAGGAGCGGGGGGTGTAGTAAGATATCACGTGTATTTATTTATTCGTCAAACGCGCGATTTTTAAACCGAAAAGCGGCGTGTAGTGTGACCCTGACTTGCCGTTGCCAGGCAACGAACGAAGTCCCCGCGCCTGTTATAACTGTATTTAAAGATAATATTCAAAAAAAATTTAAAGTCTGTACTGTACTAAAAATACACGTGATTATGGATGGGGAGGGGGGATAGTTTCAAACCTCACAACGTATCACCAAGGGGGGGGGGGGAGGGGGGGGGGGGGTTAAAAGTGCTAAAAAACATCACATGATTAATGGGCGGCCCCTTATTGATATCCCTTGGGAACTGGGATCGTCCGGTGTGAAAAGTATCCTGTGTCACCCTTTTTTTTGCAATACAGTATAATAGTGTCCGGGAGGAATATTGCGACTCAATTTTGAAGCAGATATCTTCAACCGATTGAGCTGAAATTTTGCATACTTGTGTAAGTCAGATGACAATACAACAATCTGGTAACCCAGCCTGGATTGTCTCCGCAGGTGGGAACTCTTCAACGGTTGGTCCGATTGACTTGAAATTTGGTATGCATATGTAAGACGGATGACAATGCAAGTACAGTCAGCAAAATAGGCTTGTGTTAAAAAAACATTATTTATTACAGGTTAAATTCAAAGGAGGTCAAAGAGAAAGAGACAGACAGTGGCGTACATCCCTGCAAGGACTGTGATAAGGTGTTTAAAGTGAAGAGCAGCTTAAAGAACCACCGGCAGAGGTGAGAGAAAACGTATAAATATTTATCACGTCTTCATCCCTTACGAGGTAGAGAGAGCCTAAGGTAACAAGGGCGTATAGGTGAAAAGTGGGGGTGCGAGTCGGGTTACCTCCACGTGTGATCAAGAGCTGCGGCTCGTTTTTGGATCCGTCCGGGATGAAGAGCAGTGCTTGGTCCGGTGCGCCCTGGGCATCGGCTAATGATTCCCTGGCAGTTTCTGAGGGATAACATTGACCGTTGGCTAAGAGCCCGACAGGGGGGGAGGGGGGTCTTTGACCATTACCTATCGTACAACGTTGCCGACATTTTGTCACAAGATCTTTTAATAAAAAAATTTTTACATTTACATTGGCGAAGTTGTCGTCGCTATAACGACTTGATACGCCACAAATAAAAAAAAGAAGAAGTAGGTGAAAAGTGGAATCAAAATCAGTGGCGTAACTATAACGTCTGGGGCTGGCAAAATCGTCAGATGGGGCTCCTTCCTCAATATAAAGAAGTGCATCAGCGTCTCTTCTCTGCTCTAAACCAAGCCAGTTCGGGGCCCCGTAGAGCTAGGGGCCCCTGGCATTTTGCCACCCCTGCCACCCTATAGTTACGCCACTGATCAAAATAGTGACGGGTTGGTAGTATCGCCTATAACATGATTCATAAGATTTTTGCCAATTCCCTCGATGGGCTTTAACCGTATCCACGGGAAGACTAACAGCCGGTACATTCTATGTTTTTTTTTACTTCCAAACATGGGTCCCGATTTTTGAAAGCACATGTGTGAAAATAACACTCGAAAGTGGTATAAATCAGCTTATATTTCCAAAACTACAGCTCTAATCAAAGTTTTGACTAGTTCACAAGATTAATGAGAGCTGTAGTTGTCTTCTATGCTACTCGTATTTCAAATTCAGCACAATTTTTCACCACTTTCGAGTGGTATTTTCGCACATGTGCTTTCAAAAATCGGGCCCCTGCATGGAAGACTTGTTTAAATAAATAATTGAGTATTGAGTATTATGTTCTAATTCCGAAATAGGCTTTTTTTATTTTTACACACACACACACACACACACACGCACACACAAATCACGTCTTTATCCCTTACGGGGAAGACAGCCTAAGGTAACAAGTACTTACAGACCATATTTAGCAAGATTGTGGGCGTATAGGTGGAAAATAGAATCAAAATAGTGATGGGTTGCTAGCCGCATCGCCTATAACCTGATTCGTAAGATTTTCGCCCGCTCCCTCGATGTGCTTTTATCATCAGCGCTGGAGGAGAAGCAACTGGTACAATACAATACAATACAAATACTCTTTATTGAACACCACAAATCAGTACAAAACAATACAGAAACAAAGAACAAAGTAGACAATAGGCGGTCTTATCGCTTAATACCGATCTCTACCAGACAACCAATACAAGAAATAAGTTGGAGACAGTTTAAGTAGGTGGCGGAAACAAATAGACAAGATAAACGCTGGGATAATAACACACACATACATACATACCGGCTCTATGTGGTACTAATTTGTTGCTCGTAGGTTTAATTTTAATAAGTTTTAAGTGCAAGTGCCATACTAATATAATTAATTATTATTGCTGTTATTGTAATAATAAGTTTTAGTTTTAAGATTATTTTTAGTGTCCGACCGAAACACGATTTTTAGCCGAAACCGAAACCGAAACCGAATATTCGGTTTATTTCTGATTTCGGCCGAAACCGAAACCGAAACCGAAATTTTTGAAGACGTATCAAAATATTCAAAATTACTGTACAAATCGTAAGGAAAAGGTTATTGCAAGGATTTCTTATTTGAGAACGTTTCTTTTTTTGTTAAACAAAATAAAAAACGTTTATTTTTAATGAAAATAGATATAGTACATGAAACTACCGTGAGACTTTAATCATACTTACACAAACGGATAACTCATGTATAAAAAGTCGAGTGATGCTCGACATGTTTCGGACTATTTTGTAGTCCTTCTTCCTGGAGCTTAGAGTACATATTTCAATTTGTACTTTTACTTTACGCGCCCGAATTAAGCCGAATGCTCCCGATGCGAGAGCCGCGAGAGGCCGCGAAGTAATTTCGGCCCGGCCGAAGGTTTCGGCCGGATTCTGGCCGAAACCGAAACTTCGGCCGAAATCACTTTTTTGGCCGAAATTGGCCGAAACCGAAACCGAAACCGAAACTTCGGTCGGACACTAATTATTTTATAATAAATTGCCGTGCCCTTACAGGGTAAATGTTTGAAACTATATACATAATAACATCCTTGTTACAACATTTTTATGCAATAAACAGTTTGAGTTTGAATTTGAGTTTGAGTACATACATTCTATGTTTTTTCTTTGCTCCCAAACCAGCATGGAAGAAAGTTTAATATTTTTTTTTTTAATTTCCAGGTACCACCCGACGCGCGTGCGCGAATGCAAGATCTGTAACGCGACCGTGGTCGGCTGGATGGCGCTGCGGGAGCACCTGAACTCCCACGCGGGCGGCGGCGGCTACCAGTGCAGCGAGTGCCCCAAGCGGTTCAAGTACTCGCACTCGCTCGCCAAGCACAAGGACACGCACCTGGTGAGGTTAGGTTAGGTTCGTTGACCTGAAGCCACGCTGGGTTAGATCTGCAGCGCGACCGTGGTCGGCTGGATGGCGCTGCGGGAGCACCTGAACTCCCACGCGGGCGGCGGCGGCTACCAGTGCAGCGAGTGCCCCAAGCGGTTCAAGTACTCGCACTCGCTCGCCAAGCACAAGGACACGCACCTGGTGAGGTTAGGTTAGGGTCGTTGACCTGCAGCCACGCTGGGTTAGATCTGCAACGCGACCGTGGTCGGCTGGATGGCGCTGCGGGAGCACCTGAACTCCCACGCGGGCGGCGGCGGCTACCAGTGCAGCGAGTGCCCCAAGCGGTTCAAGTACTCGCACTCGCTCGCCAAGCACAAGGACACGCACCTGGTGAGGTTAGGTTAGGTTCGTTGACCTGAAGCCGCGCTGGGTTAGATCTGCAACGCGACCGTGGTCGGCTGGATGGCGCTGCGGGAGCACCTGAACTCCCACGCGGGCGGCGGCGGCTACCAGTGCAGCGAGTGCCCCAAGCGGTTCAAGTACTCGCACTCGCTCGCCAAGCACAAGGACACGCACCTGGTGAGGTTAGGTTAGGTTCGTTGACCTGAGGCCGCGCTGGGTTAGGTTAGGTTCATTGACCTGAAGCCAAGCTGGGTTAGGTTAGGTTCATTGAGGCCCTCTAGGGGCATAGCAGAGGGTACTTGGGATGTGGCGGCGCTTCGGCGGGGCCTTCGGGCGCTTTGAGGGGCCTTCGGGCATATGAGGGTCAGGGTGCGGGGAAGCTGATGGGGTTAGCTCTGCAGCTGCCCACTAAGTAACCCCTCCCGCCGTGTGGGAACACGGCCTGGAGGTGGCGAAAAGTGCGGCAGTATTGCACCTATCCCGGATGCGCCCCACGCCCTGAGAGAGGGGAAGGGGTACGAGATTCCGAAGGGGGTGGCACCCTGGAGGAATGTCGTACCTCTTATGAGGGTTCGGGGTGAGGGGAAGCTGATGGGAGGCATACCCGGATGCGCCCTAAGCCCCAAGGAGGAAGCAACGGCGGCGGCGAGGCCGTCGTTGGGCACTATTCCTCGGGAGGACTTCGCAAGAGGTTCGGGGGGCGGACTCACGTTGACCTCCTTTCAACGTGCAACCGCTCCTTGCGCAGACGAGGGGGGAAAAGGCGAACTCGGTGCTTGCACGGCTTGTAACGGGGCATTACCTGCCTGCATTGCACGGTCTCATTGTCTAAGGGAAGACGGGCCCGGCGTACGGGCCCTCCCCTTCTTGGCGCGGTCATGGCGGGCCCCGGGGCCACCGGGGGGGCGTTTGTGGTGAAACCCTAGTGGCATCCCACTGCGTCCCCATCACACCGGATCCTCGTCATTCCGTGACGCGTGCTATACCCATAGCAGGTGGGTAAGCCTTCGATTTTTTCTAGCTGTCACGTGACCTTGTTAATATACGAATTTTTGTCGCTAAGCGTCATCTGTTGGAATGATGTGTCTGTTCGACACAATTACAGACTCCCGTTGAACATCTACTGCTCATCAGGGACGAGCGAAGCTGTTTTTCAAATGTCAATTTGAATATTGAAATATTGATTGATAATTTTAAAAGAATAGACATATGTTTATATAGAAGACTGTTTCCATTTATAAGAAATGGCGGTATTGTTATTTCAGGAGAAGACCCACGGCTGCGAACAGTGCGAGAAGAAATTTGGATCACAGGCGTTGTTGAAGATGCACATGAAGTGTCACGAGCGGACCGCCAGGGGCGCCACCTTCCGCTGCACTTACTGCGGCAAAGGGTTCTTCGAGAGCTACAATCTGCAGGTAAATAATAATAATTATTATTAGTACCATGGTCGAAAAAAGACAGGACTGTCAAGCGCCATACAAAAGCGACAACAGAAACATTGTCAAAACTCGAACAGAGATGGCGCTGTTATTGCACGACGCGCTAAAAGCGAAGCGACGACTCTACAATGTTACGTTCTCGATAGCACGCAACATTGCGGCAGCTACGCGAAGTCTAAAGACTAGAGTTACGTAAACCATCGCCTTGTAGTTGATTGATACTTGTAGCGACATCTATCGGGAACTTTTGTACTATGAAAATATTTTGACATTCATACATATATCACGTCGTTATCCCTTGCGGGGTAGACAGAACCTAAGGTAACAAGACCTACACAGGCCGCGTTTTGCAAGATTGTGGGCGTAAGGTGGAAAATGAAATCAAAATAGTGATGAGTTGCGAGCCGCATCGCCTATAACATGATTCTTAAGACTTTCGCCTATTCCCTCGATGGGCTTTAAGCATCTGCACGGGAAGAGAAGGAACTGGTACATTCTATGTTTTTGCTTTTCTCCCAGACCAGCATGGAAGGGAATATAAGGGCTATTTTGACAAACATACATATATCACGTCGTTATCCCTTACGGGGTAGACAGAGCCTAAGGTAACAAGGCCTACACAGGCCGCGTTTTGCAAGATTGTGGGCGTAAGGTGGAAAATGGAATCAAAATAGTGATGAGTTGCGAGCCGCATCGCCTATAACATGATTCTTAAGACTTTCGCCTATTCCCTCGATGGGCTTTTAGCATCTGCACGGGAAGAGAAGGAACTGATACATTCTATGTTTTTGCTTTTCTCCCAGACCAGCATGGAAGACCCATGGATGATCAGTATATATTTTTTTTCATTTTCATTTTTAGAGTACACAACAGCGTAAAATTATAGACGAAATAAGACGGGACTGTCGAATGCCATGCAAAAGTGCTAACTTACAAAAGTTCCCGATAGATGTCGCTACAAGTATCAATCAATAATGAGGCGATGGTTTACTGATTTAGCTCTAGATCATTGGTTCTCAGCATATCGTCATAACTCTTATACGCGAGAGCAAAAAAACTAAGTCACTCCCCGTAGAAAACTGTGAAAAGCTACGAATAATAATAATTGTATTGTCTATCGGAGTGACAGGTGTCACGTTTGCATTGCTGTTAGTTTGTGTGCGTAAGTGGAATGACAATCGAAGCGGCAACTGTTAGGGAGTTACGCTTCTTGACTTATTATTATTCGTAGGTGAAGTGACCCGGTTTTTTTGCACCCGAGCATAAATGATCGTTGTTGCACAGGTGCACGAACGGACGCATAGAAACGAGAGGCCGTTCCTATGCGAGATATGCAACACCAGTTTCGGGACCAACTCCAGCCTAAAGAGACATCTGAAAGTGGTGAGCGTTACTCCTAATTGCTCATCTTATAAATACTATGAGGGTGTCGCTAGCTGACGACTAAAGGGGGGTGGGGAGGGAGGGGGGCTCGGGTGACTAGTCGGAATTTTTAAAAATACACTTATTTTAAAAAAAAAATAATGTTTTTTGCTTCTTTCTGCCTAGGGTCAAGAACTCATACAAGAAACGAAATAATTTATTTTGCTTTAGACATGGTAAAAAAGTGATCTAGTATTTAGTGTTGATGTCCGGCGACACGTCGAACCAAATAAATTGGCATGCAAACATTTACTTATTTTCTAAAGTGGTTTTTCGTAGTTTGAATTAGCACATTTTACAGTTTTCATTTTTATTAAACAAAAAAAAATTAAAAAGAAAAATGCTATAAATTATTGCAGTTATTTATTTTAAATACTCTTTGATTGAACAAAATGCTTTGTCCTTAAGCCATTGAAATAATTTAAATCTGAATTTGCTTTGGGGCAACTCGGCTATGTTCCTAGGCAACTTTCTAAATATCCGTATTGCCATTGGAAAACAGTTTCTGTGATACAAAAGCGTGTTCGTTTTAGGATAAATTAACTTATTTGGGTATCTGGTATTGAAATGACACACCTGGTCTTTCCTTTTAAAATATGTATAAACAAGGAAAAGTGTTCCTAGTTTCATATATGTAATAATTTTCGCTGTCGGTTTTGTTATCTGTATACTTGTATACATATTTACATGTATGGAAATTAACAAAACGGATCTGGGCTGGGGACACATTTTTTCTCGCATAAAAATCAGTATTCAGTGTTGTTGATTCTGAGTAGAAAAATCCCAAAATTTCCTAAGTTTGAGAAGAAGAAAATTGTGACATCGTCTCTTTAATTCCCCGTGTAATCTGCATTAAACGTTATTTTGTCGTGTGCAGTCCCACAGCACGTCGAAGCCGTTCC
This sequence comes from Pandemis cinnamomeana, assembly GCA_932294345.1. Lineage (NCBI taxonomy): Eukaryota > Metazoa > Arthropoda > Insecta > Lepidoptera > Tortricidae > Pandemis > Pandemis cinnamomeana. The sequence continues at coordinate 5,790,886 of OW028731.1, forward strand.
CGTGCCCCACGTGCCAGCGCTGCTTCGTGTCGGCGGCCACGCGTGCGCGGCACACGGCGCGCGCGCACGCCGACGCCGCCTCGTGCCCGCACGCATGCGCGCTCTGCCCGCGCCGCTACCGCGCCTGCCGCGACCTGCAGCGGCACGTCTACAAGGCGCATCCCAAGCGGAAGCGCCAGGGGGAACACAAGGACTGAAAACACGATCAATCTCTGGTTAGTTGACAGATCTCGATTTAGTCGCGAATTCTCGATTTAGTCACGAATTCTCGATTTAGTCACGAATTCTGGATTTAGTCGCGAATTCTCGATTTAGTCACGGATTCTCGATTTAGTCGCGAATTCTCGATTTAGTCACGAATTCTCGATTTAGTCGCGAATTCTCGATTTAGTCACGAATTCTCGGTATAGTCGCTTGATCTCGATTTACGCGATACATTCTGATTTACGTGCTAAATCTCAGTTTTATCGACGAATCTCGATTTAGTTGCTGCGTCTACATTTAGTAGCTACATCTTGATTTACATCGATTTTACTCGAGGCACATCTCGAGCGGAAGCTGCAGGGGGAACAGAAGTAGTAATGAATCTCGTTTTAGTCAATAAAATTCGATGTACAGTCAAGTGTAATAATATGTATCTAGTCAAAGTTTCAAAAATGAGTATCATACGCTCTTACACCGGCGTAATAAGGTCGTGGGACATATTTTTAACAAGCTCATATCGATACTTATTTTTGCACTTGACCGTGGTAAATATCTGCTATGTTAAAAGAAAACTCTATTTAGTCGCTGCATTACTGTTTAATCAATAAATCTCGTGGTTGAAACTAAAGATAATTGCAAGTCAAGCTGTCTGCGAAACAGATTTGAATTCTGCGCGGACGAAGCCACAGGCAGCAGCCAGTTGAAAACAAATGATCGATGTTTACTAACAACTGTCAAAGTGACAGCGAAGTGTCATCTTGACAATTTATATGACAGCTGTAGATATGAAACAGTGTAAATAACATTATAGTATAACACAGTTGTAGTATGAATATGCAAGACGAATCAGCAAAACGAAACAGATGGCGCTGTTATTGCACGACGCGTTAAAAGCGAAGCGATAACTCTACAATGTTACGTTCTCGATAGCACGCAACATTGCGGCAGCTACGCGAACTAAAAACTAGAGTTACGTAAACCATCGCCTCGTAGTTGATTGATGCTAGTAGCGACATCTATCGGGAACTTTTGTAAGTTCGCATGGTCGAGCTTTTGTATGGCGATTAAGAGTCCTGTGTTGTTTCGACCATGATATAGGTTAGGAGTCTGTCTTTAAGGGGGCGTTCTAGTATTACGTAAGCGCTTAAGGGGGGCGGGGGTGTCTTTGCTTTGCTTATTTTTGATGACATGGGTGGGGGGGGTCGATATGGTGATTACGTCAGCAGTTTCGATTCGAACTGCTGCTCACGAATCAATAAAAACAGAATCCATTAAAAGAAAAATACATATAGGTACCAATGATTACGTAAGCATGGGAGGGGGGGGGGGGGTAAGAGGTTTGCTTACTTTTGCTGACAAGGGGAAGGGGGGGGGGGGGTAAATAATTGTAAAAAAAATCTGCTTACGTAATACTTGAATGGAACCTAAGATATACATATTATGTATTATTTATATGTGTCATCGTCGGATTATAATATGTACAGTGTTTCAGTATCACTTTGTCTAGGTATAGTGGTTAGAGAACCAGGCTAAGACGCTTGAGGTCCCAGGTTCGATCAATTGTATGAGTACAAATGTTTTGTTATCCAGTATTGTATGTCAAATATGTAGGTATAATATAATTACATAACAATTCAACATTTAGAATATGTAATAAATTAGGTGATGGCTCACTGTAGCTAAAAGGAATCTCTTTCATCTAACATATGAATTTATATACGGATACTTCATTTTCAAAGTCAGAGAGTATCAAATCACTACATTGTATATAACAGTCGCTTTCCGCCGTCTGTCTGTTCCTATGTATGCTTAGATCTTTAGAACTACGCAACGGATTTTGATGCGGTTTTTTTAATAGATAGAGTTATTCAAGAGGAAAAAATGGAAGGAGGAATTAGTTATATATTTAGTAAATTTGCGTCAGTATTGTTCCGTTTAAGAGATGCAATGGCATAGACAGACGAAGCGACATAACTTATAGTACCTATTTTTGTGTAGTCGTTTAAAAAGTGTACATTATACATTTTTAGCATGAATTAGGTATTAAAAATATATGTATATTTGGATTTTTAGGGCCCGTCTCACCACTCTCTGTAAAGTTCCTGATATCTCAAGTGTCAGTTGTCTGTAGTGTCCGACCGAAGTTTCGGTTTCGGTTTTGGTTTCGGCCAATTTCGGCCAAAAAAGTGATTTCGGCCGAAGTTTCGGTTTCGGCCAGAATCCGGCCGAAACCTTCGGCCGGGCCGAAATTACTTCGCGGCCTCTCGCGGCTCTCGCATCGGGAGCATTCGGCTTAATTCGGGCGCGTAAAGTAAAAGTACAAATTGAAATACGTACTCCAAGCTCCAGGAAGAAGGACTACAAAATAGTCCGAAACATGTCGAGCATCACTCGACTTTTTATACGTGAGTTATCCGGTTGTGTAATTATGATTAAAGTCTCACGGTAGTTTCATATAGATCTATTTTCATTAAAAATAAACGTTTTTTATTTTGTTTAACAAAAAAAGAAACGTTCTCAAATAAGAAATCCTTGCAATAACCTTTTCCTTACGATTTGTACAGTAATTTTGAATATTTTGATACGTCTTCAAAAATTTCGGTTTCGGTTTCGGTTTCGGCCGAAATCAGAAAAAAACCGAATATTCGGTTTCGGTTTCGGTTTCGGCTAAAAATCGTGTTTCGGTCGGACACTAGTTGTCTGTGATTCCCTCTCTATTTCTTACTACGAAACAGAAATAGACGACATCATAGATAATTGACTCTTAAAATGTCTGGGTCTTAATTGAGAGTCGTGAAACATGCCATTAGTCTGATAAGTAACATTTTGTATAAGAATGTTTTAATGTTGTTTTTTTATAGATGTATTTTACTATAGAAATATTTTAGTAATTATTCCAAAGGGGTTTTTTAAAGTTTTACGCCTATTTTTGATTTTATTTTTAAAAAGACAACTATATGTAAGGTGATATGTTTTAATCCTCATGTTAGTTTACTATGGTATTTATAATTGTTTTGAAATTAATAGATAAATAGTCAATTGTTTTGGCAAAATTTCGTCACAAGTTGCTTTCGATAGCTGTTAAAAAAAGTTTTGTACCTGTGTCCGTTTATATTCGTCTTTAACATGGATAGAGATATGTAATATAATAAACAATGGACGAAGTAAGACAGGACTTGCAGTCGCCATACTAAAGCGAACACAGAAACATGGTCGAAACTCGACAACAGATGGCGCTGTTATTGCACGACGCGTTGAAAGCGAAGCGATGGCTCTACAATGTTACGTTCTCGATAGGAGGCAACATTGCGACAGCTACGCGAAGTCTCAAAACTAGAGTTGCGTAAACCATCGCCTCGTAGTTGATTGATATTAGTAGCGACATCTATCGGGAATTTTTGTAAGTTCGCGCGCTCGCGCTTTTATATGGCGATCTGTGGGGTAGCTACCTAGGGACTAGGCGGGGCAGTGCCCCGGGGCCCTCAAGCTCAGAGGGCCCTGGAATCCTTACCAGAAAATCTAGATCGAACTATTATTATGAAAACGTAACCAGTTTAGATAGTAGTGGGGCCCCTTTTTTTTATTTGCACCAGGGCCCTTGGTTACCTTGCTACGCCACTGATGGCGATTGTCAGTTCTGTGTTATTTCGTCCGTGGTATTAGTTAGTTATTAAATGTTTGTATATAATTCTGAAAAAAATCATCGAATTATTTTCTTTGTAGTTGTAGATGTTAATAGTTATGAATTAATAGTATTACAATGAAATTATCGAGATTAAATGTGGTCACATATCGAAGAATCTTTATTTTGCACCCTTTGAACCACCATACCACTTTTTGTGGCGCGGAGGTTATGTGGGACTGCCCGACCCCCCTATTGAGTGGAAGGAGGGGGAGGCATACCCACTAAAAACCTACTGGTATTCCCTCTGGCATTTGAGGGGCGCCTCGTACGTCCACCGGCAGATCCACCATACCCCTGGGGGTGGGGTGGGATGAACCATGCCACCCTAGTGCTGGGATTTGAGAAATTGAAAAAAAAATCGACGGAGCCCTGCGCGGGGCTCCTATTGGGACCGAGCGCGACGACAGCGCCACGTGACAGGCGGCCATTATGGACAATATTGTCACCGCTGTCAAACAAGAAGTAAGTCTTCTTCAGCCCTTTTTACGTCCACTGCAGGACATAGGCCTCCTCCAATGCACGCCATTCTCTTCTATTATGAGCTGTTCTCCTCCACAATTTCCCTGCTATACTGGCAATGTCGTCACTCCAACGAGCCAGTGGTCTGCCTCTATTCCTGAAGCCAGTTCTCGGTCTCCAGTCCAGCACGGTTCGAGTCCACCGTCCGTCCTCCCTTCGGCACACGTGGCCCGCCCATCTCCATTTTAGTGAAGACACTCTGAGGGCAATGTCGGCAACACCAGTTCTTCTTCTGATCTCTGTGTTTGGTATGTGGTCCAGCAAGGAGATACCCAGCATCCTTCTCTCCATAGCCCTCTGCGCCACTTGAAGATGGTGTATCACAGACTTTGTCAGAGTCCAAGTCTCGCAACCGTACGTGAGAACGGGTAGAACGCACTGATCAAACACTCGCCGCTTCAAGCATGTCGGTATGTCACTCAAGAAGACATCATTCAGTTTCCCGAATGCGGCCCACCCCAGTTGAATTCGACGGTCTATTTCAACGACTTGCGAATATTTGTCCAGACATAGCTTTTGACCAAGGTAGACATACTCTCGGACGCGTTGAACACAATGGCCATGGACAAAAATACCCTGAACATCCTGAGCGCACATAATTTGAGTCTTAGCCATGTTCATCCTCAGTCCAACTGCCCTTGACGCGTCGTCGAGACTTTCGAGCATCATTTGCAGGTCTTCTAGTCCCTCTGCAAAAATAATCACGTCATCTGCAAATCTAAGGTGTGTCAGTTGTCTTCCGTCGATTGAAATGCCCTTGTCTGACCAATCCAGCAATTTAAACACATCTTCCAAGGCAGATGTGAATAGTTTCGGCGAAATGGTGTCTCCCTGTCTTACTCCGCGCTCAATACTTACCGCCTCCGTCAGCTCATGCATCTTAACCCGCAAGGTTGCACCTCGATATATCTCTTGAATGATCTGTATGTAACGGTCATCGACGAGAGCTCTTCGAAGGGAATTAATTACTGCCCAATGTTCCACTGAGTCAAAGGCCTTCTCGTAATCAACAAAAGCCACAACTATGTTCCTGTTGTATTCGGCGCACTTTTCGAAAAGCTGTCTTACGGTAAAAATATGATCCACAGCAGAGTAACCGGAACGAAAACCTGCCTGTTCCACGGGCTGAGCGGAGTCTAGCCTATGCGACAATCTCAAAGTGATCACCTTAGTAAATAACTTGTACGTATGGGTCAAAATTGAAATTCAGTCAGTCAATAGGCTCTTATCTCCTTTTTTGTGCAACAAAGCAACAATAGCCGTCTTCCATTCTTTGGGTGTTACACCTTCGTGGATTACTCTATTGAACAAGATCTGCAGCTGTTTAAGAATCGCAGTCCCACCATGGAGAATTAATTCTGTTGTGACATCATCGCTACCCGGTACTTTATCAGTTTTCATTCGCTTCAGAGCGTTCTTAATCTCATACAAACTAATATCAGGTAAGTCTTCAGTTAAATGACGGACAAGTCTCGCTCTTGGTTCATCTTGTTGGTCCACAGATTCAGGTGTAGCGCTACTATACAGTTTGGAATAATATACCTCAACGACTTTTAGGATCTCATCTCTGTCTGTAGTCTTAGTACCATCTTCCCTGGTGAGTTCGAAAATTTCAGGTCTTCCTTTCCTTAGTTTCTTCCTAAAGATTTTAGGCCCACGGTACTTTTCAATGGTTTCTTGTATAACCTTCTTCGTATTTTCCCTCATATCCTTTCGTACAGCTTTCCTTATTAGTTTGTTGATCGGCTTCACGCCAAGGCCCTTCCCCAACCTTCGACGCCTTTCCTCAATCAGCTCGTTGGTGTGCACAGAGAGAATACTACTACTGGTTTTCTTACCACTACAGATTTCCTTAGCAACCTCTAAAATATTGTTGTTTATATGGTCGCTCAGCTGGTCTACACTTAGATCTCCACAATTCGAATCGAATCTCTCCTGCAACTTTGTCTGATAGTGCAGTTCTTGTACCCGAAGAGCAGTATAGTCCCACTGTTTAGCTTTCCTAGCACAAAGTTTTTTCCTCTCAACTTTGACGTCTAACTTGATCATGGCTCGAACAAGTCTGTGATCACTCCCCACCGTGACGCCATTGAGCACACTGACATCCTGAAATACATCCTTTTTATTGCTCAAAATATAGTCAATTTGATTCCTAGTGTGTCCATCTGGGCTTTGCCAGGTCCATTTTCTTTGTGCTTTCTTTTGAAAGAATGTGTTCATTGCGTACAGTTTCTGAACTTTAAGAAAGTTTACAAGTTTCCTCCCTCTTGGGTTACGCGCGCCCAAACCATTGACCCCGACAAATTCATCCATATCTTCCTTTTGACCAATCTTCGCGTTAAAGTCTCCCATAACTATAGTGTAGTGGCACGGGTTATCACGTAATGCTTTGTCCACGTCTTCATAAAATAAGTCCACTACCGTGTCTTCACTAGAACTGGTTGGCGCATATACCTGAACAATTTTGATTTTGTATCGCTGATTGATTTTAAAAGTTGCGTAGATGACCCTAACGGAAACAGCGTTGGTAATCAATAGTCTGGACGCCCACGTCCTATGGATCATCATTCCCACTCCTCCAACCGACTCGTCAAGACTTCCATTGTGGTATAAAAGATGACCCGACCGGAGTCTCACGAGGTCCTGGCCCCTACGCCGCGTTTCGCAAAGACCGATGACATGCCATTTGATTTTATTGACGGTTTCCTCCAGCTCCAGTAGACGGTCATCACCTAGCAGGGTTCTTACATTATATGTAGCCAAATACAGTGAAACTTGGTTAAGTGGGACCTGGATAAGTGAGAAACCTCCATAGCTGGAACTCATGCTGTGTTCCCGACACCTTAGCACTGAATTACCTCTGTTAGTGGGACAAAACAAACCTCTATATCTGGGATTCTTGTTTCGATTTTATCGTCATTGTTACCTCTATAACTGAGACATGCAGTGTATTTTACCTCTTTTACTGAGATTATATTTTAAGGAACAATTTTTCTAAACTGTAACTGAGACAAAATTTTATCACCTCTGTAACTGGCACTACATATTTTAATTTTCGTTTTATTTACTAAATTTAGCTAATTTTGTGCCTCAATGACCTCAGGTTTTGTTTTGTTTTGTTGTAATCGGGATCTTTTTGAAAAATGACGAAATTAAGGCCGTAATTATCTTTACGTGCGGTTTTGTACTATTTATATTAAAAAAAACTTCTTGATTATTTTTGTGAACTACCTGTTTTATTTACTCATGTAGGTATGTATATGTTTTTACTACACATTATTTTATTTCATTGTCGCACCTCTGTAACTATAGTAACCTCTATTTTCACCTCTATTAATGGGACCCTCTGTAAATGAGACAGATATTAATTTATACCTGGCTATCTGAGACACTGGGTATGTGGAATACCTCTTTAAGTGAGACTATTTTGCAGGTCCCTTGAAGTCCCAGTTATCCAGGTTTCACTGTATATTCGTTGGTTTTGGCAGCCGGATCTTACCCAGGGATTCTTCGCACCCTCTGTCCTGTCGGTTCCCTGACCGCTGCCGTAGCCAGGCCTAACAGGACCGCTGGGGACTGAGGGCCTTACTATTTTTGTACTGTGCATGAGGGATACATAGCCATAAGACACCACACTGGCCAATGTGTGTTGGCGAATCCTCTTTGTTAAGTGGACATTTACTTCCACACGGCTTGAGGTAGCCGGCTCTTGGGATAGCTCCTAGAGTTGTCGGGTTATTTAACCGCCGCCCGATACTCGGCGTTGTCGCTTTAGCACCACCCAGGGGACACGTGCAGGGTAGTACAAGGTTCGAACCTGCGGACGTAGCGACCAAGCCCCCCAAGAAGTAAGTAAATATTGTGAAAAATATTAATGATATCTTGTGTTATTTTACTATATTACACAAGTTTGGACAATGGTAGTCTAACATGTATCAAATGATAACGTACTTTAAGTAAAATTTTAGAGGTTAGGTAACTTACTTTTTTTTTCTTACGGCAAATATCGTTTAATGCTCCTCTCATCTACTCAAAGGTTAACTGGTAGAGATCCCTTATAGGGATAAGTTCGCCTTTGTGCATATATTAATGTTTTTTTTTTTTTGTGAATTGTATCTGTTTCTTTATATTTGTACAATAAAGCATTTACTTACTTACTTACTTACTTAATATCCACTTATTTCTTTGGTCTCGTTTCCACCATGGTCTTGGAAATTGGTAAAATTTACAGTGGCTATTCTTCTTGGTGTTATTACAATTCACAACAACACATCTTACCAGGACCATATTTTTATCTCAAAAACGATTAGAAAATGTTTACTGCAATATGGATTTGACAGCTCAAGTCAGCGACAAAAATGACAATTTTAGCCGTAGCGAGCGCTGTGATCGTTTAGGCTACCCCCTCTACCCGCTTTGCACTCTGCGAATTCCCCGAGTGGATTGCCCTACGGGCATAACGAGCTAACTAACCTAACCTACCTAATACCCGTAGCTTACAGCACTACGGTGGTATGGTTCAGTCCTTCCTACCCCCAGGGGTAGCGCCAGGGGTATGGTGGCTCTTAACCCACTTTACAGCTTAACCTCGTAAGGTCGCGGGTGGTAGGGCCTTGTGCAAGGTCCGTCCGGATCGCTACCACCATCTTACTCGCTAATCCTGCCGCTAAGTAGCAGTGCCTGCACTGCTGTGTTCCGGTGTGGAGAGTAAGACAGCCGGGGAAATTACGGGCACAAGAGGCATTTCATCTTAGTCCTCTAGGTTGGCAACGCATCTGCAATCCCTCCGGGGTTGCGGGTGTCTATGGGCAGTGGTGATCACTTACCATCAGGTGACCCACTTGCTCGTTTGCCTTCCTATTCATATAAAAAAAAAGGCACGTCTCAAAAGTGCATACGCTTTGCACGTGGCGATCCTTGAATTTGGCGGGTATCGGACATCCTACTAATATAAATGTGAAAGTTAGTGAGTATGGATGTTTGGATGTTTGTTACTTTTTCACGCCGGAACGGCTGGACAGATCTGGATGAAATTTGGAACACAGATAGATTATAGTCTGGAATTACACATAGGCTACTTTTTATCCCGGAAAATTGCGTAATTCCTGCGGGATAGCGATAAACGAATGCTATGCAGACGAAGTTGCGGGCAACAGTTAGTACATACATAAATCAAGTCTATCCCGTACGGGGTAAACAGAGCCTAGAGTACCAAGACCTAAAGAAAATGGGGGAATTAAAGTAGTGATGGGTTCCGCCCATTCCCATCTGCGCAGAGAAGCAACTGGTAGTTACATTCTTTTTTTTACTCCCAGACCAGTTTGGAAGACAAGTAAAACAATTGTTGCTAAATATTTGTTATTCATTTATTCGAAAACACATCTTTCCTTTATACATTTTAAAATTGTTAACTTTTTCAGTTTTTTTTTTTTTCACAATTAATAATTACCTGAATGACCGAGCTTTGCTAGGTATTTTGAACACACTAAATTTCAGGAACAACGTTGGAACCGTTTCCGAGATTCAGACTATAAATATTAAAAGAATTGCTCGTTTAAAACTATTAGATTTTTAACAAAGACAATATTAACCCCAGGTTATTCATAAAAGAAAAAAAACTTCGTTTCGCCCAAATTCTGCATGCCATAGTCGCTTTTCATAACAATTCTGTAAAAATAGAAAATCTATCGCAAGTTCTTTAAAAATGGCCTTTAAAAAATTAATCGACGTATCTGAGTACACCGTTACATTTAATAACCACTGATGATCATTCCTTTTTCAACAGCATCCGACTTCTCTTTACCAGCCAAGATTTGGATCAGAGCCAATCCAAACCAATAAGCTGTTCCTGGTCCCTGAAAGGTATACACATACAAACATACATAAATCACGTCTTCATCCCTTACGGGGTAGACAGAGCCTAGGGTAACAAAATCTAAAGGCCACGTTAAGCATAATTGTGGGCATATAGGTGGAAGGAATCAACACAGTGATAACATGATTCCTAAGATTTTAGTCCATTCGATGGGCTTTTACCATCTGCGGGGAAAGAGAAGCAACTGGTACATTCTTACCCTGCTAGTGACAACGTAAGCACTCTACTTACCCTGCTAGTAACCTAAGCACTACTTACCCTGCTAGTAACCTAAGCACTACTTACCCTGCTACTAACGTAAGCACTACTTACCCTGCTACTAACGTAAGCACTACTTACCCTGCTAGTGACGTAAGCACTACTTACCCTGCTACTAACGTAAGCACTACTTACCCTGCTACTAACGTAAGCACTACTTACCCTGCAAGTGACGTAAGCACTCTACTTACCCTGCTACTAACGTAAGCACTACTTACCCTGCTTGTAACGTAAGCACTACTTACCCTGCTAGTGACAACGTAAGCACTCTGCTTACCCTGCTACTAACGTAAGCACTACTTAACCTACTTACCCTGCTAGTGACGTAAGCACTACTTACCCTGCTAGTGACAACGTAAGCACTCTGCTTACCCTGCTACTAACGTAAGCACTACTTAACCTACTTACCCTGCTAGTGACGTAAGCACTACTTACCCTGCTAGTGACAACGTAAGCACTACTTACCCTGCTAGTGACAACGTAAGCACTCTGCTTACCCTGCTACTAACGTAAGCACTACTTAACCTACTTACCCTGCTAGTGACGTAAGCACTACTTACCCTGCTAGTGACAACGTAAGCACTACTTACCCTGCTAGTGACGTAAGCACTCTGCTTACCCTGCTACTAACGTAAGCACTACTTAACCTACTTACCCTGCTAGTGACGTAAGCACTACTTACCCTGCTAGTGACAACGTAAGCACTACTTACCCTGCTAGTGACGTAAGCACTCTGCTTACCCTGCTACTAACGTAAGCACTACTTAACCTACTTACCCTGCTAGTGACGTAAGCACTACTTACCCTGCTACTAACCTAAGCACTACTTACCCTACTAGTGACGACGTTTCCGTCAATGACGACCCGCTCGCCCTCGACGTAAGTGTACTCGCCCGTGATCTGATCCTTAGTGGTGGGGTAAGAGGTCACTTTCTTGCCCTGCCCGATGCCATGAGCCACGAACGCCGTCGGAGCTGTAACAATAGTACATTATAATGCGCCATACACACACAAATCACGTATTCATCCCTTACGGGATAAAATAACTCTGAGTGCTATGCCTTCATTTCTACATCCCTTTTACAAATGTATTTAATTAAAGTTGAATTTAAGTATTCTTACTGTATTTGATTTTGAAAAAATGTCTTTCTGCCAAGTTTCTTGCGGCGCATTCTTGGCAACGATGGTATTTCCGAATGCGCTGGCAGTTTCAAAAAGACATGCAAAAGAGCCCTTGGCGGCCAATTTGCAAATTTTTTTTTTAAGGGACGATTTTTAAGGGCGAAGACGACATCATCACTATCACTACATCACTATCATCACTTCACTATCACTACATCATCACTACATAGTATAAAATAAAGTCGCTTTTTCTGTCCCCGTGTCCGTATGTATGCTTATATCTTCAAAACCACACAACGGATTTTGATGCGGTTTTTTTTAATAGCTAGAGTGATTCAAGAGGAAGGTTTATATGTTTAATACATGCATAATATACCGTGCGAAGCCGGGGCGGGTCGCTAGTTAAAAAAAATAAGAAGTAGATAGTGTTATTTTACCAGCGCATATGGCAGCAACAATCTTGCCAGCCTTCTCGTGCTCTTTCAGCACGTTGCCCACGATCGCCGACTTGGAGAGCCGCTCCGAGCCCTCCAGGCCTCCGGGGAGGATCACCTGAAAACCAGGAACCTCATCACACAAGGAGAAAAAAAACAAAAATTGTTTATTGCCACAACTTTTTTTTTTAACACATTTACATCAAAGCCTTGCCAATGCTGGTCTGGGAACAAAGGAAAAACATAGAATGTACCAGTTGCTTCTCGTCCCTTGCAGATGGTAAAAGCCCATCGCGGGAATGGGAGTAATTTTTAGTAAGTAATTATGTTATAGGCGATGCTAGCAACCCGTCACTACTTTGATTCCGTTTTCCACTTACGCCTGCAATCATGCTAAACGTGGCCTTTATTAGGTTTTGTTACCTCAGGCTCTGTCTACCTACTTTCAAAAATCGAGCCCCAGCGTGGAAGGAAGCCGCAATTATTTTAATACTTTTGGATTAGTTCCCTCCATTAATCGGTTAATTAATTAATAGTCGCCATTATGCCGACTCTGAATGACATCACTATCACTATCACTATCATCACTACATATTATAAAACAAAGTCACTTTTTCTGTCCCCATGTCCCGATGTATGCTTATATCTTCAAAACTACACAACGGATTTTGATGCGGTTTTTTTAAATAGATAGAGCGATTCAAGAGGAAGGTTTATATGTATAGTACATGCACAATATACCGTGCGAAGCCGGGGCGGGTCGCTAGTTAACCAATATTTCCGACTTACCGCATCATACTGTGGCTCTTCGGCGAGCGCGTCCGCCAGGGACTTGTCCGGCAACAACCTGACCTGACGAGAGCAGATGACCGGATCGCTGCCGTCCAGCCCCGCCATTATCACTGTCACCTGTCAAAACAACTTGTCAGGAGTTCCGCTTAAACTCCGCGCCCGGGGTGCGAGTCGGGTTACCTCCGCGTGTGGTCAAGAGCTGCGGTTTTTGGATCCGTCCGAGGGGAAGAGCAGTGATTGCTCCGGTGCAGTAGGCATCGGCTAATGATTTCCTGGCTGGCGAGGGATATCATTGACCGTTGGCTAAGAGCCCGACAGGGGAGGTCTTTTGACCGTGTTCTACCGTACAACGTTGCCGACATTTTTGTCACAATATAAATAAATAAATAAAAATAAATAAATATCTTCGGACAAATCACACCAATTGACCCAGCCCCAAACTAAGCAAAGCTTGTGCTATGGGTACCAGGCAACGGATAAACATACTTATAAAATGTAGATAAATACATACTTAAATACATACAACATCCATGACTCGGGCACAAGCATTCGTATTCATCATACAACTGTCTGCCCCTACCGGGATTCGAACCCAGGACCTCTAGCTTCATAGTCAGGGTCACTAACCACTAGCCATATTTTTGGAAGCTGTATTTATTACTTCGACATTGGCGAAATCATCGCATCGATCGATGGGGCCATATTGAAAAAGAAGAAGAAAGAAGAAGAGTCCTCGCCTCGCTACAGGGCGCGGGGTAGGACGACCGCGGGGACCTCTATCGGTGCGGGCGGAGTTGGTACAGAGCCCCCACCCCGCCGTCGTCTCACCCCGCGCGTCTGCACCGCAAGGGCGAGGACTCATTTAAGCGGTCGGTTTATACAAGATTACGGGAGATCCATTAGTACATTACTACTTACAGATGCCGTGAAGTAAGGGGCACCCTAAATACATATAAAGTTTCTAAACGACACTGAAAATTAGAACACAGAAATTGATTTTACTATACACTTACCCCAGCTCTTCGCAGCATGTCGACAGTTATAACGGTTTCCATCTCTTCAGCGCCTTGCGCCAAGATTACCAGAGCTGACTTTATCATTTTGGATGATAGCACTCTAAAGCAAGAAAAGAAAAACACATTGATAACTCCATGCTGCCATGCTGGTCTGGGAGTAAAGAAAAACATAGAATGTGTAGCTTCTCTTTCAGCGCAGATTGTAAAAGCCCATCGAGGGATCATGTTATAGGCGATGCTAGCGACCCATCACTATTTTGATTCCCCTTTCCACCTATACGACCACAATCATGCTAAACGTAGCCTTTAGTTCTTGTTACCCTAGGCCAGTGGTTCCTAACCTTTTCAATGTCACTACCCCTGTGAACAAGTATGGGAATTGAGTTTACTCCAGCTAATTTAAAATAATTAAAACCACACCAAATCGAACGAAAATATGTTTATTATTATATTCGTGCCATCCCGTGTTACCCCCCTAGAATCTCCGTTTTACCCCTGCGGGGGTAATTACCCCCAGGTTAGGAACCACTGCCCTAGGCTCTGTCTACCCCGTAAGGATTGCAGATGTGATTTATGTATGTGTGTGGTTCAGTTTTTTCGATTTTTTATGTTAGACTCAAACGGATGTTAGCGTTAGTCCTAGCTAGACCTTCGCATTCGCACCCATTGTAGAATTGTATAGCCGAACGACGGATTCCTGCAACTCCGTGTCAATACTAAAAAATAAGGGGATCTACGCATGATTTTAAGATGTAGATCCTAGTGTTTCGGTTGGACGACGATGAGTGAGTGAGCGAGTTAGTCAATAAGTAATTTTTTATTACATTTACTAAGATTATAAGCTAAAAACCGGTATCGGAAAAAAAATAGGTTATACTTTTCAAAAATATTTTTTATATAATTTTTAGGGTAAATAAGTACATGGATGCTGTTATAATTTAGTGCTTTACCTTTTTTGTAAATGCCGAAATCCAAGAGGTTTAAATATTTCGTGATTATACCCAGAAAGTTTCGGTAGAAGACAAGTTGTTTTGACCAGAAACCTCCGGAATAACATTAATTATTTTTTTTTTAATTTTATTCATCCCTTTTGGGATAGGCAAAGGAAACAGGGTCCATACAGCCAGGTCTTATGTCCATGGAATAACATTAAACATTTGACAGGCGTAACTTTTTAAATATTGGCTCAGCTCAGCTGTGCTGAAGCATATCATATCACCTCTCAGTGTTGTTTCTTTTTTAACGATTACGTAATTAAAGGTCAGACAATGACCTTGACTTTTACCTAAAATGATAATCACGTGCAATTAGCAAGATAGATGACAAGAGTACATTTATATGTTATTTGATTTGATGACTTGGTGAGGTTTGAAAAACTATAATCGGTTTGGATTTTTTCTGAACGAAATATTTCTGTTCCTGATTTTAATTTCTGAACGACAACGATCACTGTCTATGGTTTTATGTTGCCATGCTCCAAGTATTCCAATAAATATTGGGAATGAAATTAAATACTAAATACAAGACCCCCCAGAAAACAAACGTCCTTATCGTCCAACTCCAATATTCCAACAACCATTGACAGTAAAGAGATTGAAAAGAAAATTGGCTTTAAGATATTAATTTACTAATATTTTGATTCCTTTCGCTTTTCCATTATATATTACAGTTGCCTGTACAGACTACGTCCTCCCCCTACGCCAACGAAAGCATAGCTATTCTTCAAATTGATGGCATTGACTTCGCAGGAAAGTTTTTTTATTATTTCATGGAAATCATTTTTGATTTCTTATTGATATCGGGGTTGTAATGATTCATATGGTAACCCTAAAGCCAAGCCGGCCCGAGCAACTCGACCAAGGCCGACAGATGTTCGTTGATGTGAATTCTACTTTGTCTATGCTCAGCTTCCTTTCTTTCGTTCGGTGCAATTTATTGAACAAAGAATTTAGAATTTTGTAATTTCATCTATTTATCTTTATAATGTAGAAGATAATTATTTTATAGCAAATCAAAGTTTATCCGGTTGTAACCAAAATTTTTGAGTGCTTATTAAGGTTATTTTTAACTGAAGGGTGTTAGAGGTTAGGTTTTGATTGTTAGAACAAAACTGTTTTCTGTTTAAAACTTCTTTGTTTTACGCTTAAGACGGTATGGATTTCGTGAAACGCGAAGAACAACCTGTAATTGACGATGAACACTACAAAGCGTACTTGGAAAACGTAAGTAAATAATTGAATTCGTTTTTATGTGCTGTAACAGACATCGCCTAACAAATGATACCACAAACTTAAAAGTTCAAATCCAATTTTAATTTCGTTTCCGTTTCCAAACGTTACGTATAGGCATGATAGAGAAAATGCCCTAGTCTTAAATTGAAATGGTAGCACACGAAAATAAATCCACGCGCGACATTCAAAAAATATTTTACATTCTTTTTTTAAATTGCATTACCGGCACGAGTTAGAGAGATTACTGGTCTTTTTCTTTATGCTTGTTCCAAAAAGAGATGGCTATATAGTCTATTTCGCGGGCGACACAGCGCGTGTTGCGTGCTGGTCCTATACCATTTTCCTCTAAGTCTTCTTCACACATATTTTGCATAATTTCTAGAACAATCTTCAGGCAGACGTTAGGACCTAACACCATGCCTGTTTCTATGCAGGAGTGCTTACACTTGAGCACATTTCTTCTCATACATACATCACGTATTTATCTCTTACGAGGTAGACAGAGCCTAGGTAACAGAACCTTAAGGCCACGTTTTGTATGACTAAGGGTGTATGGGTGGAAAGGGAAATCAAAATGATGGGTTGCTAGCCGCATCGCCTATAACATGATTCCTAAGATGCCCATTCCCTCGATAAGCTTTTACCATCAGCGCGAGAAGAGAAGCAACTGGTAAATTCTATGTTTTTTCTTTACTCCCAGACCAGCAAGGAAGAACAATATTTCTTATCAATTGAGGCTTATGCAGTGCTAGAGTCCAGAGTATGTAGTTCAGTTTTTACTCTACGGTTCCATCTTTAAAGCAGGAGTTCACTGAACACATGTCTAGCATGTATTTGTTCAATAGAAACTTCTACGAAGTAATGCCCGATTCAATAAAAAGCTACCAACCTTCGGTGCCAACCTACGTTGTTCCAATATATTTCAGTTATTTTGATCACACTTTCCACCTATACACCCACAATCTGAATGTGACCTTTAGGTCTTGTTGCCATGGGCTCTGTCTACCAAGAAAAGAAAACATATTAGTAATTGGGATTGTCTATTTTTTTACAATGTATAGTAAATCGAAAACCATTTCGAGATAAATGCTTTTTAAATCGTTTTCTGTATTTACTTTATTTTATTTTACTATAATGAATTTATTACATGAAAAATAAGCAATGACCTTCATTTGACATTCCCAGACATGATGTAGACGGTCCAAAATGTACTTTATTTGCAAAGGTTACAAATTCTATGCTATTTACGCGTGGATTATACTACGGAGTTCAATTTGGACCCGCAATCTGACGTTTCATTCATCTTATGACAGATGACAAGCAAATGGGCAATCTTGTTACTGTCATTCTTGTTTTTTCCACTGTTTACTTTCATATTGTTGTATTATAGTTTAGATTTAGAAGCACTTTCGGTAGATAATTAGGCAAGAGTGTAACCACACAGCGATGTGCTTCGCTCACATGAAAGATTTTCCGCTAAATATTTTAATGAAGAGCGAAAATATTACGTTTTCAGTTTACTTTCGCCTACTGAGTTTACTGACTTATTTCCGGGTCCTGTTTTGTTTCGATCATACCTGGTATGTGTTTATGGACCTTTCTGCTTCGCGCAGAATGTTATGGTATGTGTAACGGTTGTGAAAATATAAAATTCATAGGAGAAGATCGCGTGAATGTTCCTGTGTTATTGTTGAATCATGTTGACATTGATACTGATGACAGTTTGCCAACTTCACCACAGATAGAAAAGACGTTAATGGCGGCGCTTCACATACGTTTTATGACCAATTTATCCAATAAGCAGATGTGTGATACCGGCAATGGAAACTCTGACGTCATCAACCAAAATACTTTCAATAATTAATAGTGAAAAAAATACCGAGTTATATGAGAAAATATTGAAATTGGTTTCTTATAATTGACTATTCTGCACAAAAAAAATATAAAAAGGATAGGTACTTTTTTTTAGACAATCCCAATTCCATGCTGCCATGCTGGTCTGGGAGTAAAGAAAAACATAGAATGTACCAGCCAGCTTTTCTTTCTGCAGTTGTAAAAGCCCATCAAGGGAATGGGCGAGTCTTAGGAATCATGTTAAAGGTGATGCTGCCAACCCATCCCTATTTTGATTCCATTTTCCACCTATACTCCCACAATCTTGCTAAATTTCTGTGGCGTAACTATAACGTCTGGGGCCCATGGCAAATTCGTCAGACGGCTCCTTCCTCAATATAAAGAATTGCATCAGCATCCATTCTGTGCTCTAAACCAAGCCAGTTCGGGGCCCTGTAGAGCTAGGGGCCCCTGGCATTTTGCCACCCCTGCCACCCTATAGTTACGCCACTGCTAAATGTGGTCTGTTACCTTACCTCTGTTACCTTAGGCTCTGTCTACCCCGTAAGGGATAAAGACGTGATTTGTGTATGTGTGTATGTATATTTTCAGTTTTATTCATTTATTCATTTATTCATACACATTTATGTTAGATCGCAAACATGAAAGTTCATTAGCTTCTTAACTGACTGATTTAAGATTTAGATAATTCTGTCATTTCGATTTAATCAATCATTAGGGATTATTAATTACAGTATAATCACTACATAGTATAAAACAAAGTCGCTTTCTCTGTCCCTATGTCCCTATGTATGCTTAAATCTTTAAAACTACTCAATGGGTAAACGCCCGCAACCTTAGGCTCTGTCTACCCCGTCCGCTGCTGCCCCGAGCGCGGGAATGCATAAGGTGCATTTTCCACACGTAAAAAAAAAAAAAAAAAAAATGCTCTGCCTACCCCGTAAGGGATAAAGACGTGATTTGTGTATGTGTATGGGTATGTACGCAATGGGTTTTGATGCGTTTTTTAATAGATAGAGTGATTCAAGAGGAAGGTTTATATGTATAATACATGCATAGTATACCATGCGAAGCCGGGGCGGGTCGCTAGTGTTATAATATAACATTGTTGTTATTAGGGTCATCCAAAATATGATTTTGAAGTAGAATTTCCTTTTTCAACTACAACTACCATACAATACATACATAAATCACCTATTTATCCCTTACGGGGTAGACAGAGCCTAAGGTAACAAGACCTAAAGACCACGTTTCGCATGTGAGCGTAGGGATCTAAAGGGTAATCAAAACCGTTATGGGTTGCTAGCCGCATCGTCTATAACGTGATTCCTAAAATTTTTGCCCAAATTCTTCGATGGGCTTTTAACAACTGCGCGGGAGGGAAGCAACTGGTACATTCTATGTTTTTTCTTTGCTCACCAGCATTTGTTATGGCGTGGAAAAAACATTTCTATCTATCACGTGGAATTCTCACTAAATGGAAATAGATAACGTATCTCACTGATGATGGATTACAAAGTAACTAGCTGTTGCCCGCAACTTCGCCTGCATAGAATTCGTTTATCGCTATCCCGCAGGAATCACGCAATTTTCCGGGATAAAAGTAGCCTATGTGTTATTCCAGACTATAATCTATTTATGTTCCAATTTTCATCCAGATATCGTCCAGCCGTTCTGGCGTGAAAGAGTAACAGACATCCATCCATACGTACAAACTTTCGCGTTTATAATATTACTAGCTGACCCGGCGAACTTTGTTCCGCCTTAAATTTGAAAAATTCTAGTGGTTTGGGCTGTGCTATCCCGCGGGAACTGCAATTTTCCGGGATAAAAACTATCCTATGTCATTTCCCGGGACTCAATCTGTATACCAAATTTCAACTAAATCGGCCCAGCGGTTTAAGCGTGAAAAGGTAACAGACAGACAGCCAGAGTTACTTTCGCATTTATAATATTAGTAAGGATTAGTAAGGATGAGGATAGTAGGATGTAAGGAAACAGTTAATAATTGCCGTGTAATGCCTCAAATTGATGTATTGTTGATACATTTTTAATTTAGTCATTTTTATTTAACCTTTTCGCCGTCACGGCAAATAACTTTTCGACGTCGCCCATACGCCTGACTATTGCGATGCCTTAAATTGAACTTTAACTCAATTGAACGAAGGTTGCTTTTGCATTAAACACATACATACATACATAAATCACGTCTTTATCACTTACGGGGTACAGAGCCTTTTTTTTTTTTTTTTAACGAAGAGGAAATCTTTATGGATGCCCTAAGCACGGGCATGCCTAGGGATATGTGGGACTCCCCCCCGGAGGGGTATACCCGAACTAAAAACTCTCCGGCGTTGCCTCAATCCGGTGTGACGGGGACGCAGTGGGATGCCACTAGGGTTTCACCACAAACGCCCCCCCGGTGGCCCCGGGTTCCGCCAGGACCGCGCCAAGACGGGGAGGGCCCGTACGCTGGGCTCGTCTTCCCTTAGACAATGAGACCGTGCAATGCAGGTAGGTAATGCCCCGTTACCGTACATACAAGGTAACAAAACCTTAGGGCCACGTTTAGCATGATTAAGGGCATATAGGTGGAAAGGAAAATCAAAATAGTGATTGGAAGGAAATAATACAGTTTATCTCAGAAAATCGCATAGTTCGCCGGGATAGCGATAAACGAATCCTGCGCATGTATGTATGCTATTTCCTTCCCTGGGACTAAAACTACCTCCGTACCAAATGCCATTAAAATCGGTTCAATGGTTGTTTTTTTTGCATTTATAATATTAGTGGGAATTGAATCAGCCGTTGGTAGCAGAAACCAAATGTCTGGAGCTCATGGCAGTGGCGGACTAACAGGGGGGCGGAAGGGGCGGCCCGCCCCGGGCCCCCGGTCTTTGGGGGGCCCCAAATGCCTCCGCGTTCTCCTGATCAAATCCTAAACAAGACTTTAAAAATGTGCTTAGTAATTTTTTAAGCTGGGGGCCTCATTTACTTTTGTCGCCCCGGGCCTCTGACGGGCTTAGTCCGCCACTGGCTCATGGTTTTGTTTTGTTCCAGCTTCAGAAGTCGCATCAGATCGACACCACAGACTACCAGCACGCTGTGACAGTGGAACAGCTACATCAGGCCATGCAGTCGTCTATAAACACAACCATAGCTCACAACTTCCAACTGCCTCTGTCTCCCCGTCAATTATCGACGCTGCTCAAAACAAACCATTTCAGTAGAAACTTGAACGAAATACCAGCACACTTGCAGAGGAACTTGTCAGAGTTAGACATAGTACAGAATTTGGAGCTGTCCCAGAATTTGAGAGGCGATGATATAATCAACCAGAATCTGATGAGGTTGAACGAGATAGAATTGCAGAATACGTTGGCGCATAACATGCAGTTGAATGAACAGGAGCTATCTAGAATTAATCATGATTTGAGGATTGATCAGAATCTGGGTAGGATGGAGATGGGGGATTTGAGTATGGCCCATTTGAGCGATGATAGGAGGCTGGTGGATATGTTGGAGCCAAGGTTGGACCAAAGGTTGGTGGGGTTGGAGGAGCAGAGGCCGATGGATGATCATTTGATACCGATGCCGTTTCATATAAAAGCTGAGCAAGATGATGAAGGCTACTTCTATGATAATGTCAGTCAGGGCATTAATGTTAACGCTTTAAATGGTGAGTTTGTCCAAGTGCGCGTCGTAAATTGGGTAAGGGGCCATCCATAAAGTACGTCACACCAATTTCACGATTTCTACAGCCCCCCCCCCCCCCCCCCCCCCTTGTCACACAGTTTACTATGAAGATTGCAATTATTTTGTTCGTGAGTCACAAATTTCCAGACACCCCCCCCGCCCCTAAATGTGTGACGTACTTTATGGATGACCCCTAATGTGTTTATTACTGTCTATTTGTTGTTATAGCAAGCAACAGAAATACATCATACATAAAATTTTAACTTTCTAGTTCAGTAGTACTCAACCTTTTTCTTATACGGGCCACAAACACGTTTTAGTCATAGTGTATGTATGTATGTATGTATGTAAACTCTTTATTGCACATAAAAATAGTAGTAGTGTCGCGGGCCACAAGCAAAAATTATTTAGGGGTAGGTCGTAGAATGAGATTAGAGGTAAGTGACAGACAGACAGACGGACAGTGGAGTCTTAGTAAGGGTCCAGTAGGCTTATTGTCTAACTCGTTCGCAATAGCCATTCAGCCAGTTCATTTTGTCAGTTCTTGTGTGAATGTGACAGCTAGCTGATTCCGATGCCAATTGTCAGCTCATACATTTACTGTCAAAATGACACGATGGCGATTGCGAGCGAGTTAAACAATAATCTTACCGTTTTTACCCTTTGGGTGTGTAACTCTAATTTTTATTAAAATAAGTTGTTGAACTAAAGTTTTTTTTTTCAATTTTTCAGCTCACATTGCGGTGCAGCCTGACAACGCTCAAACTATGCACCAAGAACAAATGTACGCTGTGTACAACAACCACATATCCAGTATACCAGCTCTGAACTCACTGGACATGTACCCTCGACCCCAGAACTATGTCCAGAACTATGTGACCCGTGAAAACCCTGAAAACCTAGTTGTGCACAAACAATTTGACAACACATACCCGGAAGAACTGAAGAAGCTAAGACCGGATGAACCTAAAGAACCTAAAACTGAAGAGCCTAAAGAAAATCAGAAGCCAACGGACCAGAATAAGATGTTTTTCTCTCACTATCTAAACGAATTTGCACCGGATAAGAGAGAGGATGTAGAGCAAAATAAGGTGCAGGAAGAGCTGTCAATGAATATAAAAGGTGAATATTCATGTTATAAGTGTAACGATGTGTTTTCGTCTAAACGGGGGTTGAAACAGCATGCGAAATCGTGCACAGAGGTGACAGAGAACGCTGAGGTCATAGAGAAACTGGGCAAGTTTAGTTGCACGCAATGCGTGTACCGTTGTCAATCGCCGGCCATTTTGAAAATACACGAACGCACACATACAGGTGAAAAGCCGTTTTCGTGTACTTTCTGCGATTATAAGTCCGGGCAGAAGAATAATGTGGCGAAGCACATTCTGGTGCATATGAAGGAGAAACCGTTCCGCTGTCAATATTGTGAATACAGGTGTGCGCAGAAAAATAATCTGGTGGTACATGAGCGTACGCACACGGGTTATAAGCCGTTTGCGTGCCCGTATTGTGACTATAGAACAGTACAGAAACCTAACTTGGTGAAACATATGTATTTGCACACGGATCAGAAACCTTTTTCATGTGATATGTGTAGTTATCGGTGTGTGCAGAAGACGAATTTGACCAAGCATAAGCAGAGGCATTTGAATGAGAAAGTTGGGGATAGAGTTGAGAAGAGCCCGGTGAAGCCCTACAGGCCGAGACAGAAGTCTGTTAAGTGTCCGCAGTGTCCGTATAAGTGTGTGCAGAAATCTAGTCTCGATAAACATGTGCAGTTCAAGCATTGTGACCAGCAGTCGGTGGATTTGGATGATGTTAGGACGGGGAGTGATGTGATACAGAATTTGAGTGTTAGGAAGGAGTTTGAGTGTCAAGAGAAGGATACGGATGTGTCGTAGTGATTTGTGAATAGGATTAGTTGATCAAGATGGCGCTGGACGTCAGGTTTTAAGTTTAATGTTACTGCTCATGCAGCTGATGTTGCCGAAATATCGATAATATTTGTGTTTAACCTTTTCGACACTGCTCTGTCATTCGTGACTGTCGACTTTATTTTGTTACAGTGGATGTGCTGACTTTATGTCAAGTTGATGGTGGTGAAAAGGTTAAAGCTGTTCTATTGCTATGTATCAATGCTATCATTAGTATGGATAGTATTGGTTTCTAATATGTATGTATGTACTATTGTTACTGTTTTCCAAAAAAAAGTCTCATGAACATATTTTTCAAAATTTAAATGTTTCGGCTTTTTCTTACTCAGGATTGTTTTTTTTTTATATAAGAGGGGGCAAACGAGCAGACGGGTCACCTGATGGAAAGCAATCATCGTCACCCAGGGACACCTGCAAGACCTGGGGAATCACAAGTGCGTTGCCAGCCCTTTGAGGAACAAGAAGGCTCGCTCAATGAATTATTATACAAAAAAACATGTGTCCCAGATTTTACTATCAATTTTTTCCTGTTCGTCACGTTCCATACATAGCTATATTAAAATAAGTGGCCAACCGGACTGGAAATTTTAGGACACATTTTTTCTTGTACAAGGATCGGTAGAGTAAACGATTCTGAGTAAGAAAAACCCAAAATGGTTAAATTCTGGAAGAAATGTTTGTGGACTTTTTTTTGGATAACACTACTATGGATAGTATTGAAGTATTGTAAAGAACGAAAAATATTGATAGCATAGTTCTGTACAATCAATACTGACTTAAAACCGATACCGTAAACCAAGGTGACTTTGACTTATGGGGTGACTTTAAATAGTATATAAATGACCAAATCATTAATTTTCATTTGCGTTTACTGCTTCCAATCGATGTCATCGCTCGCCTTTGCGTCTACATGCCAAACTTTTGCGTATGGACACAAAGTTAATTTTAATTTTAGCCGCAAAGGATTTTGTGTGTCCATCGTTTCAAGACCCGTAGCCCCCTGTTTTATTTTTTATTTTGATTTCCATCAGGCGATCCCACTTCTGATAGAAATCATTACAAAACAAGTTATTACTGCAATCTACTTAATCATTTACTAGTAAAACAAGCTAAATATTTAAAAAGAACCTGTGGGTTCCTTGTACATTTATAAATCTTTTTTATTTAGCTTACAAAGCCGAGAAATATCCACATTGCTGCCAAGCTTCTTTATGACAAAATGAAACAACGTTGTGATAGATTTCAAAGATAATTTGAGTGATTTTAACTTTTACAATACATTCCCTTGCGTACATAATTGATGATGATGATGATGTCCTGTGGTCTCAGCAAAGACAAAAGTCTGAGGGTAGAGTTCAACGCGTCGCTGTCGCTGTGATGCCCCGGGGCCCCATTTTTGATAGCACATCACTCAAAAGTATCTACCATTCGAAAATGGTAACTATCTGTTTTTTTTACAATACTAAGGGCCGATTTTTCAATCCTCAGATAAGAACTTAACGGACAGATACACATAGACTTGTTCGTCGAATAGGGCCTATCTGACGATTGAAAAACCAGCCCTAAAGCTCGTATTCAATTTTTGACTAGTTGGCTAGATCATTTTATATTTATACCTATAGTACCGAACTTAAATATTTCATTTTAGATTCAACCCTTTTTGCTAACTGTACTTTTGTACTTAACTTGCATTGTCATCCGTCCTACATTTCGCACCCTTCGTGGAAGAAAGACGTAAGTCCCATTGTAAGTCAATAGGACTTACGTCTTTCTTCCACGAAGGGTGCGATTTGTGAACCAAATTTCAAGTCAATTGGACCAACCGTTGAAGAGTTCCCTGCGGAGACGGTCCTTGCTGGACCACCAGAATTTTACTACCAGATTATGGGACACAGACCTATCTAGTTTTGTATGCAGTATAAAGGAGCGAGCACACCGCCGCGCATACGCAGTAACTTCGTAAGTCGTAAGGTGGGTACTGACCAACGTTACGAGGTGTAATGTAACATGTTACACAGCGAGCATTCATGCAGTCAGTACGTAGTTGCTCGCTGGTTTCCCCGTAACAACTACGTACTGACTGCATGAATGCTCGCTGTGTAACATGTTACATTACACCTCGTAACGTTGGTCAGTACCCACCTGTAGGCGTCATGTTTCCTCACCGCTTTTACGCACCGGTGTGATCGCACCTTAAGAATGTTGGGGGAGAGGGTTGCCAACTTTTTTTTTGGTTGAATACATATAGTATTTTCTGACCTAAGGTAAAATATATAGTAGATTGAAGGAAATATAGTACAACGGAAATTTGACGTTTCACATTCCCATCCCACGCACAACAAACAAGAAAGCGTTAAAATCATCTCAAACCTCATTTATAGACTGGCAAGGATATAGTATTTGTGTAGTATATATTTTTTCAAAAATAAACGGTGTCGAAATTTAGTACTATACTATAGTACGGTATATATATTATGTTACAGTTAGCAACCATAGAACAGACATGAACGTCGATCGAACGCACACGCTGCGTCATAGGCGTTTAGTTGAAACTTGAAGCCTCTGTTTTTTGTGATATCTATAGTGTTTAATGAATTAAGCGTACTTGATTCGTTCCTAATATTGTTGATAAACTAAGAAATGTTAAGATTGTAAAGTAGATAAGGTATGTATAAGATTCAATTTGTGGTTTGTAAGTTTTTTTTACAACGATACGCGTCTACACCCGAAGTACCGCTCGAAAGTGGAAATCTGTATTGCTGTATATCTACTCCTCGCGGTAGTTGAATTAAAAAAAAAATTACCAAAGATGGCCGACTGTCAATCTCACAAATGTCATTGTCACGTACCAGGTGTAACCGATCAAAAGTTACACGGGGTGCGAGTCGGGTTACCCCAGCGTGTGGTCAAGAGCTGCGGTTCGTTTTTGGATCCGTCCGAGGGGAAGAGCAGTGCTTGGTCCGGTGCAAGCTGGGCATCGGTTAATGATTTGATTGATCCGCAGCTCTTGACCACACGCGGAGGTAACCCGACTCGCACCCCACGTTAAATATGAGATCCCTGTGGAATGGGTGACGTTTCTGACGCCACAGGGGCCCGATTTTTGAAACCATATCACTCGAAAGTGGTATAAATCAGCTTATGTCTCCAAAACTTCAGCTGTAATCAAAGTTTTGACTAGTTCACAAAATTAATGAGAGCTGTGATTGTCTTCTATGTTACTTGTATTTCAAATTAAGCACAAGTTTCACCATTTTCGAGTGGTATTTTCACACATGTGCTTTCAAAAATTGTGCCCCAGGTGTAAAATTATTTCATTTTAATGGTACCTGGTAGTTTTATGGAGTTTAATTGCCGCGAGGAGTATCTCCTTGGTCAAGCTATGTGCTTAGGCTGTGATGTTTTATTATATAAATAGATCTAGTGTATACAATGGAAGAAAAAGTTTGGAAGGGTATGCCCAGTCGCCGCGTGTTGACAAAACTATTTACATTTGCTATGCGTTTCACGCAGGTAGTGTTGTCGCTCGATAGGAATTGGCATTGTTCATTTTTTTTAAGCTGTGCTTTTAACACCTTTATTTGATAAAATGGACTATTTCAAGCAACCAATTTGAATATTATGCTTTTACGTAGCTTTGTTAATTAATAATAAATATTTTTTCGCTGTTTGATAATTCGTGAATTTAGACAGAATCCCAATCGCCTTCGTTCGGCTGGCTATAAAAAAACGGCTTTGTCTATGGTTTTGTCGATTTGACAGTGACACGTGACAGTTGCCTTAGCTAAACTTTTTTTTTCATTTTTGTGGCAAACATTCGATGCTGGGGATTCTGTCTAAAAACCGGGTCGTTCGGTCAAACAAAGGTTCAAAGTACTTTTACAAAAATATCTGCAATCATAAAGTATTTTTGAAATCGGACAAGATAAATCGGATAAATGATGGTTTTCCTCGAAATGGTTTTCGAATTGGAGCATACTAAAAAAAATGAACAATGCCAATTCCGATGGATTATCGATAGTTTGAGCGAAGACAATAGATCGGGTTTTGATAGTATCGATACTGCTTGAAATAAGAGATATTTTGCGACAACGCTACATGCGAGTACATCTGGCTCTTATTTCGCCATTTTGACAATTGACTGTGACACTGACAAGTGAGAATTCGAAATGCTATGCAATGTAAACATAATTGTCACATGTTGCTGACAATTGTCGCGTTGGTGAATAAGGTACAGAATGGAATGCTATTATTTTTAAGTCAATGCAGACACACAATAAACATAGAGAAACTGCAGATGTTTGTTAGGCCTTTTTGAAAAATAATATCGATTGTTATTGCTGTTCGTAATTGGCGTAGTCACCGTTCCAACAGATGGCGCTGGGCGACAATATTCGCATAGTAATGTCATGACAGCTGGTACAGATGGAAAAGTTCACTTACCCGCATTTTTGAAAGCACGTGTTAAAATACCACTTGAAAGTGGTGAAAAATTGTGCTGAATTGGAAGTATGAGTCGCTTAGAAGATAATTGCGGCTCTCATTAATCTTGTGAACTAGTCAAAAGTTTGATTAGAGCTGTAGTTTTGGAGATATAAGCTGATTTATACCACTTTTGAGTGGTATTTTCGAGTGATGTGCTTTCAAAAATCGGGCCCCTGCGATGGTCATGTAGAGGAGATGACGTGTTACGGATGGATGTAATTTACTTTAGTATTTTTCCATGTGTTCTAGCTTTCGGCATCGTTTAGAAATATAATTTCTATCGGGTTAGCTGTTAAAATAAGTACAAAAATCGGCGAGTCGAATTGTCGACTAGCATCGATATATCGAAATTTTAATCGATATGCAATTGTTATTGGGCTTTTGAAATAATGTAATTTGTTACCAAGAGATTTTTAATGTACTTCGCCATCACAAAGACTCGTTCACTTGAAGTTTGGGCGAAGAAAGTTAGGAGCGAGTGCGGGAGGGTTGCGCCCCCCCTATATATTTGAAGCTTCAAACGCACAGTGTGGGAGCGTCATAAAAGATTTGACAGGTGTCTAGTCTAGAATGAAATAAGGTTGTTTGAAATAGGGTGCATTTTTCATAGCTTTCTATGTGAAATGTTAGGTGAACGGGTCGAAAATAGTTATAAGTTTTTTTTAGTGATACTTTTATGTAATCATTCTTTTAAGTATTTTTTTATAACATGAAGCTTACCAAAGTCATTGTTGTTTTTATTGATTCTTGCTTACCTTACCCGACTCCGTCAGAAGTAGGGGGGTTATGTATGGTGCATAGATGAAATGAGATGAGGGAACGGGCAAAAATCTTATTAATCTTGTTATAGGCGATGCTAGCAATCCATCATTATTTTGATTCCGTTTACTACCTATACACCCACAATCATGGTAAACGTGGCCTTAAGGTGTTGTTACCTTAGACTCTGTCTACCCCGTAAGGGATAAAGACGTGATATGTATGTATGTGTGTATTAAATTTAATAACGGTAAAACAGTATTTACTAATGTTTTCCCCGTCGTAAAATATTATGACGCACTTAAAGTACCACGAATCAATACGACTGGCAACTCGTTATTTTCCTTCTCTTAGTAGTCTGGAATTGCATCGTCGATGTACAATAAAAATGAAAAGATTCGTCTATTTCTTGGTTATAACAAATTTTACATATTGTGGTGAGTAAAAAAAATTTAAACGTTTTTGTAAATAAACAAGGGCCCGATTTTTGGAAGCACGTCACTCGAAAGTGGTATAAATCTGTTTATATCTTCAAAACTACAGCTCTCAAAATTGTTGACTAGTTCACAAGTTTAATAAGTGCCGTGAGTCTTTTATGCTAGTCGTATTTAAAGTTGGGCCGATTTTTGAAAGCACATGTGTGAAAATACCATTCGAAAGTGGTGGAAAATTGTGCTGAATTTTAAATACGCATAGAAGATACGGCTCTCATTAATCTTGTGGCCTATTCAAAAATTTGATTAAAGATGTAGTTTAGAAAATATAAACAGATTTATACCACTTTCAAGTGGTATAATCACACATGTGTTTTATTTTATTGAATCAGGCGTTACTTTGCATTCCATCCAGGTCCATTTCAACAAACCATTTTGCATTTTGCACTTTTGTATGTGTAACAGTTGTGCTCATTAAACTTTGATAATGATCCCGTAGAGGGATCGAAACGTGTCAGTGTTTGTGTGGTGTAAGGGATAATTAAGTTTGTGGGATTTATATGTATTTTATTGGCAGCATTGGATTGCATGAAAAACATATATATCTACTTCACACAGGCTTGGTTATCTTGCACGTGAGTAGCGGAGTAGCAAGGTAAAATTTTTTGTTCATTCACACATGTGCTTTCAAAAATCGGCCCCAGCATGAAAATGTTTTTTTATGTTTCAGAAAAACTATGGTTCACAGGTTTGGACCCAACCCGTAGTACTAGATCTACTCTCGTGCTCGGCGCCGGCGCAGATTACGTGTACAAATACGAAATGTTGGAACAACTGAACATCGGGTGCGAAGCCAATGACACAGAGGAAGTAAAAGATTTTCAGTTTTACAGTAAGATATTTCGTTTACAAAATGATACCTAAACGGAGAAGCGGGGGCCTGGGGCCCGATTTTTGAAAGCACATCACTCGAAAGTACCACTCGAAACACACACACACACACACACACACACAAATCACGTCTTTATCCCGTACGGGGTAGACAGAGCCTAAGGTACCAAAAAGAAGAAAGTGGTATAAATCTGTTTATATCTCCAAAACTACAGCTCCAATCAAATTTTTGACTAGTTCACAAGAGCAATGAGAACCAGAAGACACTTACGGTTCTGATTTATTCCACTTTCGAGTGATGTGCTAGTCAGAACGATCGTGGTCAAACTACACACATACGCCGCGGGTGACAGGTTTCTGCCCGCCGCGGGTGGCGGGTCAGAACGACCGAGGCATTACAAACTCAGTACATATACGCCGCGGCCGCGGGTGACGGGCTTCTACCCGCTGCGGGTGGCGGCTCAGAACGACTGAGGCATTACAAACTCAGTACATATACGCCGCGGGCGACGGGCTTCTGCCCGCCGCGGGTGGCGGGTCAGAACGACCGAGGCATTACGAACTCAGTACATATACGCCGCGAGCGACGGGCTTCTGCCCGCCGCGGGTGGTGGGTCAGAACGACCGAGGCATTACATACTCAGTACATATACGCCGCGAGCGACGGGCTTCTGCCCGCCGCGGGTGGTGGGTCAGAACGACCGAGGCATTACATACTCAGTACATATACGCCGCGAGCGACGGGCTTCTGCCCGCCGCGGGTGGTGGGTCAGAACGACCGAGGCATTACATACTCAGTACATATACGCCGCGGGCGACGGGCTTCTGCCCGCCGCGGGTGGCGGGTCAGAACGACCGTGGCTAAATTAATATTAAAGTAGTATGAATATTTTTCTCAAGTAATACATATTATATTAAACTAGATGGTTTAATGCGGATGCCAAGTCAATCTATTTATTTAAAACTTAATAGATGTTTAATGTTGATATGGTCATTATAAGATGTTGTTACGTTGTTAGATTTGCTAATTACGTAATAACTTAAAACAGGAGGTTTTTTTAGTAGGGACTAAATAAATTATAACTGAATTGGTATTATACGGACTAAACTTAAGACAGGAGGTTTCTTTATTAGGAACTAAATAAATTTACCGACTTGGTATTACATGGATCTCAATGCTTTACGGTAGAAGAATTGAGTTGCGAGACTTGGTTTTTTTACAAGTAGTGTTTTTGATGGGATTAAACGATTTATGTTTTCAGATTCATCATCTCACAAGCTCGTAGAATTGAATGCGACGTTTAATCACTTAGCAACTTTTGATTTAGATGGATCAAGTATATTCTGCTCTTCTAAAAGTAAAAATAATGGGACATATTACTCCATAATACTTCAACTGGATTCAAAAAGACCTGGTAAGAATATAAGTTATGAAATCGTTTGCCTGTGACACAAACTGACTTTCGCATTTATAATATTACTAGCTGTTGCCCGCGACTCCGTCCGCGCATCGCTTATCGCTATCCCGCGGGAACTATGCTGTTTTCTGGGATAAAAACTATCCTATGTCCGTCCCTGGGACTAAAACTAACTGTATACCAAATTTCAACTAATTATGTATGTATCTATGCTTAATGTAACCGCGGCATATAAGGTGTCAGCGCCAATTTTACTGAACTAGATGCTTAAGTTGTTGTGTACTAAGCTACATAAGTTATAGTCTTTTAATTATCCCATATAGAAGTATCTAAAATATTGACAAAGATATAAGGTACCACCGCGCAAAATTTCATTTAAATCGGTCCAACAGTTTTGGAGATTAGCGAACACAGACAATAGGTAAATGAACACATATACATTATAAAATCTACTTTTTGTGTTTTGTTACTCTTCCCTAATCGTTACCACTCTATTTTCGGATTAATTCATTTAATGTACAGTCAAGTGTAATAATGTATCTAGTCAAAGTTTCAAAAATAAGTAGGTACCATACGCTCTTACACCAGCGTAATAAGGTCGTGGGACATATTTTTGAAAAGTTCGTATCGATACTTATTTTTGCACTTGACCGTACAGACACGAACTTTCTACTGATTTATTATATGTATAGATAATAAGGATTATCAACTTGATATTTGCAGAGAAGCTTTACTTTACCGGATTGAGTTGCGATCGACGAACGAAAGACGAACACAACAATTCGGATACCTATACTTATAGCGTGAAAGAAGGAGAAATACTGAATATTGGTTGTGAGGCCGACACTATTATAGAAACGAAGCGATTCGTATATCACGGTGAGACTATACTCTTCCATGTGTCGTCATCTTTCATACATATTACACCCAACTGCCCTTACCGGGGATCGACACTGGGACCCCCTAGCTTTGCAGAATGGTTTTCTATATTCTTACAAGCTTTATATTAACTTGCAACTTGCAACGTATGTAAGTATGTTCGTCTTGAGACTAAATTATGAAGCTGATATCTTCATCTGATTTGGAAGCGATTTCTTTTAACATAAAGCATGTTTTTTAGCGTTACCTTGACATCTTATCGAAATCGGTTGAATGAATTTTGAAATGTTCCCTTTTTTGGCGTCGGGCGTTTTTAATTTTCAAAATTTAATCTGGTATTTATTGTTTTTTTTTCAGATGGTAGAACGAACAGATATGTTCATTTGTTCCATAATCGATTCCAGAGAGTAAGTGATTATTCTTTGGTTGGCTCAAAATTGCACTGCTTTTACGAAAATCACGAAAGGGGAACACACTACGCTATACTACTTAAGTTCCAGATTGCATTAAGTAAGAATCAATCTTGTATTAAAACGTTGACTATTCCTTCGGTTTGTTTAGTTGGCGTAGCTACCTAGGGACTAGGCGGGGCAGTGCCCCACGCTCAAGCTCAGAGGACCCTCGAATCCTTACCAGAAAATCTCGATCGAACTGTTATTATTAAAACGTAACCAGTTTAGTAGTGGGGCCCCATTTTTTTATTTGCACCAGGGCCCTTGGTTACCTAGCTACACTACATTAGCATGAGAAAAGTGTAAACAATCTTAACGTCTTTTTCTTGACAATTTCATTTTTTAATACAGCTTTTCTTGCTATGTGTACACTTGCATTGTCATCCGTCCTACATTTATGTGTACCAAATTTCAAGTCAATCGGACCAACCGTTGAAGAGTTCCCTCCTGCGAAGACGGTTATAGGGCCCGATTTTTGAAAGCGCATAAACTTTTGACTAGTTCACAAGATTAATAAGAGCCGTAAAATTATCTTCTAAGCTACTCGAGGAAACTCTTCAACGGGTGGTCCGATAGACTTGAAATTTGGTACATACATATGTAGGACGGATGACAATAATCAAGTATTTTTAATTGAAATGTTTAGCCGGTAAAATAACTGGCATTTGAGGTATTCCATCTTTGCCCTCTAGGTCGGCAACGCTGCAATCCAGCTGTCTATGGGTCGCGGTCACTTAGAATCATTAGCCTCCCGTGTCGTATAAAAAAAAACCCTAAAATAACATGAGTCGAACAAGACAAGGATGCAATATGTTTATTTTCCACGTACATTATCATCATCATGTCAGCCGTAGGACGCCCACTGCTGATCATAGGCCCCTCATAGACTTGCAGTTGCTTCGGTTGGAAACGGCTTGCATCCACCGTGAACCCGCAACTTTAACCAGTAGGCTTATCTAACTCCCTCGCAACCGCCATCGTGTTCATTTTGACAGTTCACGCATGGGCTGACAATTGGCATCGGAATCAGCTAGTCACATTGATATAGGAACAGTAGGCTTATTACCTAACTCGCTCGCAACCGCCATCGTGTTCATTTTGACAGTTCACGCATGGGCTGACAATTGGCATCGGAATCAGCTAGTCACATTGATATAGGAACAGTAGGCTTATTACCTAACTCGCTCGCAACCGCCATCGTGTTCATTTTGACAGTTCACGCATGGGCTGACAATTGGCATCGGAATCAGCTAGTCACATTGATATAGGAACAGTAGGCTTATTACCTAACTCGCTCGCAACCGCCATCGTGTTCATTTTGACAGTTCACGCATGGGCTGACAATTGGCATCGGAATCAGCTAGTCACATTGATATAGGAACAGTAGGCTTATTACCTAACTCGCTCGTAATCGCCATCGTGTTCATTTTGACAGTTCTTGTATGAATGTGGCAGCTAGCTGATTCCGATGCCAATTGTCAGCCCATACATGAATTGTCAAAATGAACACGATGGCGATTGCGAGCGAGTTAGGTAATAAGCCTACTGTCAAAATGAACACGATGGCGATTGCGAGCGAGTTAGGTAATAAGCCTACTGTCAAAATGAACACGATGGCGATTGCGAGCGAGTTAGGTAATAAGCCTACTGTCAAAATGAACACGATGGCGATTGCGAGCGAGTTAGGTAATAAGCCTACTGTCAAAATGAACACGATGGCGATTGCGAGCGAGTTAGGTAATAAGCCTACTGTCAAAATGAACACGATGGCGATTGCGAGCGAGTTAGGTAATAAGCCTACTGTCAAAATGAACACGATGGCGATTGCGAGCGAGTTAGGTAATAAGCCTACTGTCAAAATGAACACGATGGCGATTGCGAGCGAGTTAGGTAATAAGCCTACTGTCAAAATGAACACGATGGCGATTGCGAGCGAGTTAGGTAATAAGCCTACTGTCAAAATGAACACGATGGCGATTGCGAGCGAGTTAGGTAAAAAGCCTACTGTCAAAATGAACACGATGGCGATTGCGAGCGAGTTAGACAAGCCCACGGGACATCTTCGTTGGTGGACTCCTGGACGTCCTATGAGAACGCACGTACGAGGTGTTTAAACTAAAATTTTGTCTTTCAGCACCAGTTTCGGGGCCAGAAGCACCAAAACCGTTTTTATCAATAGGAGAAGTACTTGTGATCTTGTTTAGTTGTGGATTCGTAGTATTAATATTGGTTACTGTTGATTTGAGACTTATAGTTGATATAACAGCTTATTTATTGAAAGTTTGTAAATCGGCATTCAATGTTGTTGCCCTTCCTCTCGCTCAGTTGAGTAAAAACATGAGAAGGAAAAGGATGGAGGCGAAAGCTGCTTCGATGGCTGACAAGTGGGCTAAGGTGGTTAAAATTGAAATGCTTGCTGGGGAGGATTCTTCGGTAAGTTTATTAATATAAGGTTTATGACATAATGTCATAAAAATGACATTCTTGCTGACTGTGCTTGCATTGTCATCCGTCTTACATATGTGTACCAAATTTCAAGTCAGTTGGACCAACCGTTGAAGAGTTCCCTGCGGAGACGGTCCTGGCTGGCTCACCAGAATTTAATTACAATATTATTGTACTGTCACCGGATTTACACAAGTGTGCCAAATTTCACGTTAATCCAACCAATAGAAGGGGATTAATTTCCAATTACTAGATTTGAGCCAAATAAAAAACAAACAGCAAGGTAAATAATGAACAAAAAAAAATCCTACTCCGCTACTCACGTGCAAGATAACCAAGCCTGTGTGAAATATATATGTTTCTCATGATCCTCTCTCCACTACTGTCAATAAAACACACATCAATCCCACAAACTTAATTATCCCATGCACCACACAAACACAGACGCGTTTCGATCCCATATGTAACAGTTGTGCTCATTAAACTTTGATAATGATCCCGTAGAGGGCGGAGGACATAGTTACCGAGCCTATTCAAAACAAACAAACAACCGAATCTTTCCTCTTGATAATATTAGTGTAGGAAGCTTTAAAACCTACACACAAACACACAAATCACGTCTTTATCCCTTACGGGGTAGACTTAAAACTACTGCTTTAAATTATTTCTTCTATTATAATAATTATTTCTTCCATGCTGGTCTGGGAGCAAAGAAAAAACATAGAATGTACCAGTTGCTTCTCTACCCGCGCAGATGGTAAAAGACCATCGAGGGAATGGGCGAAGCTTATAGGAGTCATGTTATAGGCGATGAGGCTGGCAACCCATCACTATTTTGATTCCATTTTCCACCTATACGCCCTCAATCTTGCTAATTGTGGCGTGTAGGTACCTGTTACCTTAGGCTCTGTCTACCCCGTATAGGATAAAAACGTGATTTGTGTATGTGTGTATGTTATTATGTCTATTTGCAGATAATGCCAGTCATAAGTATAGAGAAAGTGAAATACACAGAATTCACAGATATGAAGGCGATGAATTTGTCATCGGAATATATTCTGCCAGTGGACACAAAATGGGAGTTGCCTCGCGAGAATCTGTCCTTCGGAGAAGTTTTGGGGGAGGGCGAATTCGGAAGAGTTCTCAAAGCTGAATACATTAGGACCGCCGAGTCCAGACTGCCGGGAACGGTCGCTGTCAAAATGTTGAAAGGTAATAAACTTTCGTTCTACCTTGACCACTATAAAAGGGTATGGGTAAGGGACATCACGTCTTTATCCCTTACGGGGTAGACAGAGCCTAAGGTAGCAAAACCACGCCACGCTTAGCATGATTAAGGGCGTATAGGTGGAAAGGGAAATCAAAATAGTGATGGGTTGCTACCCGCATCGCCTATAACATGATTCCTAAGACTGGCCCATTCGAAGGGCTTTTACCATCCGCGCGGGAAGAGAAGCAACTGGTAAATTCTACGTTCTTCCATGCTGGTCTGGGAGTAGTGGTATAAATCTGTTTATATCTCCAAAACTACAGCTCAAATCAAATTATTTTGACTAGTTCACAAGATTAATGAGAGCCGTAAGTATCTTCTAAGCTATTGTATTTAAAATTCAGCACAATTTTTCACCACTTTCGAGTGGTATTTTCACACAAGTGCTTTCAAAAATCGGCCCCAGCACAATTTTTCACCACTTTCGAGTGGTATTCACACAAGTGCTTTCAAAAATCGGCCCCAGCACAATTTTTCACCACTTTCGATTGGTATTCACACAAGTGCTTTCAAAAATCGGCCCCAGCACAATTTTTCACCACTTTCGAGTGGTATTCACACATGTGCTTTCAAAAATCGGCCCCAGCACAATTGTTCACCACTTTCGAGTGGTATTCACACATGTGCTTTCAAAAATCGGCCCCAGCACAATTTTAACCACTTTCGAGTGGTATTCACACATGTGCTTTCAAAAATCGGCCCCGCACAATTTTAACCACTTTCGAGTGGTATTCACACATGTGCTTTCAATCGGGCGCGTGAAATGCTCCGTATAAAACAAGACACTATTATTTAACGATCTCACAGAGGAACACACGGACGCCGACATGACAGCGTTGGTATCGGAAATGGAGATAATGAAGATAATTGGCAAACACGAGAACGTGGTCAATTTGCTGGGCTGCTGCACTCAAGGGCCGCTGTGTGTCGTCGTCGAGTACGCCAGCAACGGATGCTTACGGGACTATCTGAAGAATCGTGACCCCGAGTACGTATTCTAGTTTCTTTATATTTGTACAATAAAGCATTTACTTACTTACTTGACGGCAGAATTACATTGCAGGCGCGATTTGACCATAAATCGGATTGCTGGACCGTTTTTCATTTGTTTTTAACTTTAAAAAGTCAAAGAGACTATGGAATAATGAACAGCGATGTCATACAGCCGATGGTCGAGGAGTGCGCGATTTGTTCGACTCTAACGTTTTTATCAATGTCTCAAATAGCTTACGGTGACAGTTGACATAAAAAAAACTTAAGAAAAAAGGCGGGAACGTGAAAACCATTTAAGTGGCGAGGAAGTTTAGTGCAATCAAGAGCTGCGGTTCGTTTTTGGATGTGCTTGGTCCGGTGCGCCCTGGGCATCGGCTAATGATTTCCTGGCAGTTTCTGAGGGATATCATTGACCGTTGGCTAAGAGCCCGACAGGGAGGAGGGGGGTCTTTGACCATTACCGTACAACGTTGCCGACATTTTGTCACAAGATTTTTTAAATATATTTTTTTACATTGACATTGGCGGATTGGCGAAGTTGTCGTCGCTATAACGACTTGATACGCCACAAATAAGAAGAAGTTTAGTGCAAAATAAATAAACACCTTTCATCCTACATTGTCTTTATTTTACCTTAGAATGTCCCGGATATGTAAAATAGTTATGAACGGTACAAGCGGTAGGTACTCCTTAACATGAAGTGCTTGTCTTCAGAACCTGTTCCACTGCGGGTGGAGACCAGCTCAGTGAGCGGGACTTGGTTGACTTCGCTCTTCAGGTAGCCAAGGGTATGGAGTTCCTGGTGTCCCGTGGGGTAAGTGTGAACCACCGGCAGGGGCGCCGAATTTTAGAAAACCTCGTGGGTGCTCATGCTTATTTGATGACTCGATAAGTCGTCAGGTAATGAAAAAAACCGGTCAAGTGCGAGTCGGACTCGCGCACCGAGGGTTCCGTATCATTATCTATAAATATCTAAAACCAGTGTAAGCAGAGCCCTGTTCCAAAGCAAAATGTACGCAGTGTGGGGTTACTTTATAATTATTGGTCACTGCTATATACAGACATACATACACATTTACGGTTTTCGCAATTATTCTTTAATCTGTGCTATAAGACCTACCTTCATACCAAATTTCAAGATTCTGCGTTCACGGGAACTACCTTGTAGGTTTTGATTCCCTTGAGAGTTGAAAATTTGCGGAAATTTGCGGCATAAACGGCTGTATCTTTTGATTGCGTTGGCTTAGAAGTTTGATTTTTTCACAGCTTCAAGGGACAGTAGACCTGAGTAATTGATATAAATTTCAGCTTCATACCTTCACGCGTTACTGAGAAAAAGGGTCTTGACAGACGGACGGACGGACAGACGGACAACAAAGTGATCCTATAAGGGTTCCGTTTTTTCCTTTTGAGGTACGGAACCCTAAAAACACCTATCCCTAAAAGGCGATTACTGATGTTTCGTGATGTCTATTCTCAGGGGTGCTCGGCACCCACTGTTGACCGTCGATGTAATTAAGACCGTGGTCGCTGGTTGAATGACAACTTTATTTAACTTAAAACCCCTTTTATACATTCCTGGAGAACATTTCGTTACCGCGATGTAGGAATGGGAATGGGACGGCCCGGTACAACCGGCATCTTACGGCCGATAGATATACTAATCAAACATTACATTTTAGAACCGTACACCAACTGTTTATTTCTCATGGGTGCTCGAGCACCCGAGCACCCACGGAGTCGGGGCCTCTGACCACCGGCGTTCCTTTGCGGAGGTTCGTTTCGATGAACAAGAAATATTTACCTTGCTACTCCGCTACTCACGTGCAAGATAACCAAGCGTGTGCGAAATATTGTGTTGCAC
Organism: Pandemis cinnamomeana; assembly: GCA_932294345.1. Lineage (NCBI taxonomy): Eukaryota > Metazoa > Arthropoda > Insecta > Lepidoptera > Tortricidae > Pandemis > Pandemis cinnamomeana. The sequence goes on from OW028731.1 coordinate 5,830,396, forward strand.
AGTGGCGTAGCTAGGTAACCAAGGGCCCTGGTGCAAATAAAAAAATGGGGCCCCACTACTATCTAAACTGGTTACGTGTTAATAATAATAGTTCGATCGAGATTTTCTGGTAAGGATTCGAGGGCCCTCTGAGCTTGAGGACCCCGGGGCACTGCCCCGCCTAGTCCCTTGGTAGCTACGCCACTGGTTGCATGCAATTTAGTGTTTGTGGTGTAAGGGATAATTAAGTTTGTGGGATTCATATGTGTTTTATGTGGCAGTAGTGAGTGGAGGGAGGGCTTGGTTATCTTGCACGTGAGTAACCGAGAAGCAAGGTAAATTTTTTTTTTCACTGTGGAACTGTGTGAATAAGTGTGTGTGTGTGTGTGTGTGAGAGAGAGAAACATTTTATTTGCACACATATTCCATACACGTGGAGCTACCTACTAATACATGTTAGCCACGTGGACGCGAATTCTCGCTTTTCACCGATAGATGGCGTAAGCGTCTTTGCCCAATTTGATATTTCCGTCTTCCAGTGCATCCACCGAGATCTAGCTGCCCGCAACGTGCTGGTATCAGACGCGCGCGCATTAAAAATTGCCGATTTTGGACTAGCTCGAGACGTACGCGACTCTGAGTACTATAGGAAACGTTCCGCCGGCAAACTGCCTGTGCGATGGATGGCGCCGGAGTCCCTGCACCTTAGCTACTACAACGAACAATCTGACGTGTGAGCTTATTATCATTACCCTTATGTTCACCACCACCGCCACTATGATCAACATTGTCACCGCTATCAACACTAACACCGTCATCGTTGTCATCACCATCGCAACTAACAATATACACACCCACATCATCATCCATATAAACATGATTGTCATCGTTGACATCACAATATTCACAATTACTGACTATCACCATCATATCATTATTGTCTTCACCGCTGTGATCATTATTACTCCTATTATCACCGTTGTTATTGTGGTGTCGGAATGAAACACGTCAGCTGTTGTAGCGGTATAATGACAACTGGGGAACGAACTTAAAACTAACTGCGATGCACGCACACATGCATGCATACACCACATACCTCCACCCTTAATCTAAAACCCCCTTAAGTGTTGGGATGTCTAACTAAAACAATAACATTCTACAAATTCTAACGTACCTTGTTCTTGGTACCTAGGTATGTATCAAACGCAACCGAATAACAATGGCAATGACTACTTATGTAAACTTACTTAACTTACATCAAAACTTACTACTATTAACAAGTATTTCTAACCACCAAATCCCTTGGAATATGCTTGGAATATATTAAATTGGAAAGACTTAGATATATTTATATAAACTTAAAAAGGATAACCACTTTCTACTTTTCAATCATTCTCATACAGTTATGATAACTTATCAGCTACAATCACTACATTATTAATACTACTTATATTTAGGTGGGTTCAGACGGCATTGACGTATTGGGCGGGGTTGGGGCGGCTCCACGGGTGCTCTCTGCGGCGGTGAGCATTCGGTTACCTCACTCGCGGACTCCACGCAATCTTGAAAGTCATCCTTAACGATGTCCGCGCTGCTGACCACTTCAGGTCGGTTCTCACTGCTCATCGGCCGGGGACTGCTCGTACTGGGCACCTCTACACTCGTCTCTTCCCTTATGGGGTCTTCTCGCCTAGGTGGACTACAAGGACAGATTAATGAACTCCGGGATCTATTCATCAACTGATCTACATGTCTGTGGGTTTCTCTGCCTGACGTATCGACTACCTTGTAATCTACGGTACCTAACTTTTGCGTAACGTTCCCCGACACCCACTTATCGGATCCGCTGTACTGACGTAACCATACGTCGTCGCCTGGTTTAAATTGGCGAGATCCACTCGGGCCACGTTCTGTTTGTTGTTCCTGACAGCTCGTGACCCTGGTCTCCCTATCTGGTCTTAGTGCACTTAGTTTAGTGCGCAACCTACGGCCTAACATAAGCGTTGCCGGCGTTTCCCCTGTCGTACAGTGTTCCGTATTGCGGTAGTGAAGCAAAAAGTTATTTAGGAATAAATTTATGTCTTTTTTATCCCTAATTGCCTTCTTAATAACCCTTTTTACTGTACGCACCGCATTTTCCGCGGCCCCATTCGAAGCTGGATGATAAGGGGCTGAAAACAAGTGCTGTACCCCGTACGACTTCAAAAAATCCGAAAACTCCCTGCTAGTGAAAGGGGGACCATTGTCCGATACTATTTGCTTGGGTATACCCCATCGTGCGAAAAGTTCGCTTAGTATATTAATGGAATGACGCGCTGCTGTACTAGTAACCCCTGCCACTTCTAACCATTTAGTACGGGCATCAATAACAACCAGAAATATTTTATTCGCAATGGGTCCTAAAAAGTCTAAGTGAACCCTTGCCCACGGCTGGGCTGGCCACGGCCACGGGTTCGGCGCCTGCCGCGGCGGCGCGTCGGCCTCGGCCACGCACACGCCGCACTCGCGGCACATCGCTTCTACCGCCTCGTCTACGCCGGGCCACCAAACGTAACTACGGGCGATCGCTTTTGTTTTGACAATGCCCATGTGGGCTTCGTGTAATTCTTTCAGCACCCTATTCCGGCAACTAACTGGTACGACCACCCGGTGACCCCACATAATGCAACCCAGCTCTTCATAAAGTTCTTTTTTACGATTAAAAAATGGTTGCAGTGGAATTATCTCATTTATCAAAGGCCAGCCCTCCCTAAGATACGTTAAGACTCTGCTCAAAGTGGGGTCGCGATTTGTTTGTTTTTTTAATCTCCCGATAATCCATTAACAAAGCGGTTTCCGCAAAATGCATGAACGTTTGTTCTGGTATCTTTTTAAATTGTTCATTTACTCGCGACACCGGCAAACGCGACAGCCCATCCGCACCGTTATGTTCGGATTTGACAAACTCGATACTATACGTATACGCAGCTAATTTAATTGCCCATCGCTGTAATCGGCTAGCCGCCATAGTAGGAATTCCCTGTTTGGGTCCGAAAATAGTTACTAACGGTTTATGGTCTGTGCGCAACACGAATCGTCTGCCGTATAAATATTGGTGTAGCTTTTCCATACAAAATACTATAGCCAAAGCCTCTTTTTCGATTTGTGAATAATGTTTCTCGGCGCTAGTCAATGCACGCGATACGTAAACAACTGCGCGCTCCCCTGCGCCCGCGCCCGCGCCCGCGCCCGCGCCGCGCGGCTCGCTCGCTTGAGTCAGCACTCCGCCTATTCCCAGACTACTTGCATCGCAAGTTAAAAACAAATATTTATTAGGATCGTAATGCGTAAGGACGTCTGCACTAGTTAAAATTGTTTTTACGTTTTTAAAAGCTTTTTCACATGCCACGTCCCACCGCCAAACTACCCCCTTCCGTAATAAATCGTACAAAGGTGCAATTATGGTACTCATGTTATTTACAAACTTTGCGTAAAAATTGATTAAGCCTAGGAACGACCTTAATTGCGTGACATCGTTAGGGCGCGGTATCTTCGTGATCGCTTCTATTTTCTCGGGGTCTACCTTAAGACCCTCTTTAGAAATTATGTACCCTAAATATTTAACTTCGTACGTTAAAAATGAGCACTTATTTTTTTTTAATTTCATTCCATTAGTAAACAAACGATCTAAAACCTTTTCCAAGGTTTTTAAATGTTCAGATTCATTTGGTGACCCGATTATGACATCATCTAAAAATACTTCCACATTTGGAATTCCATTAAATAAATTTGACATAATTCGCTGAAAAATTCCAGGACTAGAAGAGAGGCCGTAAACCAGTCTTTTATATTTAAATAGTCCCCGGTGGGTATTTATAACAGCTAAGTTATCCGGGTCGTCTAAAAGAATCTGATTATAAGCCTGAGATAAATCTATTTTTGAAAAAATTTTGGCTCCATTGAGCCCCACAAGAAGGTCATCGATACGCGGCAGAGGGTACCTGTCCACATGCAAAACTGGATTTAGTGTGATCTTATAGTCAGCGCATATCCGGAGTCCACCATCCGCCTTACGTACCGGCACTAAGGGTGTTGCCCAGTCCGAGCTGTCCACGGGCTCGATGACCCCGCTGTCGAGCATCGCCTGCAGCTCGGCGTCGACGCGCTCGCGCAGCGCGTACGGCAGCGGCCTCGCCCGGCAGAACACGGGCACTGCGCCTTCCCGTACACGTAGCCGCGCCTTGCCGCCCGTGAATCGGCCCAACCCCGCCGTGAACAACTCTTTATACCTGTCAAGCAGTAACATTACATTTGTATCTTTCGTTTTCTGTCTAGATATAACTGCCGCTGTATGTAACATAGGTACGTCCATCTGGAGTTCAGAAAGCCATTGTCTACCTAATAAGGAGGTAGTTCCGCCCTCGATCACAAATAGTTCCAGGCTTTTTGACCGCTGACCATATTTAACTAGTGGTTTAATTACACCAACCGGTTTAATTTTTGTACCATCATAGAAATTTAATACTAAATTTGAATGTTCCAGCGGTCTAGAACTAAAATATTTGCTATAAGTCTTTTTGCTAATACAAGATACTACTGACCCTGTGTCTAATTCCATTGATACTGGAAAATTATCAATTAGCAAAGTTACGCTTACCGGCTTGTAGCCGTTTAGACACAGCTGATGTAAATCTTCTTCCACTTCGGAAGAAGAGGGGCCCGAGCCCGGGTCCTCGTCGTCGCCCGACGACTCCGCGCGCGGCGCAACCTCCGGGGCCTCATCCTCCCCGGACAGCTGGTCCTGCTCCGCCGTTCGCACGTGAGCCACCAACTTCCCGCCCACGGTCTCCGTCCTCTGCCGCGGCCTGCCCGACCGCATAGGACACACTCGTCGCAGGTGCCCGCTCTGTCGACATTTTCCGCAGATATATCTGCGATACCGGCACTCATCGGCTCGATGATCTGATGCGCCACACACACTGCAATTTTTTTTTGCGTTGCTCCAGCCGCCATCTTGCCGGCCGCTATACCGTCGTTGCGCGCGCGCGGCGCCCTGCGGGCCGGCGCGCGCGGCGCCCACAGCATGCATCGCGCCGAGGCTGTCCGCGTCGCCTGGTCTAGCCTGCTCCACCGCCGCGGCGTCCCGCTCTGCGGCCTCCATGGCACCCGCTAGCCTCACGGCTTCGGCGTAATTCAAGTTGTCTTTCGCGAAAAGGCGTTGCCTTGTTACATCGCACCGCAGTCCACATACCAGCTGGTCTCGCAGGTTATCTTCTAATGCGTTTTTAAATTCACAATTCTTCGATAACTTCTTTAATTCAGTAATATAAGTCGCCACGTTTTCACCCGCGAGCTGTCTCCTCTGTCTAAAACGATATCTCTCGGCCATAAAAGATGTTTTCGGTTGCAAATGATCGCGTAATATTTTTACTACCTCTTCATATTTCATATCACTTGGTTTCTTAGGACTCGTCAAATTGCTTAACAATTCATACGCTTCGTCCCCCATTGCTGCGATTAATGTAGGTAGCCATAGTTCTGTTTTCACATCGTTCGCTTTAAAACACATCTCGGCTCGCTCCACATATAAAGTCCAATTACACGATGTTACATTAAAATTGGTTAATTTTCCAAACGACATTTTAAGTATTTTAGCTATATTTGTCCGAATATAAAAATTAAATATTAACTTTATTTGCACGCGCAAGTAGGTAGGCACTAAATCCTCGTTAGCCACTGTGGTGTCGGAATGAAACACGTCAGCTGTTGTAGCGGTATAATGACAACTGGGGAACGAACTTAAAACTAACTGCGATGCACGCACACATGCATGCATACACCACAGTTATCAATACTATCGTGATGATCAGCATCACATAATCACTGTTATAATTATGACCTTCATTGTCGTTCTTCTCATCACCATCATCAACGGTATCATCACTAACATTATTATCTCTGTTGACATAACTAACAAGATGAGCGTGTGCCTAAAATGGCCGACTTTGGACTGCTTGAGACCTTCGTGGCTCAGAGTACTATAGGAAACGTTCCGCCGGCAAACTGCCTGTGCGCTGGATGGCGCCGGAGTCCCTGCACCTTAGCTACTACAATGAGCAGTCTGACGTGTGAGTTTATTATCATTACCCTTATGTTCACCACCACCGCCACTATGATCAACATTGTCACCGCTATCATCACTAACACCGTCATCGTTGTCATCGCCATCACAACTAACAATATACACACCCACATCATCATCCATGTAAACATGATTGTCAGCGTTGACATCACAATTACAATTAACATTCCAATATCTCCACTATTACGAATAGACGTCAGATTATATCCACTAACAAACGTTGCACCAATGCCAGAAGCTTGAATTAAATATATGTTATAGTTAATTAAAATTGCTATGATAAGTAAAAAAATGAGAGGTGTCTCTATCTGATAAGTATTAATTCTTTTTTTGAAAAATGTCAACACAACTATTTTTATTTTTTTATATGGAATGTCATGCGGCTTATATTGACATATTATGTGTCTTAGCTAAGTGCATTATATGTATGAAGCACGAAATTATTCGTTCCCTTAAAGCGGAGATAGTCATGAAAATTCATTTATCTTTTTTTCATCAAAAATAAGAAGAGGAGAATGCTGAAATTTTGTACAGCACTTATAAACGTCGTGACGTGACCTATCATCAGAAAAAAATCAAGCGGAAAAGTTATTAAGGCATAAGATGTTCTCTTACCCTGCTATGGCCTTTGAGACGTTTATTAACTTACGCCTTTCTTTCGCAGGTGGTCCTTTGGAGTTCTGTTTTGGGAAATACTGAAGTTTGGCTGCACTCCGTACAGACAGCTGTCCGTCCATTTTCTGTATGAATATTTGAAATCTGGACAAAGATTGCACAAACCTGACGGATGCCGGGACACAATGTAAGACTGGTTCTTCCTTAATTGGGCATTTTTAAAAAAACGAGTACCCTTTTTCCAACAAGATTACCTTAATTTCCCATACAACTTTTTCGTGTCAGTTTTGTGACGCCCCATATAAATCGCATGAAAATAGTGTCACAAAACTGTCAAAAAAACCAATGGACATATTTTTTCTTTACGAAAATAGATTGTGCTAATAATTCTGATTCAGAAAAACACAAAATGTCATCATTTTGGAAAAAAAGGCAAGGGTATATGTTATTTTGAAAATGCCCAATTATGCGGGAGCGTCCAATTTTTTCTTAAAATGGACGAAATAACACGACTGTCAATTGCCACACAAAATGACCACAGACAATGGTCAAAGCTTAAACGAAATAAATGGCGATCTTAAAAATTCAAAATTAAAAAAAAACTCAAATTGGCTGCCAAGGGCTCTTTCACATGTCATTTTTTAAACTACCAGCGCATTCGGAAAGACAAAAAACGTAAAAGCCCATCGAGGGAATGGGCGAAAATCTTAGGAATCATGTTAGACGATGCTAGCAACCCATCTATTTGGATTCCCCTTTCCACCTAGTCGCTTAAACATGCTAAACGTGGCCTTTAGGTCGTGTTACCTTTGGCTCTGTCTACCCGTTAGGGGTAAAGACGTGATTCATGTATGTAATATCGACTCGGAAATTGTTGGTTGAAAATAAACGTTTATTGTATAAAACTGATGATGATTACTATCAAATAAATCAAGAAGTAAAAATTCATCATATCATTTGAAAAACAGCGCCTTCTCTCGTCCCTGGTGAGCAGTAGTTCCACGGGAGTTTGTAATTGTGTCGTACAGACACATTCAAACAGATGACGCTTGGCGACAAAAATTTGCATAGTAACAAGGTCACGTGACAGCTGCTAAGGGTGGTAAGGGTAGCACACGTCACGGAATAACGAGGATCCGGGTTCGATTACCGGCCATAGCTTTATTTTTTGGATTTTTCTGTGTTCTAATTTTCATGATTTTTATACGTACAATATTTGGGTACCTAGATTGATACTCGTAGCGACATCTATCGGGCATTTCTGTACTAAGTTCGCTTGATCGCGCTTTTGTATGGCGATTATCTTGTCTTGATTATACATATATGCTTTTCTAGTGTTATTCTAATTTTTTCGCTCTCTTTTCAGCTACGACCTGATGTTACAATGTTGGACGTTTACACCAGAAGAACGTCCTCGGTTCTCGGAGTTAGTCGTCAATTTACAAGAGATATTAAATGGATTAGAGCCTAGTTCATGAGACAATAACCCTCTTTTAGGCTTCGCCGTAGTCGGGTAAAGAGCGCAATGAACTAAGTCTCAGTCTCTTCAAACGCACTGCAAAAGCGCGATCACGTGAAGTTAAGTACAAAACTTACCAATAGATGTCGCTACAAGTATCAGTCAACCATTTACGAGGCTATGGTTCACGTGACTCGATATTTTACTCGACTTTTCGCGTAGCTGTCGAAATGTTGAATTCCTGTAAAGAAACTTAAAAAAATTGGGATAAGCTAATTCTCTACGCAGAGAAAGTCGCGGATAACAGCTAGTACAAAAATATTTTCATTAGTAGCATGGATGAATGACCAAATAAAAGCGCGGCTACAGAAACATGCTCAGGGGCCCGATTTTTGAAAGCACATGAGTGAAAATACCTCTCGAAAGTGGTATAAATCAGCTTATATCTCTACTGTAGTTTTGGAACTACAGCTCTAATCAAAGTTTTGACTAGTTCACAAGATTAATGAGAGCTGTGATTGTCTTCTATGCTACTCTTATTTCAAATTCGGCGCAATTTTTCACCACTTGAGTGGTATTTTCACACGTGTGATTCAAAAATTGGCCCCCAAAACTGGAACAAAATAGATGGCGCTCAAATCGCACTAGTAGCGAAGCAGTTAGTATACATTTTTTCTATTATCTCTAAGGAAAAGTCGAATAAAATTTCGAATTGTAAACCATCACCTCGTGTATGGTAGACTGATACTTGTAGCGACATCTATCGGGGACGTTAGTACTTAAGTTCGCATGGTCGCGCTTTTGTATGGCGATTGTAAGAGACTGAAAATGTATACTGTAAAAGACAAAGTTTTGTCTTATTTCGTCCATAAGTAGGCATTTATACCCCACCTAGCCGTTTTCGGCTACAGCGACTTGACTTTTATTTATTACAATATTATTAATGAGATATGAGTCGCGAATACAAACATACTTATTAAGATCTCAGATAAAAGCATATATCAGTGAATAGGCTATTGATACTGTAATGTAGTTTTTATTTATATTCTTAGGTAATGTAAAATAATAAAGTATAATAATATGTCAATAAGTAGTTTGATTTGAACAACAATTTTATTGAAAGAATTTTAGTTCTCGCTCTATATAAAGTTATTAATATGAAACATTGTAATAATTCAGCAAAAACACCATTTTGAATGTTTGGTACAATTGCAGTCTTAAATAAAATGAACTTTATTTAGAAATGCTTTTTCCGGTTTGTAGTGACATCTAGTATTTATAGCTTGCAACGTCTGCGAGTCATTTACGCTTACGTTGTAGTTTGGCTACTCCTCGACAGATGGCGCTTAAATCTTTGTTTTCTCTACAAAATCTACTCATTTATAGATGGCGCTAGTAGTACTACTATTTTGAAGTACCCTTAAAAGTCAAAATTAAAGTATCATTTTCAAATAAAAGAAGTATGTTTTCCATTGTCCGCGGAGGCCCAGAGGGGTACCCTTTGTCGTCCTACCCAGCGCCCCTGTGCCGCGCGTGCGAGGTCTCATTTAAGCGGTCGGTTTATAGTCGTTTCCGAGATGCCAGAAATAAATAAATAAGACACAGGAATCAGTCAATTAAAGAAATAACAATCCAATTCAATTTAAAGCCCCACACAACCACTCACTGTATGAAATTAGTTCTTCCACGCTGGTCTGGGAGTAAAGAAAAAACAGAATTTACCAGTTGCGTCTCTTCCCGCGCACGTAAAAGCCTATCGAGGGAATGTCTTAGGAATTATGTTATAGGCGATGCGGCTAGCAACCAATCACTATTTTGATTTCCCTTTCCATACATACGCCCACAATCATGCTAAATGTGGTCTTTAGGTCTTGTTGCCTAGGCTCTGTCTACCCCGTAAGGGATGAAGAAGTGATTTATGTATGAATGCTATGATTATAATATTTCAATTTGCGAATGCAATGCAATCCAATTTTTAGGATAGGTACCTAATAATATTATGGCCCCATCGATCGATGCGATAATTTCGCCAACCAAAATATTAAAAACATTCTAAAATCTTGTAACAAAATGTCAGCAACGTTGTACGGTAGAACACGGTCAAAAAACCCTCACCTGGCTCTTAGTCAACGGATAATGATATCCCTCGGAGATCTATAGGAAATCATTAGCCGATGCCCTGGTTGCACCGGACCAAGCACTCTTCCCGGGCGAATCCAAATAGGTACGAACCGCAGTTCTTGAGCACACGGTAGTAATACGTCAGACTCGCCGATTTCCTTCCGCGTCCTACCTTACAAGACGTTTTTTTTTAATTTGCTCCTAGCTTCCGCTGTGAAGTCATTCAGCCAAGTTTAAAAAAATAAATCACTCGTACCTAATGACGCATGTAATGTTGCCATATATTTATTGTATAGATATTGAGCATTTTTCGTGTTAGTTACGACTCCGCATATGGCCAAATTAATCTGCAATAACAACCCCTTTTTATTTTATTGCGATCTCGGCACAATAGGATTCGTTTCATTCTAAATCGGTGGAGCAGATATCTTTTGAGATCAGATAAAAAAAACGAGTTTTTTTTAATGGTAAAGGAAATTTGTCCATGCGTCACCGAAGTCAGTCTTCCATGCTGGTCTGGGAGCAAAGAAAACACATAGAATGTACCAGTTGCTTCTCTTCCCGCGCAAATGGTAAAAACCCATCGAGGGAATGGGCGAAAATCATAGGAATCATGTTATAGGCGATGCGGCTAGCAACCCGTCACTATTTTGATTCCACTTTCCACCTCTACGCCCTCAGTGTCTTGCTAAACGTGGCCTGTAGGTATTGTTACCTTAGTCTCCGTCTATATACCCCGTAAGGGATAAAGATGTGATTTGTGTGTGTGTGTGTGTGTGTATGTGTATGTGTAGGTATGTGCTTTCAAAAATCGGTCCCCCGCTATTGAAGTTGAGTTGAGGCGAGTGTACTTTTTTCTGAAAATTGCCCACTTATCCTCATTGTAAATCAGCTAGAAAGTAAAAGAACAGTTAAATTTCCGATGCCTATGATTTAAAAGCGGTTAGTAGCTATGTTATGACACATTCAATACTTTATTGTTACAATCCATTCATGCAATTATTGGAATTCGTCGCGGCAAAGGGGTGTATTCTGCCACGGAACTAATTTGCGTTTGGGGTTACCATATACAAAAAAAGCGGTCAAGCGCGAACCGGGCTCGCGCACTGAGCAAGATGACAGCAGAATTTTGGCAGTGTGTATTTCATACTTACATAGATAAAAGTTAGATTTTTAGTATATAATATTTACATAATAATTTATAATAAGTTACCAGATGTTTTTAAGTAGAGAAGTTAAGTATTTTTGAGCAAAAAACAAAAGATGAGCTTGTGGGAAAATGCTTTTTTAGCCAGGCTATTGAAAGAGAAAAATGTTTTAATTATTTTTAGCAATGACATCTAATTATTTAATATTTAATACTAAATTCTTCATTTTTTAATAATAATTTGGACATTCGACTTTGACTTTAATTTATTCGATTTAATTTTATTGTATTGTTATTTTAATATGGTAGGGTTTAGTGAAACATTTTTGTACAATATATTTGTATCTGTAACCTGAATTCCACACACAATAAATGATTATGATCATGCACAAAAGCGAACTTATCCCTATAAAGGATCTCTGCCAGTTAACCTTAATTCAACGAGGGTCCGACGAAGTGTGAGTTTAAAATTCCAGATAGTGAAAACCACAATAGAGTGTACAAATTTAATAAACTGCTAAACATCATTACACACATGCATACATACATAATACAATACGAGTACACACAATTTTTTTTTTTTTTATTATTTTTATTATTACAACTGACGATCCTTTTGTCACAACTCTAGGCAGCTACGAGCTTTGACATGTCGCTATCCCGCGGGAACTATGCAATTTTCCGGGATAATAAGTAGCCTATGTGTTAATCTGGGGTTTCAGCGTGATGAAGAAACAAACATACCTCACATCGTCACATCCATCCTCACAAACTTACGCATTTATAACATAACCTTAATACAATTTCTGACACGTTCGCGCTTGGCTGAAAATCGAACGTCCGTGGTCCCTAAAAAAAACATAGACTACGAAATACTGGCACAAAGCAATACCGGAAGGAAAGCCGTTTGCTGACCCGAGAAAGAAATCGTTCCAATTTTCAAATTAGCCACACCCCCTATATTGTTATTGGCTGTGATACACTTATCGAAACGGCGTATGTAACTGAATTGTGTGTGATCGCTTTTGAGCTTTAAAATGAGTGGATAGGGTCGCTTTTTGTGGTAATTAAGGGGTATGAATTGAACTGTATTTTCGTGGTGAATAATTTTAACATAATGATTGATAACGGTTTTTATTTTAAAAGATTCATAAATTACTTGTAAAAAGATGCAAATCTCGGAACACAGTTCATTTATTATCGTACTCTCCTACTGATATTATAAATGCGGAAGTTTGTGTGGATGTATGGATGTTTGTTACTCTTTCATGCCAGGGGGCCGATTTTTGAAAGCACATGTGTGAAAATACCACTTGAAAGTGGTGAAAAATTGTGCTGAATTTGAAATACGAGTAGCTTAGAAGATACTTACGGCTCTCATTAATCTTGTGAACTAGTCAAACTTTGATTAGAGCTGTAGTTTTGAAGATATAAACAGATATAGGTATAGGTACCACTTTCGAGTGAGGTGCTTTCAAAAATCGGGCCCCTGGATCAAATTTGGAACAAAGATAGATTACGGTCTGGAATAGCACATAGGCTACTTTTTATCCCGGAAAATTGCGTATTAGCAGACGAAGTCGCGGGCATCAGCTAGTTTCATAATAATTCTGTGTAGTGCTGTATTTAAGAAGATCTTGATTGACTCTGTAAAGGTTTGCTACTTAAATCGGCCGAGTGAGCGAGACAGCAAGACAGGACCGTATGGCAACCTAAGAACTTGTGAACTGTAGCGACGTAGCGCGTAGCAGTCCGTAGAGCTGCTACGAAAGCCGCTACGAAGCCGCTTTGGCTTTCTAATGAATCTCATCGAAATCGATCCATCCGGTAGAGCTATGGCACAGATAGACACACAGACATCGACTTCCTGGCGAGCAGTAGATGGAACGCGAGTTTGTAATTGTGTCGTACAGGCACATCATTCAAACAAATGACGCTTGGCGACAAAAATCGCATAGTAACAACTAATAACAGATAGGGTGGTGTAGGGGCACGCGTCACGGAATGACGAGGATCCGGGTTCGATTCCCGGCCATAGCTTTACTTAGGATAGGTTAAGTTCAATAAAAGCTTCTACTATTAGAAGACACTACATTACATTATTAAAGAAAAGGCATATATATCTATATTCCTAAATGGGGTAGTTACAGTGTAATATTAAATACAAAACATGTTTTTTGCAATGAATAGGACTTAGCGAAATCTATAAAAACATACTTACACCCTTTCTCCACCTTATGAATAAACGATGAAATACATATATAGACTAATCTTTTACGCCATCGCAATAAAAAAAACCAAGAAAACCCTTGTCTCTAACTGAATAAGCGCTAAATTCAATTTCCTCCAACGGCAAAACAAAAGTTGTAAGTCGCAAAAAACCAACGTACCCTGAGCTCTCACCCTCCATACGACACCCCAGAGCTTTACCAACAAGTCCAGGTGAGGGGGGAGCGCGGGAGCTCGTAACAAAACGGCGGCCCAAACAAAAGGGCGCCCAAAAACGCCCCTTTCCTAACCACTCCTCTTTCGAATCAGTTGCTCTTTGAATTTCGAACGTTCCGAACGTTCCGAATTTCGAATCGAACGCCGCGATCGGGATACGTTTTTTACTTTTTATTAACTGCCAGTGCGCGTTGAGATTAAAAAAAATATGTCACCGGTTTAATATGTACCCTAATGATAAAAATGGACTGAAATTGCCGTTCAACCAGTCAATAAACCACAATATGTTGAAAACTATACAGAATCTGTGTTACAACAAAACAAATGCGCCTTTCAACATGACCTCACCTTTCTTAGTGGACAACATTTTACACCACCAAAAGGTTAACCTCCACAATCAATATCTGAACCAACAAATCGAATACGTCATGCAGAGAAACTACGAGCACTCCCGGGAGACTTCTCCAGAGGTAGAGAAAGCGGACGAAGAAGAAATGAACCGGGAAGAGAACAAAATGGACGACGATTCGAAAACAGACGACGACGAGTTCCCAAAAACAGAATATTACAACGGCGACTTCAAAAGCGAAGAGAAGGAGGTATTAAACATACCTAATTTGGGACGGAGGTGCCAGAATTGTAATGGCTTTGAGTGCTCCCCGTTTGCTTGCAAGAAATCCGGTATTACGAGGCTTGAGGAGTTGGAGAAGAGGTTCCAACTTGGTTACCAGGACGGCTCTGATGAAGACGGGAAAGACAAAGCGTATACTGATGAGCTGGTGAGGTGTGAGGAGTTGGAGAAGAAACCGACGTTGAAATTCAGTGTTAGTGCCATACTAGGGGATAGGGAGGACAGTGGAGCCAAGAACAGTGTCAATGGTGAGTTTATCTTTGTATTTACATACATACATACACAAGTCACGTCTATATCCCTTACGGTAGACAGAGCCTGAGTAACAAAACCTAAAGGCCACGTTTAGCATGATTGTAGATGTATAGGTGAAAACAACCAAAGTAGTGATGGGTTGCTAGCATCGCCTATAACAGTGGTTCTTAACCTTTCAGACATGGGAGACCATTTGACAAAAATGTTGTCTTGCCAAGGACCACCTAAGTACCTACCTACCTAACTACAAAAAATCTAACGCATGGCTTCGATCGCCCCCAATGGATGGAATTGCACATTCACGCGTTGTGTCTGGTTGTCACTTATCTAATTATTTATTAGATTGGCCCCGCGGACCACTTAGGATGCTTCCAGGGACCACCAGTGGTCCGCGGACCACCGGTTAAGAACCACTGGCCTATAACATGATTCCTAAGAATTTCACTCCCTCGGTGGGCCTTCACCATCACGGGAAGAGAAGCAACTGCTGCATTCATCGTAGTAATTTTTGGTTTTTTGGAATCTAATTCCTTTAAATGTAGAGCATAGTAGGCAAGCTTCATTACATAGTCCTTATTTACCTTAACATGTGCCGAATCGGGGAGCGAGTCGGGTTACCTCCGCATGTGGTCAAGAGCGGTTCGTTTTTGGATCCGTCCGGTGAAGCAGTGCTTGGTCCGGTGCGCGGGCATCGGTTAATGATTTCCTGGCAGATTCTGAGGGATATCATTACCCGTTGGCTAAGAGCCCGACAGGGTCTTTTGACCGTGTTCTACCGTACAACGTTGCCGACATTTTTGTCACAAGATGTTTGTACTGTATTTATTACTTTGACATTGGCGAAATCATCGCGTCGATCGATGGGGCCATATTAAAAAAGAAGAAAGATGTCCCGAATCTGTCTGTAATAAAATTTGGTCAGGAAGTGAGCGCAGGAGCGCAGTTCTCGTTCCTAAGCACCGGACTGCATTTTGAGACAGTTCCAAGTTTGCGGCGTCCAAGTGCTGGAATGATACCTATTCCTCCCCCTATCCAAGGAGCGTCAAGTACACCTTCAAGCGCATGAAGGGTCACTTATTGACGCTCCAAAAATCCTTACAGTCTTCCAGCACTTTGCACATTGATATGCCAGCCTGTTGTTTTTTAAACAATTTAGTTTACCCTCCTTTTTATTTTTTGTTTATCTTACCTGTTTAATTAATTTAATTTAATGCTGAAATCAGAAATTGGATATATCTTAGGAAATATTGTCTGATTACCTTGCTGCATTCTATTGGAGAAGTGGGGTCTTCTGTTACAGGTGTCTTGCATACCTACTAGGAGGTCCCCAACCTTCTCATTATGTACTCCTGAATGTTAAATAAATACATTTTCACGTTTTCACATTGAGTTAGCTAATTTAAAAAAAAACACTTTTCATCGTTGTTGTCTTCTGTTTTCAGTTTTAATAATAACTAGCTGTTGCCCGCAACTTCGTCTGCATAGAATTCGTTTATCGCTATCCCGCGGGAATTACGCAATTTTCCGGGAAAAAAGTAGCCTATGTGTTACTCCCGACTATAATCTATCTATGTTCCAAATTTCATCCAGATCTGTCCAGCCGTTCTGGCGTGAAAGAGTAACAAACATCCAAACTCACAAACTTCCACATTTATAATATTAGTAGGATAAAAAAAAATGTATTTTTTTAGTTACACATAGGTCGGGTTATATCTATTTATTACTTTATTTACGTAAAATTTTGTGGGTTATGTAGTATATTTTATCTGTGTATCGTTCCGTGAGTCACAGACGGTTGTGGGGCCCGATTTTTGAAAGCACATGTTTGTGTGAAAATACCACTCGAAAGTGGTTATACTGTGCTGAATTTGAAATACGAGTAGCTTAGAAGACACTTACGGCTCTCATTAATCTTGTGGACTAGTAAAAAATTTGATTAGAGCTGTAGTTTTGAAGATATAAACAGATTTATACCACTTTCGAGTGATGTGCTTTCAAAAATCCGGATCCTGCTTTAAAATTGAGTCGCAAGATTCCACCCGGACAAATACTATAATAATAAACATACATACACATACATAAATCGCGTCTTTCTCCCTTACGGGGTAGACAGTCTAAGGTGACAAGACCCAAAGGCCACGTTTAGCATGATTGTGGGCGTATAGGTTGAAAGCGGAATCAAAATAGTGATGGGTAGTTAGCCGCATCGCCTATATGATTCCTATGCCCATTCCCTCGATGGGCTTTTACCATCTGTGCGGGAGGAGAAGCCACTGGTACATTCTATGTTTTTTCTTTAGTCCCAGACCAGCATGGAAGCATAATAAAGCTTGTAAATAAAAGCGAGTGAAACCGCGGGGCAATGTAATAGTCGATTAAAAATCGACTGTAAAAGGCATCGACCCCAAAAGGGTTGTGAGAGTACTTGTATCAAGCCCTCCCCTGCATCGATTATGCCTACACACATTCCATTACTCAAAACGTTACGTTAGCTGAAATACTCCCTTTTACTGACTCTATCTTCTTCCATGCTGGTCTGGGAGTAAAGAAAAGACATAGAATTAACCAGTTGCTTTTCTTCCCGCGCAGATGGTAAAAGTCCATCGAGAGAATGGGCGAAAGTCTTAGGAATCATGTTATAGGCGATGCGGCTTGCAACCCATCACTATTTTGATTTCCCTTTCCACCTATACGCCCTTAATCATGCTAAACGTGGCCTTAAAGTTTTGTTACCTTAGTTAGGCTATGTCTACCCCGTAAGGGACAAAGACGTGATATTATGTATGTATGTACTCTATAGCTGACCTGGAGCTAGAACTCTGAACAACTTTTAGGTGTGACTTAGCACACTTTCACTCACACACACACACACACACCCACACACCCACACCCACACACACACACACACACACACACACACACACACACACACACACACACACACACACACACACACACACACACACACACACACACACACACACACCTTTAACGCATAAAAGAACAGAAAAAAGAAAGAATTTGCAGCTATTTATTTAATTTAACAATGTTTTAAATTCTAGTTAGTATTTGGGGTCCACCACGTTTGAATCTTTATCACTACATAATAACTACATAGGTATTTATAAAGTCTGTTTGCGATAAATCGAAAAACTATAAAAGTAAATGAGTACCTAAGTAGCAGTGCTTGCACTGCTGTGTTCCGGTGTGGAGAGTAAGACAGCCGGGGAAATTACGGGCACAAGAGGCATTTCATCTTAGTCCTCTAGGTTGGCAACGCATCTGCAATCCCTCCGGGGTTGCGGGTGTCTATGGGCAGTGGTGATCACTTACCATCAGGTGACCCACTTGCTCGTTTGCCTTCCTATTCATATAAAAAAAAAGAAAAAAAAGAGTGTTTTACAAAAAAAGTGTGCACAATATTTTTTTCTAGAATTAAATTATTTTGGGGTTTTCTTACTCAGAAGGACTTTATTATTACTGAGAATTAAAAAAAAACTAAAAAATTCAAAACTAAACCAAAAAATTAAATAAAAAAAATCTTACTTAGATTTTTTTACCCTATCGATCTTTATTGTGTTCTAATTTTCGGTGTCGTTTAGAAATGTAATGTTTTGTTGTCGTTTTGTGTAAACTTATCCTAATTATCACTATCATCACTTCACTATCACTACATAGTATAAAATAAAGTCGCTTTCTCTGACCCTGTGTCCCTATGTATGCTTATATCTTCAAAACCACACAACGGATTTTGATGCGGTTTCTTTTAATAGATAGAGTGATTCAAGACGAAGGTTTATATGTATAATACATGCATAATATAACGTGCGAAGCCGGGGCGGGTCGCTAGTAATGTATACATCGACTAGTATAAACTTTATACATCTCTACTATAGACTAACATAATTTAAGGCTCGGGGACCTTATACATCCCTTTTATAAATGTATTTAATTTAAGTATTTTTACTGTATTTCATTTTGAAAAAATGACTCTGCCAAGTTTCTTGCGGCGCATTTTTGGCAATGATGGTACTTTCGAATGCGCGGTATTTAAAAAAAAAACATGTTAAAGAGCCCTTGGCGGCCAATTTCCAAAAGACAATTTTGATTTTTTGTTTTTTGTTTTACAATACAGTATCATAGCCTTGTAATACCCGACATTTCACACACAATTGCGACTCTACCATCTAAAAGCTTTCTATTCTATCCAATAAAAACCTAATATTTCCTCCAATAACACATTTATTAATAGAGATATATCCTTCAATAATAAAACACCGAGCCAAGAAGACATATTAATTTCGGACTAGCGTCCGTCCCTTTCGTGCTTAGCCGCTGTTATATAGTCCTGTCTCTCTCCGCCCCCGCTCCTAAGTGTCCGGCCAGATGTTGCGCCAGTTTTATTGAAAAAGTCCGCCATATTGCAAGTTACGTTTAGTAAATTAAGATGTCGGCTGGAGAGTTGTTACGGGCGTTATTATAGCGTAAACGGTTTGTTATTAATTCGGTTGTTTTTTTAACGTTATTTCTGTTATATTTAATCGTTTAACCCACGGCCCTGGGGACGATTTTTGAAAGCACATCACTCGAAAGTGGTATAAATCTGATTATACCATCTAAACTACAGCTGTAATCAAAGTGTTGACTAGTTCACAACATTAATGAGAGCTGTGATGTGATTGTCTTCTATGCTACTCGTATTTCAAATTCGGCGCAATTTTTCATCACTTTCGAGTGGTATTTTCACACATGTGCTTTCAAAAATCGCCCCCCTGGATCGCCTCTTACCATCTCTGTATTAGTATACTGTATTCTATGTTAACCACAACCTGGCACATAATAATCCTGCAAGCACCAAAAACACCATTCAGTTAGCCCGCGAAAATACGCCCAAGCCTTTCCACCCACGTACCAACCTACTAAAACAAACGAGAAAATCAAAAATCGAACTCCTACCATAAAATTATGCATATCGTCTCCCGAGCCCATATTAACATGTCATTGGCGCCATATTGCCATAATATTTGAATTCGGAACGCCATTCGAACGCCCAACCCTTTACCGTTGTCAACGCGACATTCAAACAGAAACCTACTCTAACTCGGTCGCTTAAAGACCGTAGATGTTTTTAGCGACTGCAAATAAAGTGTGGCACAGTTTTAGAATATTGCAGTTGTCAAAGGCTTAGGTAAAGGAAAATGGGCGCTGGCATCCGAGTAATAAGGGTCGTGAAAGATTTGGGGACAGCGTCGTTGAATTGGTAGCGTTTTTTTGTGAACAGCGGAATTGGAATAACGTTTTGGATAAATCTTTTTGAAGGTAGTCGCAGAAATGGGATGCAGGTGTCACTTATACTGATATTAGGGTCGTTGGTAGTGGTCGTTGTACGTCAGTTTCAAGACTATGGGCTCGGGTGGGTTCCTAATGGTCCTATGGAATAGAGCACAGACTTAATACTCGTCACTTTAATAAATTTTTTTTTTTAATTTTTTTCTGGCGCTGGGTGCATAGCCCTTCAGCCGAAATTAAAAAAAACTACCAATGTGTTGCCATTATAAAGAAATGGTTTTACGCCAGTAAAATTTCACCTTACTATGTTGTACGTATTTTTAAGAAATTGTAATTGTAAAGAGAAAATTAAAATGAAATCCAACTGCCGGAGAAAATAATCTTATTTAAATATTAGTCGTACCAATTGATATTTCATATAAACACTTTTATAGAAGAAAAGTTCATAATGGAGACTAAACTAAGCTTTTAAATCTTAAATCTCATCACTATCACTACATAGTATAAAATAAAGTCGCTTTCTCTGTCCCTATGTCCCTATTTCCCTATGTCCCTATGTCCCTATGTATGCTTATATCTTCAAAACTACACAACGGATTTTGATGCGGTTTTTTTTCATAGATAGAGTGATTCAAGAGGAAGGTTTTTATGTATAATCCTACGCAGACGAAGTCGCGGGCAGAAGCTAGTTAATTATAAATAACTATCGTCAAATTGAGTAGTTAAAGTAGAGTAGAAAAAAAACCGCTTTCAGAGCGTTCACGTTCATCGCCAAATAATCCATATTTGCGATAATTTCACGCATGAGATAATTTTTCAACAGGTAAATGAAAGAAATTATAATTATGTCACGAAGCCCGCCGAAACCAGTGAAAAGTGAATGTTATTGGACCTCACGCGACACTAGCGCCTCTAGTGGCAAATTCACACGCGATAGCCCCCATTATAATGGCAATGTGTCAGGTTATTAGGTAATACACCTACGTCCAATGACAATGACATTAGCGAGATTGACATTCGGCCATCTTTGAAAACATATTTGGAACTTAACTACTGCTATTTCAGGTCTTGTTGGTGTGCGAATCGGGTTACCTCCGCATGTGATCAAGAACTGCGGTTCGTTTTTGGATCCGTCCGAGGTGATAAGCAGTGCTTGGGCCGGTGCACCCTGGGCGTCGGTTAATGATTTCCTGGCGGTCTTCGATCATTACCCGTTGGCTAAGAGTCCAACAGGGGAGGCTCTTTTGACCGTGTTCTACCGTACAACGTTGCCGACATTTTTGTTACAAGATTTTTGAATACTTTGACATTGGCGAAATCATCGCATCGATCGATGGGGCCACATAAAAAAAAGAAAAAAAATAACGTCTTGTTACCTGAGGCTCTGTCTACCCGTAAGGGACAAAGACGTCATGTATGTATGTATGTACCACGAGCAGCGTAAACGTTAAGCTTCGCAATAAGCGCACCGCACTTACAAATGTGGTGCTCGCTCGTTTAAATTCAGAACGCGTCTGCGGTCATGTTAACGCTAGTGTTGGTACACCTGTGTTTCGTCGGTTAATCGGTTGTCGTTAGGTTGGCAGTTCCGGTGTTCATTATAATTGGAACGCGTATACTTTACGGAACGGTATAGTTTAAACTGTTTACTTACACTTTGTTGTTTTTAATCAATTCAGTTTTCCCTCCTTTTATTTATTGTTTATTGTAAACTATTTAAATAAGTCATGTATTTTTTAGTTACACATAAGTCGGGTTCTATTTATTAGTTTATTTAAGTATAGGTTTACAGTTTACTAGCTTCTGCCCGCGACTTCGTCTGGGTAGAATTATACATAAAAACCTTCCTCTTGAATCACTCTGTCTATTAAAAAAAAAACGGAATCAAAATCCGTTGTGTAGTTTTGAAGATATAAGCGTACATCGGGACATAGGGACAGAGAAAGCGACTTTGTTTTATACTATGTAGTGATGTACCTAGTATATTTTATCTGTGTATCGTTTCGTGAGTCACAGACGGTTCTGGCTGAAAATCAGTGCTGCAGTCTAACACCTCAGCGTAATGCTGAGCCAGCGACCGTTTCACTTTTGCGAAGACACACTTTTTCTATAAAATTGTGTGTATGCTCCTTTATTTGTGGGTCTTGTAAAAAGGAATACATCTCTTCTCTCTTTCTTTCTTTCTTTTTATTTTGTACTGTGAAATACAAAGTCGTTTTACACCTTCACTGAACTTAAATTATTTTTATTAATTTTTTTTTTCGTACGTTTTGTTTCACTTTGACCAGTAGAGACTTTATACATCTCTGCTATCCCTACAAATATTATAAATGTGAAAGTAACTCTGTCTGTCTGTCTGTTACCTTTTCACGCTTAAACCGTTCGACCGATTTAGTTGAAATTTGGTATATAGATAGTTTGAGTCCCGAGGAAGGACATAGGATAGTTTCTGTCCCGGAAAATTGCATAGTTCCCGCGGGATAGCGATAAGCGAATTCTGCGCAGACGAAATCGCGGGCAACAGCTAGTAGACTAATAGGTATAATTTAAGGTACAATTACCTGACTTGGGGGACCTTATACATCCCTTTTATAAATGTATCACTATCACTACATAGTATAAAACAAAGTCGATTTCTCTGTCCCTATGTCCCTATGTATGCTTATATCTTCAAAACTACACAACGGATTTTGATGTGGTTTTTTTTAATAGATAGAGTGATTCAAGAGGAAGGTTTTACGTATAATTCAACGCAGACGAAGTCGCGGGCAGAAGCTAGTTAAACAATAAAAAACAAAAATCAGCCATGTTTTGTTATCCCCGAAAAGCGGGACAGAGCCAGTCCCGCGCGGGACATTCAATTTTGATTAAGAAATTGGGACGTCCCGCCAAAATTGGGATCTCTGGCACCGCTGGTAGATGCCCATAGACAGTGGAGATTACTAACTATCCACTTGCTCGTTTGCCTTCTATGTTGAGCAAATAATAATCCAATAATGTTATACACACACAAAATGGACAATGGCTTACAGTTTTTGCCTTTTCACAATTTTATTGATCCCTGGCATTATGGTTTGTCTATGCTTTGTGTTCGCAATAAAAAATGGCGTGCCATTTATTGCTTTGATATTTTTTTATCGACGGCTTGTGCTAAAACGTGTTGACGGTTTCGGCAATCATTTCTACACTGTGCTATAATTTGTAATTGTAATACAACACACACTGTTGCTTCAAGCTGTAGGCTTATTGTCTTCTTCTTCTTCTTGTTTGTGGCGTTTCAAGTCGTTATAGCGACGACAACTTCGCCAATGTCAAAGTAACAAAAATATGATTGAAAAATCTTGTGACAAAATGTCGGCAACGTTGTACGGTAATGGTCAAGGACCCCCCTCCACCCTGTCGGGCTCTTAGCCAACGGTCAATGATATCCTTCAGAAACTGCCAGGAAATCATTAGCCGAAGCCCAGGGTGCACCGGATCAAGCACTGCTCTTCCCCCCGGACGGATCCAAAAAGGAACCGCAGCTCTTGACCACATGTGGAGGTAACCCGACTCGCACCCCGGTTTATTGTCTAACTCGCTCGCAATCGCCATCTTGTTCGTTTTGACAGTTCTTGTATGAATGTGACAGCTAGCTGATTCCGAAGCCAATTGTCAGCCCATGACAATATATCAGCTGCATCTCTTCCTGCACAAATGATGGGCACAGGGAATGGGCGATCTTAGAAATGATGTTCGCTAAGATCGCCCATTCCTGCGCGCTTTTGCCATCAGTGCGGGAAGAGAAGCAACTGGTACATTCTATGAGTTCCACATATGTACAGTCAAGTGTAATAATATGTGACTAGTCAACGTCTCAAAAATAAGTACCACACGCTCTTACACCAGCGTAATAAGATGGGACATATTTTTGAGAAGTTCGTATCGATACTTATTTTTGCACTTGACCGTACGTGCTTTCAAAAAAACGTGTTCCTGAAATGGGACAGTCGTTCCCGGTGCGGTTTCGCGTGGCCGTGACATTATTATGTTTGCAACCCACTGCATTATTTCGAGCGTTCCAGCTTTAATTACCTGTTTATTTGATTTTAATTACTTCTTTTTCACGCGCTGATTTTCATTATTCGTAACAGCGATAAGTTAATTATTTAATAGCAAGAATATTCTCGGAAATTTCTAGAAACGTTCACGAGAATTTATGGTAAGTTCTTATTATCATGTTGTAGGCGATGTGGGCTATTTTGATTCCCCTTTCCACTTCCACCTATGCGCCCACGTAAGCTAAACGTGGCCTTGCCATGTTACCCCAGGCTCTGTCTACCCCGTAAGGGCTAAAAACGGGATTTACGTACCTATGTATACAAAGTTGAATTTATCACAATATAAAAGTAAACACACTTATTTAAAATATTTAAAAGTAAAAAAGCGACCGAAACCTAAAATAACCTTAAATTGTTTTAAAAAAATAAAGGTTCTTCAGCGTTTTGTGGTAAATCTTAGTAATAATTGACAATTAATCTGCCATTAATTTTAATGAAACATTGACGCAATAAACATTAACGATATTTATAATAACTTTAATTATCGGTTTTGCACCACTCTGTGCCATTATGGCCGCCAGTTATTGACTTCGCGCCAATTTTTACGCGGGAAGTGCGAAAATAATTGATGCGCAGGGGGCGCTTTATTG
Source organism: Pandemis cinnamomeana (assembly GCA_932294345.1). NCBI lineage: Eukaryota > Metazoa > Arthropoda > Insecta > Lepidoptera > Tortricidae > Pandemis > Pandemis cinnamomeana. The sequence goes on from OW028731.1 coordinate 5,855,148, forward strand.
GAAACGCGTTTGACGGTCAATTTTGGGTTAAGTTTGTTATGTTGGCTGCTGTGGAACGGGCCGGGAATTTGTATGGAGCTGTACTAATAGACTACAAGCCCATGGAAAAAAAACATGTGAAATGAACCAGCGTGAATGAAGCTTAGAAGGCTGTTACTATATCATAAAATAACTCTGAGCGCTATGCCGTCATTTCTGAGCGGTACAGATTTTTTCTCATACATTGAAAAAAAAAATGCAATAACTTCCGGCTCCACCACTTTAAAGCGACATTCTTTTTTTAATCATCTATAAGCTATAAAAACGCCGTAAATTAATAATTAGTCGTAATTCCTCACTTGTACCTGAGAAATTCCATAAATGTACCGCTCAGAAATGACGGCATAGCGCTCAGAGTTATTTTATGATAATAGTAACAGCCTTCTAAGCTTCATTCACGCTGGTTCATTTCACATGTTTTTTTTTCCATGGGCTTGTAGTGTATAATACTTGTGTACTAACAAGAGACCAGAATTTTCGCAGTTTTGAGTTGTCATAGTGTCATTTATCGGATTTAACTTTTATTTGATAAGATAAGATAAGATAAGATAATTTATTTTGCAAATTGGCCGCTAAGGGCTCTTTTACATGTCTTTTGAAACTACCAGCACATTCGGAAAGACCATCATTGCCAAGAAGAATGCGCCGCAAGAAACTTGGCAGAAAGTCATTTTTTCAAATAAAAATACAGTAACTAAGAATACTTAAATTCTACTTACATTAAATACATTTATATAAGGGATGTATAAGGTCCCCGAGCCTTAAATTATATTAATCTATAAATAGTAGAGATGTATAAAGTCTCTACTGGTCAAAAAAAAAAATAAAAAACAAAAAAAAAAAAAAATAATAGTAAGTTCAGTGGAGGTGTAAAACGCCTCCACCGTCAAATAAACTAATTGGAGATGTCTCCAATGTCGCAGGAAAAAAAAAAAATTATATATAAAACAAAATTATGAAATATACATTTCATGTCAAGTAAGTAACCAATAAGCTTTTGGATTCCGAAGGCAAGCTTACGTCTGCCGCCCCTAATGTTGGCTTTCACGCACTCATGTCCTGCTCTGAAAGCAGAGCGGTACCGAGGGCATGTCTCGCTTCCGTCCCCACAGGCACACTATGGGAACGTTTTAGGAACTTCGACGTCGCTAGCCTGCAACTAAACAGTAAAAGAAAAAAAAGTAAAAGAAATAAACCGGAAATCCATAAGCTTAACAATATACCTACCTAATACCTAGTTTAATACACATACGACATAGCAATATTTATGTCATTGTAAAAATTAATCATTATGAAAAATAGAATAAATATTTAAATAAACAATTACAATAGGTACAATATTTATATTGATAATACCTATCTTAATTAATAATTTTAATTAATACAGCTATACAATTTGGAATCTTAATTAATCAAGATCAGCTAACCTCAACAGCAGACGGTAGCAACAGGGCCAGAGACCGTATCTAGTCGACACTACACGCATACACTCATACACACACACACACGCACACATACACACGCACTACAGGATCACTCACAAAACACTGGATGCTTACGGTAATTTTTCCAAAGATGGCCATGTCATGTTATTATCACACATGTACTCATCGACTGTGTAATATGCTTTCTTTAAGAGCGTGTTCTTTATGTATTTCTTGAATAACACATATGACAATTTCCACGCATCTACAGGCACTTTGTTGTAGAACCTGACACAATTTCCCAGGAAAGATTTACTTACTTTCCGTAGACGAAATTTAGGAACGAGAAGCTTGTGTTTATTACGAGTGTTGATATCATGGATGTCCGACACTTTCTTAAAGGAATTGAAATTCCTGTGTGTGTACATAATCACATCGTGTATGTACTGCGAAGCTACTGTGAGAATTTCTATCTCTTTAAAGCGCTCTTTTAATGACTCTCGGGAGTTCAGATTGTAGATGGACCGAACTGCCCTCTTCTGTAAAATGAAGATACTCTGAATGTCAGCTGCTCTTCCCCAAATCAGAATGCCGTAAGACAAAATGCTATGAAAATAGCTGAAATAAACCAGTCGAGCAGTTTCCACGTTGGTGAATTGTCTAATTCTTCGTACAGCATAGGCGGCAGAACTCAATCTACCAGCAAGAGCAGAGATATGTGGGCTCCACTGTAAGTGGAGGTTTGGGGGTGCGAGTCGGGTTACCTCCGCGTGTGGTCAAGAGCTGCGGTTCGTTTTTGGATCCGTCCGGGAAGAGCAGTGCTTGGTCGGACCCTGAGCATCGGTTAATGATTTCCTGGCAGATTCTGAGCGTGAAAGAGAAACAAACATCCATCCGTACTTACAAACTTTCGCGTTTATAATATTATAGGATAATTTACACATAATTTAATTATTCTTAGCTTCATGTCACGGTAATTTATGTTATGGTCATTAATTTGATTTGATTACAATTTAAAAATCTAATTCATTTATTAATTTAAAATTGATCCTACTAATATTATAAACGCGAAAGTTTGGAAGTGTGGATGGATGGATGTTTGCTACTCTTTCACGCGAGAACGGCTGGACAGATCTGGATGAAATTTGGAACACAGATAGATTATAGTCTGGAATAACACATAGGCTACTTTTTATCCCGGAAAATTGCGCAATTCCTGCGAATTCCATGCCGACGAAGTCGCGGGCAACAGCTACTTCTATATAAGTAAACTATTTTATGGACGCCACGCCACTCATATGTATGTATGTACTAGCTGTTGCCCGAAACTCCGTCTGCATAGAATTCGTTTATCGATATCCCGCAGGAATTACGCAATTTTCCGGGATAAAAAGTAGCCTATATTATATGTTATTCCAGACTATATATTTATCTAAGTTCCAAATTTCATCCAGATCTGTCCACCCGTTCTGGCGTGAAAGAGTAACAAACATCCAAACATACTCACAAACTTTCACATCATCATCACTACTCACTACATAGTATAAAACAAAGTCGCTTTCTCTGTCCCTAGGTATGTCCCTACGTCCCTATGTAGATATGCTTATATCTTCAAAACTGTACAACGGAATTTGATGCGGTTTTTTTAATAGATAGAGTGATTCAAGAGGAAGGTTTTATGTTTAATTCTACGCAGACGAAGTCGCGGGCAGAAGCTAGTTTATAATATTAGTAGTGTTGGCGTTGTAAATAGTTCTTTTATATTTCTGTTAGTCTTTTATTCTTTTATTTGAAGTTGCTTTTTTAATACGTTTTTTTCTTAAGTCACTGTCTGTTGGTCTGTCTTAATATAATTGTTACGGTCAGCAAGCTGTTTTGGTTTTACTTCTGCTCCTTTTCTGCTAAATAGCTATCGAATCCGTTATAAGTAGGATGTATTAAGTGTTTAGTGATTTGTGACCAATGTTATGCTTAGGTGAGCGCTATTAGGGTGTAAGCCCGCCTCCCCCGGACGGTGAATTTTGAAATTTAACTCGACACCCGCCCCGCCCCCTTTCTTGGCTGTCACACGCACGCCCCCGCTAATATATCGCCTTTGTACCATTAATCAGGGATAAATGTTTTTGACTCCGATATCGTGGGGTGGTTTAAGAACCAATTTATCCGGTCCAATCCGGTTTTTAGAATCGTGTGTATGCATACACTGCCGCCCGCGACTTAGCTCGCGTACAATTAAGTAAGTATGTACAGTCAAGTGTAATGATACGTATGTAGTCAAAGTTTCAAAAATAAGTATCATACGCTCTTACACCGGCGTAATAAGGTCGTGGGACATATTTTTGAGAAGTTTGTAACGATACTTATTTTTGCACTTGACCGTACCTAAATGCTTTATTGTACAAGTATAAAGAAACAGAGACGAATCACAAAAAATACCTTAGATATGTGCACAACACACATACACATAAATCACGTCTTCATCCCTAACGGGGTAGACAGAGCCCAAGGTAACAAGACCCAAAGGCCACGATTAGCATTGCTGTGGGCATTTAGATGGAAAGGGGGAATCAAAATGGTGATGGGTTGCTAGCATCGCCTATAACATGATTCCTAAGACTCGCCCATTCCCTCGATGAACTTTTATTATCTGCGCGGGACGAGAAGCAACGGGTACATTCTATGTTTTTCCTTTACTCCCAGACCAGCAGGGAAGTACACTGACCAGCATATAGTATACTAAATGTAAGCATACTAAATGTCATGAATATCGTTTTGAGCCGTTGGAGATTCGATTATATATTACTAGCTTCTGCCCGCGACTTCGTCTGCGTAGAATTATACATAAAAACCTTCCTCTTGAATCACCTATTTATTAAAAAAACCGCATCAAAATCCGTTGTGTAGTTTTGAAGATATAAGCATACATAGGGACATAGGGACAGTGAAAGCGACTTTATTTTATACTATGTAGTGATAGTGATACTAGCTTCTGATAGTATATTCTGCAATCATTATTCACGTTGCGACTCTACGCAGCTTTGACATGTTTATTGCTATCCCGCGGGAACTATGCAATTTTCCGGGATTAAAAGCAGCCTATGTGTTAATCTAGGGTACCAGCTATCTCTGATCCAAATTTTATCCAAATCCGTCCTGTCGTTTGAGCGTGGCGAAGGAACAAACATGCATTCATCCTCACAAACCTTCGCATTTATAATATTACTAGCTTCTGTCCGCGACTTCGTCTGCGTAGAATTATACATAAAAACCTTCCTCTTGAATCACTCTATCTATTAAAAAAAACCGCATCAAAATCCGTTATGTAGTTTTGAAGATATAAGCATACATAGGGACATAGGGACAGAGAAATCGACTTTGTTTTATACTATGTACCTGAAAATCGGATAATTGAGAGACACTGGCTGACAAAAAATAATAAACCGCTCCGCACCGATATATTAAAAAGTTTTCAAATCAAAAAAGGAACTATTAAAAACAATTTGGGAGTCTTCGAGGGGCGCCCCGAGGGGTAACGGGAGGCGTTTCCCCGGAAAAGTTACCCCGATTTGCTCTGATTTACCCCTCTTAACGACTTTCCCGCGGGTAATTATTTTAAGCGCTTAGGGTAGCCAAGGTGTGTTGTAATTTAATAATTCTTGAACACAATCGCGTGGATTGAAGAGACCAATTAGAGGTTAAAAGGATAGATAGATAAATAAATTCTTACAAATATAAATAAAAGTATAAAACGACTCTCGTTTCTTCCATGGCATAGGTTTTTTTTACCTATGATTACGCTCAATTAATGCGTAGGGGTTTTTTAAATATTTAATTTTATCTTTATTTGTGTGCTCGTGACATTGTTTTATAATTTATAATGTGTTATAATAGGGAATATTCATGATTTTTTTTCATGGCTTGCTATAGAAGCCCATTTGTATAATAAACTAAATAAAAAAAAAAAAAAAAAAAACAGGTAATGATAAAAATATTTATTAAACAACTGTTGTAATAAATATTGATCTTATCTATGGTAGATACGGCTGTCAATACAGTGAGCTTGCAACTGCTATGGTCTTTTAGTTTAATCTTTGAAAATACTACAACAACTATAAAAATAACAGAGATATAAGCTATTAAAGATTTGTCTCTATCTCTTTCTAGAAAAACGGAATTTTAATATAGAGTTTATATGGGCGTTGTGACAAATGACGTCATGTTAAATGTCATATCGGATCTCTCCTTCTAATCGCAGACTATTTAGTAGTGTACTCTTACATTTTCCGTATTTCTTGACCGATTTTATTTTTAAATTCACTTTTTGTCATCTTTTTGACTTAATTTTTATATTTTACTAAGAAATGTGATATTTTTTTAAGTCCGGACAAAACACCGAACCCGCTATCCGTCTATAAAAAGTAGGCGTGAAACTGTCATTTTAACTGTCACTCTTAATACCCTAAAATATAAACAACCCGTAATAAAAACGCCTAATATTATTTTAATATAATCCCGTACATAAAATAGAGAAAAAAAACGCCTCTGCCCGACTCTATTGTTGGAGGGATCTTTTAAATTATCTGTGGCGGCTTAACCATTGTGTTGGCAGCATTGTGAATTTGTGAACTGATGCAACTGAGGATTTGGCGTTTTGTTTTCTCAAGTGTTCAGTTTTATTGTCCGCGAAATTATTAAAAACGCACTATTAATGCGTACCTTTTTTATCCGACTGCGCATTTACTGATTTTTAACGGTGTACTATAAATATAGTTCGGCGAATTTTATTTCCAAACTAACCTGTCGCGCGCATGCTGGGGCCTGATTTTTGGAAAGCACATGTGTGAAAACACCACTCGAAAGTGGTGAAAAATTGTGCTGAATTTGAGATACGAGTAGCTTAGAAAATACTTAGGGCTCTCATTAATCTTGTGACCTAGTCAAAAATTTGATTAGAGCTGTAGTTTTGAAGATATAAACAGATTTATACCACTTTCGAGTGGTATTTTCATACATGTGCTTTCCAAAAATCAGGCCCCTGGTCTGGGAGCAAAGAAAAAACATAGAATGTACCAGTTGCTTCTCTTCCCGCGCACGTAAAAGCCCATCGAGGGATTGGGCGAAAATCTTAGGGATCATGTTATAGGCGATGTGGCTAGCAACCCATTACTGTTTTGATTTCCCTTTCCATCCATACGCCCACGATCATGCTAAACGTGGTCTTTAGGTATTGTTACTTTAGGCTTTGTCTACCCCGTAAGGGATAAAGATGTGATTTATGTATGTAGGTATGTATGTATGTAACCTTTCGCACTCTTACGTTACGTTCACAAACCCAACAAAGATAAACAATGTTGTAATGTCTTTATCGAAGAACTAGCTTTTACCCGCGACTTCGTCCGCGTTCATTAGACTTACATTAGGCAGACGACCGCTATCCCGCGGGAACTATGCAATTTTCCGGGATAAAAAGAAGCCTATGTGTTAATCTAGGGTGTCCAAAAATGTTTCCAAATGTGTGATCGGTTCTTTTACTTTTTTTGTGTCTCTTGCTTAATAAGTATATCCTGTCTTATGTCCTGTCAATCTTTCAAAAGTTAACTGGAAGAGTTCTCTTTGAGGGATAAGTTCGCCTTTGTGCATGTGTGTTGTCCTGTATTCATCTTCTTCACTATCACTAAATAGTATAAAACAAAGTCGCTTTCTCTGTCCCTATGTATGCTTATATCTCCAAAACTACACAACGGATTTTGATGCGGTTTTTTTAATAGATAGAGTGATTCAAGAGGAAGGTTTTTATGTATAATTCTACGCAGACGAAGTCGCGGGCAGAAGCTAGTGTACAATAAAGAGTTATACATTCATACATACACACATATCATCCGTCCAGTCGTTTCAGCGTGAGGAACAAACATACCTACACACTCACTAACTCACATCCTCACAGACTCACTAACTATCGCATTAAAAATACTAGTATTAGTTGGATTCCTGTTTATAGATGAAAATGTGATAAAATAATTCTTTCGCAGATTATCGGCAACCAATGATGGCGCCATGGCCCATAGCTAAGCCCATAGCGAGCCGGCCCATACCAGTGCAGCATCAACACCTGCAACACTTGTTGGCACACTGTCATCACCCCTACTTAGCTGGTAAGACACAAACATATAAATCAGAGGCTTAATTACCTAACTCGCTCGCAATCGCCATCGTGTTCATATTGACAGTTCTTGTATGAATGTGACAGCTAGCTGATTCCGATGCCAATTGTCAGCCCATACGTGAACTGTCAAAATGAACGCGATGGCGATTGCGAGCTAGTTACGTAATAAGGCTGCTGGTCTTTAACCCTTACGGGTAGAGAACCCAGAGTTAGTCGTAATCGATTACTTTTGGAATTAAATACACGATTACATTACAGTAATCAAAATTACTGTAATACTGTACTATGGTGACGTTATCTAATCCATTCCTTTGGAATCTGTATTGTGAACCACTATTGTATTAATCACTACATAGTATAAAACAAAGTCGCTTTCTCTGTCCCTATATCCCTATGTATGCTTAAATCTTTAAAACTACGCAACGGATTTTGATGTGGTTTTTTTTAATAGATAGAGTGATTCAAGAGGAAGGTTTATAATGTATAATACATGCATAATATACCGTGCGAAGCCGGGGCGGGTCGCTAGTCTTGAATAAATAAATCAGCTTATATCTCCAAAATTACAGCTCTAATCAAAGTTTTAACTAGTTCACAAGATTAATGAGAGCTGTGATTGTTTGTGCTACTCGTATTTCAAATTCAGCACAATTTTTCACCACTTTCGTATGGTATTACACATGTGCTTTCAAAAATCGAGCCTCAGCTTATATCTCTAAAACTACAGCTCTAATCAAAGTTTTAACTAGTTCACAAGATTAATGAGAGCTGTGATTGTCTCCTGCTACTCGTATTTAAAATTCAGCACAATTTTTCACCACTTTCGTGTGGTATTACACATGTGTTTTAAAAAATCGGGCCCCTGGCAACTTTGCGTGTTTGCTTTTCGGATAAACACTTCTTTATGTAGCAAATTAGGCGTAACGTTCCCCTTTGTTGTTTTTTAGCAACAATAGACACAAATAGAGTACGAATAGCTTTTTAACGGCAGCGTGGAGGTCTCTGACAATGACCGAATGTTATTCGTTCGAAACTTGGCCGTTGTTTTGTTGTTTTTTGTATCCCTACTAATATTATAAATGTGAAAGTAACTCTGTCTGTCTGTCTGTTACCTTTTCACGCTTAAACCGTTCGACCGATTTAGTTGAAATCTACTATATAAAAATAAGTCGGGTTTTCCTTCCTGGCGCTATAACTCCAGAACGCACGAACTGATTTCCACGGTTTTGCATTCGTTGGAAAGGTCTCGGGCTCCGTGAGGTTTACAGCAAAGAAAATTCAGGAAAACAGCATAGTTCCCGCGCGGGATGGCGATAAGCGAATTCTGCGCGGACGGAGTCGCGGGCAACAGCTAGTTTGGAAATAAATGTTGCTAGGATGATTGCAAAAGAAAGAGAAAAAACTTTATTCGTAACAACATTTAAATACTCGCGGATGGCCGATCTTGGCTCGTTTTTTGGTGAGTTTTAAATTTCTAAACGACATTGAAAATTAGAACAGACAAATCCGAAAAATAAAGCTGTGGGCGGGAATCGGTTTTTCTATCTGTTACTAGCTGTTACGTGAGCTTGTTTTTGTCGCCAAGCGTCATCTGTTTGAATGATGTGTCTGTACGACACAATTACAAATTCCCGCGGAACTACTGCTCACCAGGGACGAGAGAAGGCGCCGTTTTTCAAATGATAGGTACCTACTATTTACCTTTACGGTTTTACCGTTAGAAATTAAATTTCTAAACGACACTGAAAATTAGAACACAGAAAAATCCGAAAAGTAAAGCTATGGTATGGTAAGTCTAAAAATGGAACCTAGCTAGATCCATTTATCACCCTCGAAACCAAATCACACCAAATTTCATGGAAATCATTGCAGTCGTTTCCGAGATACAGATATATATACAAGTTTCAACGTATTAGATAGATACCAGTGGCGTGCGCCATAAAACTCGATTCCCACCGGCTTGCCTATTTTAAGGCAGTTCGCACTTTCTTGTGCAGAATTAGAGGAGCTAGTTAAATTCCCTTCGGCTTGCCTTCTGATATTTATACTAAACGCTAGACTTTTATTACGTTTTTCATCAACATTCATTCAAATACAGTTTAAATCATGTTCATAGACAGGTTATTAAAGAGAAAGGTTTCCAGACATAGTTTGATAATCTGTGGAAACGCATAACATAGAGACATAAATCACGTCTTTATCCCTTACGGGGTAGACGGAGCCTAAAGTAACGAGACCTAACGGCCGCGTCTAGCATGATTGTGGGCGTATAGGTGGAAGGAATCGAAATAGTGACGGGTTGCTAGCATCGCCTATCCTATAACATGATCCACCTTATACGCCCTTAATCATGCTAAACGTGGCCAAGTTTTGTTACCTTAGGCTCTGTCTACCCCGTAAGGGATAAAGACGTGATATATGTATGTTCTGTAGTCTGATTCTACGCGGACGAAGTTGCAGGACAATGCTAGTGATCTAATAATATTAAAAAGCAGCGAAACGGATAACTTTAAGTTTTGGCAATTCCTTTTTTTTCGACCATTGATCTCTATTGTGGTAGAATAAGCGTTTGCTCTTTATTGTGTTTTTACAATAAAAATATTGGCTTTCAATTTTTGGCTTCCAGTTTTTGGCTAAGCGCGTAGATTTCGATATTTTGTTGGCATTCTTTCTTTCACACACACACACACACACAAATCACGTCTTTATCCTTTACGGGGTAGACAGAGCCTAAGGTAATAGGTACCTACAGGCCACAATCAGCAAGATTGAGGGTGTATAGGTAGAAAATGGAATCAAAATAGTGATTGGTTGCTAGCCTCATCGCCTATAACATGATTCCTATAAGTTTCGCCCATTCCCTCGATGGTCTTTTACCATCTGCTATTGTTCTTTCTTTATTTTCTCCTTAATGGCGGCCGTAAGACTCGGGTCAATATCAGTTAAAACAAGTGTGCGGTAAAAAATGTTATTCAAAAATCTTGGGACAAAATGCCGGCTGAAAATTAGAACACAGAAAAATCCGAAAAGTAAAGCTATGGCCGGGAATCGAACCCGTATCCTCGTCATTCCGTGACGCGTGCTACCCCTACACCACATAGCAGATAATGAAGCCATATATATGTCAATGTATATATGTCATATTGGATCTCTCTTTCTAATCGCTGACTAATTAGTAGATTATATTTTCCGTGTTTCTTGACCGGTATCACTTTTAATTTAACTTTATGTAATTTAGTTCATATTTTATTAAGAAACTAGCTTCTGCCCGCGACTTCGTCTGCGTAGAATTATACATAAAAACCTTCCTCTTCAATCACTCTATCTATTAAAAAAAACCGCATCAAAATCCGTCGTGTAGTTTTGAAGATATAATCATACATAAGGACATAGGGACATAGGGACACAGAAAGCGACTTTATTTTATACTATGTAGTGATGTTTTATTTTTATTGCATATTCCCTATTTTATGACATTTGCACTTTATATAAGCTATTTGCTCTATGCTTCGGGCAGGCCCAATCACTAACTTGACAATTATCGGCGACATATGACAATTCGAAATGCAAGTCACAATCAATATGAAACCAACCGTCGTAGATTCTGGTCAAGTTTGTAATGCAAACAGAATTGTCGCCTGTCACTGACAATTGTCATGTTAGTGAAATGCGCCTGGCTATGGCTAACGAATGTTGTTTGTTGCAGTGCGGCCGTCGCAGGCGCATACGCAGGTGTTCCCCCTCCCCGGAGCCTTCCCCTGGGCCCACAGTTCGAGAGGTAATACTTATTTTCATACATACCAGTGGCGTGGCGTTCATAGAACTCAAATCCCACCGGCTTGCCTTTTAAGGCAGTTGGGCCCTTTTTTTATATGAATAGGAAGGCAAACGAGCAAGTGGGTCACCTGATGGTAAGTGATCACCACTGCTCATAGACACCCGCAACCCCGGAGGGATTGCAGATGCGTTGCCAACCTAGAGGACTAAGATGAAATGCCTCTAGTGCCCGTAATTTCCCCGGCTGTCTTACTCTCCACACCGGAACACAGCAGTGCAAGCACTGCTACTTAGCGGCAGGATTAGCGAGTAAGATGGTGGTAGCGATCCGGACGGACCTTGCACAAGGCCCTACCACCCGCAAATATTATTATACATATATATTATTGCGCAGAATTAGAGGAAAATGCTAGTTAAATGACCTTCGGCTTGCCTTCTGATATACTTGACGCCACGCCATTGATACATACATACATAAATCACGTCTTTGCCCCTTACGGAGTAGACAGAGCCTTTTTTTGGGGTGGAAAACGCGCCTTGAATGAATTAATGAATGAATGAATGAAATATTTATTCGCAGTAAATGTTGTACAAAAAAGATGTTATGGATATTCTAGTTTCAAACATTTAAACTTAAAAAGCCATGCAAATATAAAATTAATCTAGTGTTCGATAAAATGACCGTCAACATTTAAATTATATAGAACTAGCTGACCCAGCGAACTTTGTTCCGCCTTAAATTTGAAATATTCGAGTGGTTTGGGCTGTGCTATCCCGCGGGAACTATGCAATTTTCCGGGATAAAAACTATCCTATGTCCTTTCCCGGGACTCAAACTATCTGTATACGAAATTTCAACTAAATCGGCCCAGCGGTTTAAGCGTGAAAAGGTAACACACAGACTGACAGACAGGGTTACTTTCGCATTTATAATATTAGTAAGGAAGTAAGGATTATTGTTATACATGTCTTAGCCGCCCGGTACGGGGTTACCGGGGGTATGTGGGGCTCCCGCGACGGCAGGCATACCCACTAAAAACCACACGGATTCCCTATTCAGTCGTATGTGAGGCGTTACGGGAGCACTCAGTGTTACAGCGTTGCGTGGTAGACAGAGCCTAAGGTTAAGACCTAAAGGCCACGTTTAGCATGATTGTGGGCGTATAGGTGGAAGTAATCAAAATAGTGATGGGTAGCATCGCCTATAGCATGATTCCTAAGATTCTCGCCCATACCCGAGGGCTTTTTTTTCAAATTGATTCGGGTTAAGGGCATGACTAAATTTAGAATCCATAATTTAAATGAAAATTTTCTAACTGGGAACCAACCCAATCAACTGCTAATATGTCCAGAAAAAACTCTTCCTTTTGTGCTCTACACTAGCAGCGCCTCTAGCGGATCGATACGGCAACAAACTGTTCTCATAGTATTTGACATTTTAACTTGCTTGTTTGGCGTTCGAAGCGAATTTTGTGGACCTTAATAATAGCTAACTTTGGACAAATAAGTGGCTAATAATATGCGAATAATTAAACGAGTATCTTAACAATAAGATTTTTGAATATCTTGAACATAATTTATTATAATATCGCTTAAAGATTGCAGAAGAACCGTGATGTTTTGACGCGACAAAATTGAAATGAGGTTTACTAAGTCCAAACACAGATGGCGCTGGCTGTAGATTAAATGGCGCTATCGTTTGGTTGTCATAGAATCCTTATAATGTAATGTAATGTTAAATAATTCAGAGTGTCAAAACTACTAAAAAACGGATTTTGATGAAATTTTTAATTTTTTTCACCGATTGGTACGTAAGACTACCGACATCGGTATAAAATAGAACATTAATTAGTTGATAATAACGTTAATGCGTATAAATAATAAGTAATTCAATAAATCCTGCATAATTATAAATGTGAGAGTTTGTGAGTAGAGTCTGGCAAATGAAAGCTTGATCTGGACTTTTTTAAAAGTTTTAATATGGCAACATTATTAATCTGTCAATGGCACGTCAAAGCACTCGTCAAAGGCTTTGGTTAGAGTTGTCAGTATTTTGTGAACTCAATAATTTTTCATTTATAATTGCCGTAATATGGGTAAAACAATAAAAAGTAATGTACGAAAGCTGCTACATACTCAGGTTAATATTTCTAAAGATGTGGTGTGTTCCTTGTATAAGAAACTAGCTGTTGCCCACGACTCCATCTCGATAGGGGTATAAAAAATAGCCTGCAACTTATTCTCAGACCTACCGAATACAGACAAAAACGTTTCATAAAATCGGTCAAGCCGTATTAGATTGAGTTCGCAAACAACTATAATAAATTGAATTGATTGTCATAAATACAAAAAAAAACCAGTATCAATACATTTTTTTCCTACTATAATTAGTTAGTAATACCACATGTACCTATATTTTTTGAATTTGCCGCGGTTTCTCAGGTCACGCTTTCGTTTGCCAGACTCTATGTTTGGATGTTTGTTACTCTTTCACGCCAGAACGGCAGGACATATCTGGATGAAATTTGGAACATAGATAGATTATAGTCTGGAATAACACGTAGGCTACTTTTTATCCCGGAAAATTGCGTAATTCCCGCGGGATAGCGATAAACGAATTCTAAGCAGACGAAGTTGCGGGCAACAGCTAGTACTTTATACTTTCAACATGAAACTACCGTGAGACTTAATCATAATTACTCATAAACGGATAACTCACGTATAGTCGAGTGATGCTCGATATGTTTCGGACTATTTCGTAGTCCTTCTTCCTGGAGCGAAAGACTACGAAATAGTCCGAAACATGTCGAGCATCTTCTTCCTTGTCGGTATCACTCTTGACAGAGTGGTCGTGGTCATCACTTCAGGGATTGGTGGCTTCACAACACGCCGCCACTCCTCTCTGATGGCCGCCTTCCTCGTGTAGTGATGACGAGCCATTTACTGCCGCCTTTATCTGGTCAGTCCACCTCATAGGCGATCTTCCTCGGGGCCTGGTACCCTCAACCCTACCTTGAACCACAAGTCGCTCAATAGCCACCTCCCCTCGGCGGCATACGTGACCAAAAAAGGTGAGGACACGAGACTGTACCAAAGACGATAAACGCTGCTTGATGCCGTTTTTTTTTTTTTTTTTTATATATGAATAGGAAGGCAAACGAGCAAGTGGGTCACCTGATGGTAAGTGATCACCACTGCCCATAGACACCCGCAACCCCGGAGGGGTTGCAGATGCGTTGCCAACCTAGAGGACTAAGATGAAATGCCTCTTGTGCCCGTAATTTCCCCGGCTGTCTTACTCTCCACACCGGAACACAGCAGTGCAAGCACTGCTACTTAGCGGCAGGATTAGCGAGTAAGATGGTGGTAGCGATCCGGACGGACCTTGCACAAGGCCCTACCACCCGCAATTAGTACGCGTTAGTACGGAATTCAGTCCACGATACCCCGAGCATTCTCCTCCAGCACCACATCTCTAGGGCGTCTATCCTCTTCTTTTCCACGTCCCGCAGGGTCCACGTTTCTGCGGCGTACAAGAATATGGGGAATACAAGTGCCCGAACTTGCCAGATTTTTGTGGCTCTGTATAAAACCTTCTAGGGGTTATTTAAATCCCAAGGCCGTTTTAGCCTCTTCCAACCGGTTGCCCAGCCAGTATGGTTATCCCGCCATTTGCTCGGTCGCCAGAGCCTCGTCTGTTGTCTAGCAGGGAGCACCACGGGGCAGTAGTACGCCACCCCGCCGCCATCCGGCGCGTGCAGGTGACGAAGACAATAGGGTCGGATAAGATCTTAGTTCCGTTCTCCCCTTACTCCCTGAGACCACCCTTACTACATGAGAGAGAGAGAGAGAGAGAAACATTTATTTACACATATTCGATACACGTAGATATAAAATAAGGAGAAATACAATATACTAAGGAATAGTACCGATATGGTGTAAAATGGACCCCACTCAGCATAATGTTGCGGCAAGCCGCAACGCTGTTTTTCTGTGGGACCCAGATAAAATTATAAAAACTAAAAACTAAACACAAAAAACATACACTGTGGCGACACGAACGCCAGTGGAAAGCACTTCACAAACAAGCTGACAAATACACGGAAGTATGTATGGCAACACTCGATCAGTTCAATCACATTAAACCAATTGAACCGAAACCAGTCAAGCCAAACGTTGATTTGGCTATTGCAGTGAGTTAATTATCAATTCCACATGATCCACCTATACGCCCTTAATCATGCTAAACGTGGCCAAGTTTTGTTACCTTAGGCTCTGTCTACCCCGTAAAAGATAAAGACGTGATATATGTATGTTCTGAAGTCTGATTCTACGTGGACGAAGTCGCGGGAAGATGCTAGTGATCTAATAATATTAAAAAGCAGCGAAACGGACAACTTTAAGTTCTGGCAATTCTTTTTTATCGACCATCGACCTATTGTGGTAGAATAAGTGTTTGCACTTTATTGTGTTTTTACAATAAAAATATTGGCATCCAATTTGTGGCTTCCAGCTTTTGGCTAAGCGCGAGTCAGGTTTCGATAAAGAAGAAAATAACAAGGGCTATCCATTTGTGTCAACACGTCTGTCTATTACAACGTACAATACTAACGCAAATTTTTCGCGGTTGTTTTTCCTTTATCCTCGAATCCTATTTATATTTTCCGTATTTCTTGACCGATATTACTTTTAATTTCACTTTTTGTCACTAGCGACCCGCCCCGGCTTCGCATGGTTGTTTTGCATGTATTATACATATAAAACTTCCTCTTGAATCACTCTATCTATTAAGAAAAACGCATCAAAGTCCGTTGCGTAGTTTTAAAGATCTAAGCATACACAGGGACAGATAGACAGCGGAAAGCGACTTTTGTTTACTATGTAGTGATGAATAGGGAATGTTTTGTTCATGGCTTTCATTAAAAATCCATTTACTTTATAAACTACAGCTGTTGCCCGCAACTTCGTCTGCATAGAATTCGTTTAACGCTATCCCGCAGGAATTACGCAATTTTCCGGAATAAAAAGTAGCCTATGTGTTATTCCAAACTATAATCTATCTATGCTCCAGCACTCAGTGGAAGCACTCAGTGTTACAGCGTTGCGTTGGTAGACAGAGCCTAAGGTTAAGACCTAAAGGCCACGTTTAGCATGATTGTGGGAGTATAGGTGGAAGGAATCAAAATAGTGATGGGTAGCTTTGCCTATAGCATGATTCCTAAGATTCTCGCCTATACCCGAGGGCTTTTTTTTCAAATTGATTCGGGTTAAGGGCATGACTAAATTTAGAATCCATAATTTAAATGAAAAATCTTGTAACTGGGAACCAACCCAGTCAACTGCTAATATGTCCAGAAAAAACTTTTCCTTTTGTGCTCTACACTTGCAGCGCCTCTAGCGGATCGATACGGCAACAAACTGTTCTCATAGTATTTGACATTTTAACTCAAACGCGTTCGAAACGAGTTTTGTGGACCTTAATAATAGCTAACTTTGGACAAATAAATGGCTAATAATATGCGAATAATTAAACGAGTATCTGAACAATAAGATTTTTGAATATCGCTTAAAGATTGCAAAAGAACCATCCGATGCGATGATGATGAAATGCTTGATGTTTTGACGCGACAAAATTGAAATGAGGTTTACTTAGTTCAAACACAGATGGCGCTGGCTGTAGATTAAATGGCGCTATCGTTTGGTTGTCATAGAATCATTATAATGTAATGTAATATTAATTCATGCAGAGATAGTGACTAAACTAGCGAATCACGCATTCAATTTGAAGATATAAGTAATTTTTGTCACCGATAGGTACGTAAGACTACCGACATCGGTATATAATTATAACATTAATTCGTATAATCATGCATTCAATAAATCCTGCATAATTATAAATGTGAAAGTTTGTGAGTATGTTTGGATGTTTGTTACTCTTTCACGCCAGAACGGCAGGACATATCTGGATGAAATTTGGAAAATAGATAGATTATAGACTGGAATAACACATAGGCTACTTTTTATCCCGGAAAATTGCGTAATTCCCGCGGGATAGCGATAAACGAATTCTAAGCAGACGAAGTTGCGGGCAACAGCTAGTACTTTATACTTTCAACATGAAACTACCGTGAGACTTAATCATAATTACTCATAAACGGATAACTCACGTATAAAGAGTCGAGTGATGCTCGATATGTTTCGGACTATTTCGTAGTCCTTCTTCCTGGAGCGAAAGACTACGAAATAGTCCGAAACATGTCGAGCATCACTCGACTTTAAAGACTCGACTCGACTCGACTCGACTTTTCGAAAGGTTAACTGGTAGAGATACCTTATATAGTGGAGGCAAAATACGTGAAATTTCCCTTAAGTCAGGAAATAATTCTAAGAACTGATAAAAACAATTGTTTTTGATTTGTATGGGTTAGAAATGGAATTTAATACATCACTTGATATATTCACCCCCCCGGAAAGGGGTGGAATTGGTTGAAAATGGTGTAATAGTAATAACTAAGAAGAAAAAATAGGTGTAGTCTGTGCAATTTGCCATACGTTTTATTACATCTTAATCTATATTTGCACCCGTTATTTAGCTCAATTCAAGCTACGGAACATACAAAAAAAAAATCATATAAATAAAAATATTCTTTTTGGCATTGCGGCCCCGGGAAAAATACACAACGCGGTGCAAATTGAGGAAATGATGAGAATATATATCAAAACACAATACCAAATTTGCACCAGGGTGCGACACCCGGAAAGTAGTTTTCTATGTTTTACTGTCTTTGTACTTCGGGGGAAATTTTGGAATTAATAAAAATCGTCACAATCGTCTTAACTTGGTTTGATTTACATTCGCACCCCATAAAAAATTGACATTTCTACACGGAACATGCGGTTCTGTAATACTACCCGCTACCTAGCGTTCGCTGCTATTCCTTGCGTTTAGATAGAACTATGTTTACCAAACTTCCGGTTAAAATTTTCTTTTTTTTATTGAGTGCGAATGTAGTATCTTTTAAATATGTGTTATTTATAAATTTTCACGACTATCTTAATTTCCCCCGAAGTACAATCTACAAAAGAGTGAAAAAAAACATGTTCCATACTTTGCACGGGGGTGCAAAGTTACCTGGGTGTTTATAATACTTTGAAAAGCTTAATCTAAGTTTGCACCAACTGTCTGAATTATCCTCGAGCCGCAATCAGAAAAAAATATTTTACCAAGATTCTATACATCGTACACCTTTTTAATTAACATACATTATGTACCAAAGGGGACCCTTCACGTGGCTAAACTTGCGCCTAATGCTTTTTATCATACTCCAAAATAACGGCATTTGAAGTTTATACCTAATATTTTAAAGTGTTCCGTACATGATAGAAAGGTGCAAACCGAGGGAAACCATCTAGTCGTGCCCTCTAACGATTCCACAAAAAAACACGACTACACGAATTACTTCCATACTTTTCCGTAATTCGACTATACTATATAGGGATAAGTTCGCCTTTGTGCATATATTAATATCATTTTTATTTTTTTTGTGAATTGTGTCTGTTTCTTTATATTTTTACAATAAAGCATTTACTTACTTTTTATACGTGAGTTATCCGTTTATGTGTAATTATACTTTATACGAATATTATAAATGCGTAAGTTTGTGAGTATGGTATGAATGTATAGACAGACGTATAGATGGGAAGAGGAATCAGAATTGTCAATACATTATTTATATACCTACTCCGGATATACCTATTCATACTTTTAATTCTATTCTTTAATTATATTTAACTAACATTAATGACATTGTAATGTTATAATATTGTATAATCGACACTCATTTTTGATATAGTTTATTTTATAGTATAGTTTAATTAGTTTCACATAATGTATAGACAATTCATTTGTTATGTAACTTCGGCCTATCTCTTCCTCTCCAAAATGCTGCGCCCAACAGGGTTTCATAATGTTATATTGTGCGTATTGCCATCTTTCTATTGTACCTGTGACATGTGAATTGCATTAAATAAATAATAGTACATTACTGTCTAGGCCAGGAAGTAGGCAATTGCTGGCTGAGTATTGGTTTGAACGGACGAGCTTGCGAGTCCGTTTAATAATACGAAGCCAGCAATGCTATTCTGGCCGAGGCAAGTATAGTGCTTTTCTCAAAAATCGAAAAGAAAACGACAACAAAAATAAATGAAAAAAAACCGGTCAAGTGCGAGTCGGACTCGCGCACCGAGGGTTCCGTATCATTATCTATAAATATCTAAAACCAGTGTAAGCAGAGCCCTGTTCCAAAGCAAAATGTACGCAGTGTGGGGTTACTTTATATTGGTCACTGCTATATACAGACATACATACACATTTACGGTTTTCGCAATTATTCTTTAATCTGTGCTATAAGACCTACCTTCATACCAAATTTCAAGATTCTGCGTTCACGGGAACTACCTTGTAGGTTTTGATTCCCTTGAGAGTTGAAAATTTGCGGAAATTTGCGGCATAGACGGCTGTATCTTTTGATTGCGTTGGCTTAGAAGTTTGATTTTTTCACAGCTTCAAGGGACAGTAGACCTGAGTAATTGATATAAATTTCAGCTTCATACCTCCACGCGTTCCTGAGAAAAAGGGTCTTGACAGACGGACGGACGGACGGACGGACAGACGGACAACAAAGTGATCCTATAAGGGTTCCGTTTTTTCCTTTTGAGGTACGGAACCCTAATAAAATAGTGAAAATTGTTTTGCTTTGCCGCCTTTTTCTATCAATGGCATTTGAAGAGTGTATTTTTCTACCCAGAACACCTAAAGCTATTTCAGACACAGATAGCTTTTTTTTTTTAATTTGATGTGTTTAAGTCTTGCGCCTTTATTTTATAATGGTGATTTACATTTTTAAAAAGTTAATAACTAGACAGTAATGGAATTTGTATGCAACATTACTGTCGAGTTTAGCGCGACAGTAATGTTTTTTTTTTTAATTTTGGACTGACCGGCAACAATCAACTTCCTGTTCTGATATGTAGTTAACAATGACGACTTTAAAGGACATTTTTGAGAAAACAATATTATGCATGTGGGTAGTTGTATGTGTAGGGTAGGTAATGCTTCTTAAAAGAAATATCAGTCTTCAATCAGCTGTTGTTATTGCCCTTACACAATTGCCAAAGATAGTAACAAGTATTTAATTTACCTTAAAACTGTATGATTTAAAACAGTGGATATGTTCTCAGGCAAACCCCGGCGAGGTATGATGCGGCGAGCTGTATTTTCCGACCTGCAACGAAAGGGTCTGGAAAAACGGTTCCAAGTACAAAAATACATCTCGAAGCCAGACAGGAAGAAACTGGCTGAAAAACTAGGCTTGAAAGACAGTCAGGTAAGTGCTAGTCTTAAATCACTATATAAAACAAAGTCGAGTTCCGCTGTCTGTCCGTATGCTTGGATCTTTAAAAGTACGCAACGGATTTTGATGCGGTTTTTTTAATAGATGTTTATTATGTACTAGCTTCTGCCTGCGACTTGGTGAATTATACATAAAAACCTTCCTCTTGAATCACTCTATCTATTAAAAAAAACCGCATCAAAATCCGTTGTGTAGTTTGTAAGATATAAGCATACATAGGGACATAGGGACAGAGAACGCGACTTTGTTTTATACTATGTAGTGATAGTGATAGTGATAATACGCAGACGAAGTCGCGGGCAGAAGCTAGTTGTTAATAAATTACTATACTATACAGTCAATAGTGTAGTCGTAAAAAATAATCCCATGAGAGGTTTTTATTTTCTTAATACATAGCTACATACATTTATAAATCCCGTCTTTATCCCTTACGGGGAAGTTAGAGCCTAAGGTTACAAGACCTAAAGGCCACGTTTAGAATAATTGTGGGCGTATAGGTGGAAAGGGGAATCAAAAACCTACTAACCTAAAAAAAAACATTTTAGATACAATCTTTTTGCTGACTGTACTTGCATTGTCATCCGTACATGTGTACCAAATTTTAAGTCAATCGGACCAACCGTTGAAGAGTTCCCTGCGGAGACGGTCCTGGCTGGCTCACCAGAATTCTACTACCAGATTATTGTATTGTCATCTGACTTACACAAGTATGCCAAATTTCAGCTCAATCGGATGAAGATATCTGCTTCAAAATTGAGTCGCAAGATTCCATACTTACATACACATACATTTCAAGTTAATAGTGTAATAAAATAGTGCTGGGTTGCTAGCCGCATCGCCTAAGTATGTATTAACTTTATCAAAACGAATTATTTGCTCGCTCACCCTTTTTACAGCGTATTTCGTAACTATTATCCATTTAAAAACCTAAAACATGATGCCTAAACCCAGTCACTACCAGATAAAAAAAAACCGCAACTTTTTAAACAGAACGTGCGAGCAAGTGTCAAACTCCAATGCTACCAACGCAAAAGCCTTAAACGAAACCCTTCAAAAAACTACAGTTTACCCTCCGAATTTCAGGCCCCATAGGGGCGGGGGTGTTACAAAAAAGCGAACCCTCAGCCCTAAGGGAGAGCTGTCAACAGCAGAAACCTCCCCTAAAGGTTTAAAACAATTACCGTTGGAAAACGATATTCTGATTTGGAATGTTGGTAGCTTTGATTAGTTGAGGCCATTTTTGGAGGCGTTTTTCGGCGCTTAAACGCAACCGTGTTTGCGCGGTTTGATTGTTTGGTGTTTTTTAATTATGTTACTTTTGCGGGTTGGTTTTTGGGGGTGTGTGTGATTAAAATTGTCTTAGCGCGGACAACACACAAATCACGTCTATATCCCTTACGAGGTAGACAAAGCCTGAGGTAACAAGACCTTTAGGCCACGTGTAGCATGATTGTAGGCGTATAGGTGGAAAGGGGAATCAAAATAGTGATGGGTTGCTAGCCGCATCGCCTTCAACATGATTCCTAGGACTCGCCCATTCCCTCGATGGACTTTTACCATCTGCGCGGGACGAGAAGCAACTGGTACATTCTATGTTTTTCCTTTGCTCCCAGACCAGTATGGAAGTAATAGTAATAGTAGTGGATTTTGAACTGACTTCAAAAAAAGGAGGTCTTTTTTTTAAATGTTTGTTACCTCGTAGTAACTTTCGACTGGGCGAAGCGATTTTAATGATTCTTTTTTTATTTGAAAGCTGGTGCCATTTCAATTTTGTCCAGTTCTGACAATGGCACCCATGAGAAAACCACATAAGTCTAAAATTAGCATTAAGTATGTGTGCGACATTCCGTTTCAGTTACACGGCGCTGTCTCATATAAGCAGCACGTTTAGTAGGTCTACCCATATTCAGAAAATAATGTTAGTGTACTTCAGATTCACTAAAAAAGAAAATAAACAAAAATTTTAACGAAAAAAACCGACTTCACAAAAAGAAACTATTACAAAACAAAATAATACGCACTAAAAAGAAAAAAAATTGCCTATTCTTCTACAACTTAATAATCAACTTACTTTTTCTACTTATCAATATGTAGGTACGATCTAATGTTGTTACAATTATTGTTATTTTTGGAGTCGGTGTCAGTCAGCCAAGGAAACTCCATTGAGAACATTTTATTTACTGGTGTCAAACTATTTTATTTTACTGGCAACACTTTGGTAGTTTTTTTTTAATCTAATTACGACGCAGATAATGCTATTCGGTCATCTTAAGGTTCTGTTGGCACCCTTGGACTCTAAAAATATGATTATTACCGCAATTGCTCTGCTTTTATAAGCAGCAGTGCTAAGACAAGATTAATTCTATTATAATAAATCTATTATATTATGACGGGGCTCACCCTTCGATTAGGGATAATCTGGAGGCATGAAGTAAAAATCACCCCCAAGGGTGGCGCGTAGAGCTACAAGCTGGATAGACCCGACCAAAGCTAAAAAGCAAGTTAAGTAATTAAATGTTATATTGTACAAATATAAAGATTTCTTCCACGCTGGTCTGGGAGCAAAGAAAAGACATAGAATGTACCAGTTGGCTCTCTTCCCGCGCAGATGGTAAAAGCCCATCGAGGGATTGGGCGAAAATCTTAGGAATCATGTTATAGGCGATGAGGCTAGCAACCCATCACTGTTTTGATTCCCCTTTCCTATCCGCCCACAATCATGCTAAATGTGGCCTTTAGGTCTTGTTACCTCAGGCTCTGTCTACCCCGTAAGGGATATAGACGTGATTTGTGTGTGTGTGTGTGTGTGTGTGTGTAGAAACAATTCACATAAAAAATAACATTAATATATGCACAAAGGTGAACTTAGCTATAAGGGATCCCTACCAGTTAACCTTTGAGTAGATGAGACGAGAATTAAACGAAGGGATCGTCGAAGTGTCTGTTTAAAAGTCGATCAATTATTCTGTCCCGTCAGCGACCGAACAAAAGCAGTACATACGCAGGTTATTTAAATAAAAACTAGTTTTTTCTCAGTTTCTAGACGTTTTGCGTTATTTGTACTCAAAATCAACAACCTACTGAGTCTTATACACATACAAATGAAGTCTGTATCCCTTACGGGTAGACAGAGCCTATGGTAACAAGACCTAAAGGCCACGTTTAGCGTGATATTCGGCGTTTAGGTGGAAGGCATCAAAATAGTGATGGGTTGGTGGTAGCCGCATCGCCTATAACATGATTCCTAAGGTTTTCCCGCATTTCCTCGATGGGCTTTTTTATCTGCGCGGGTAGAGAAGCAACTAGTACATTTATAAACGACACTGAAAATTAGAACACAGAAAAATCCAAAAAGTAGCTATGCGGTCGGGAATCGTACCGGGATCCTCGTCATTCCATGACGCATGCTCCCCTACACCACCCTTAGCAGGTGAATAAGCCTTCGAATTTTTCTATCTGTTACTAGCTGTTCTTCCATGCTGGTCTGGGAGTAAAGAAACATAGAATGTACCAGTTGCTTCTCTTCCCGCGCAGATGGTATAAGCCCATTGAGGGATTGGGCGAAAATCTTAGGAATCATGTTATAGGCGATGAGGCTAGCAACCCATCACTGTTTTGATTCCCCTTTCCACCTATACGCCTACAATCATGCTAAAAGTGGCCTTTAGGTCTTGTCACCTCAGGCTCTGTCTACCCCGTAAGGGATAAAGACGTGATTTATGTATGTATGTTTATACATGAATTAATTTAATGCCATGTCTGCGCGTTGGTCAGCGCATTACAATTATTTCGCGTCAAGCGCAAAGATTGCCGCCCTAGGCTGTATAGGTGTACTTACGTAGAGATAATCCCGCGATGTTGGCAGCACGGCTCCTCGATTCAATTTTATATGGTTTGGGATAAATTAATTTGCAGAGGCGTTTTTTAAAATTATAACTCGTTAGTCTTCGAAGAGGTTTTAATGTAATGTGTTTTGTATTTATAATTAAATTTCGGAAAAGTTTGTTTTAATGTAATGTGGTAACAATTTCTCTTGTAATACATTTATATTTTTAAGATAAAATTATTAATGTACATTATATAAATCACGTCTTTATCCCTTACGGGGTAGCCTAAGGTAAAAAGACCCAAAGGCCACGTTTAGCATGATTGTGGAGGTAGGTGGAAAGAGGGAATCAAAATAGTGATGGGTTGCTAACCGCATCGCCTATAACAAGATTCCTAAGTTTTCGGCCATTCCCTCGATGGGCTTTTACCAACTGGTACATTCTGTTTTTTCTTTTCCCAGACCAACACGGAAGAAGAGGTTGAATATAATGTCAAATAATTTTTCTAATGTAATAATTGTGTTTTTCGAAATTCAATCTTCTTTCTTTCTTTAATTGTGTGCGTGCATGCACACGTCACGGCGTATTTAAAAAAGCACCCTTGCCTTCCCAGAATTTTGTATTTATTGTTCATTTGGTGACTTTCCTTATAAAAACACAAAATATTTACATATAAGTAGGCATCCAAGTCAATTGTAAGTCTCAATGACTCCCGCAACCTAAATTAACGAAACGCAACCAAAACAAACATAATACTTAATCTAATCCAATAACGAAACGCTCTAATTCGAAAAACGAACCCAAACGGCGACTTAATAACTCGAAAACATTCAATAAACCAAAAACCTGCTCGCGAGAGCCTAATAAAAATCAGATATCGTAAAAAAAAGCGCACGAAAAAAGTCAAACTCCACCGACCAATAGAAAAGCGGGAACACTTTTATTCGATACAAATCGCCCAATAGAAACGGGGTATAAGACGTCGTTCTAACGCTATATCCGTCCCGCTCTAGCGCCAACTTTTCGTATATGCCCCTCTCGTTCCCCCGGGTAGAGGGCAAAGGCGTATTTTTGTCTTAAGACCGTTTGTATATTTTATTGTTATGTCACTGTTGAGTTTTTTTTATTATGTTGGCGGAGTGTTTTTGGCGGGTGATTTGCTCCGGATTTCACTAAACGTTTTGTTTATGGAATAAAAATGGCGACTGCAAATAGCGATACGATTTTATTACAACGGAATGGAGCAGACGGAATATTTACGTAGATGTTACAAGGGAGGGTTTTCTTTTAAGATTATTAGTTTTTGTATGGTACCATTTTGTAAATTAGATGTCTGGGAGGTTCAGTATGTTGTTAACATTTAAATTGACTTAATCCTTAGCTCGGAGAACTCATCGCAAAATAATCCCAAGACGGTTATGGAGCAAGATTAATATTTCGAATTCTGGAGCCCGATTTTTGAAAGCACTTATGTGAAAATACCACTCGAAAGTGGTGAAAAATTGTGCTTAATTTGAAACACGAGCTTAGAAGATAATTACGGCTCTCATTAATCTTGTGAACTAGTCAAAAATTTTATTAGAGCTGTAGTTTTGGAGATATAAACAGATTTATACCACTTTTGAGTGGTATTTTCACACATGTGCTTTCAAAAATCGGGCCCCATTGGCGTGGCGTCCATAGAACTCAATTCCCACCGGCTTGCCTATTTTAAGGCAGTTGGGCACTTTATTGTGCGGAATAAGAGGAAAGGCTAGTTAAATTCCCTTCGGCTTGCCTTCTGTATACTAGACGCCACGACACTGATAATCAGAGATCGGACAAATTTGCGTCATTGCTCGCAATAATGTGGACATGGCTCAAAAATTAATCATTTAATTAATTTCTCGAAATAAAATTTGAACTCCCGGAGATAAAAATTTACACATGCATAAAATTATTAGCAAAATGTTAATTAAAGTGGCAGTTGTCGTTCTCGTAAATCTTTTTATATAATAAAGAAATCACGATCCTGCTAGATATGATTATTATTTCTGTCAAAAAAGTTTTCTAGTTCTATAGGTATAAAACCTCCGTGGATATACTTATTCTTAACACATGTATTTTGACATATTTGATTAATTTTGGAGTCATGACCACATTATTGCGAGCAATGACGCAAATTTGTCCGATCTCTGCTGATAATGTACTTACATACATACATACATTGAAATTTAAATAAAAGCTTGTCAAAACGGCATCTTTCAATTATTTCACCGAACGATACTCCAATTTAGAACCAACCCTTTGATTTCTGCGTTTTAAAACAAAAAAAAAATCAAACAACCTCTTTTTTTCTTTTATAAAAAATAAAATCTAATCAAAACCGTACAAACGTTCAACCTCTTAACGTATCAATTTAAAAAAACAAAGGAGGGTCGCGACCGGATTTATCCGGTTCCGGTATTGTAGTCGATGGGGGGAAAAATAACCTTTTATTAATCGTGTATTTTAGTACATTTTAATTGTTAATTCGTTTCAGTAAAGTCTGTAGTTAATTTTAATGGGCGATAATCTTAGGAATCAGTAGGCGATGCTAGCAACCCAGCACCATTTTGATTCCCCTTACGCCCACAATCATGCTAAACGTGGCCTATGGGTCTTATCTTAGGCTCTGTCTACCCTGGGATAAAGACGTGATGTATGTATGTACTTACATACGTATAACGGGACTTTAAGTTATTCACACAAACAATTAAATCTTTCTTCTTAGTAATATTTTTATAAAATAGCTTTTACTCGCGGCTTCACTGGCGTACCTAACCTTTTTTTTTTTTCGGAGGAAAAATGCTGTTACGCACTACTATCGAGGGACTCTTCTCCTCTCACTGGCGTAACCCTCAGTTCACGGATATTACTAACTTTTTTCTTGTGTAAGGATCGATGGGGTAAACGATTCTTAACAAGAAAAACTCAAAATAGTTAAATTCTGGAAAAAATGGTCATGGGACTTTTTTTTGGAAAACGCCCTACAAACATCACTACATCACTTCACTATCACTATCACTATCACTTCACTATCACTACATATTATAAAACAAAGTCACCTTTTTTCTTGTCCTCAAGTCCGTATGTATGCTTATAATTTTCAAAACTACACAACGGATTTTGATGCGGTTTTTTTAAATAGATAAGAGTGATTCAAGAGGAAGGTTTATATGTATAATACATGCATAATATACCGTGCGAAGCCGGGGCGGGTCGCTAGTCTACTATAAACTAATAATAAATTCTCTGTATCTTCGTATGCCATAGTTGTTTGACATATTCTTACAGCCTGTAATTAAATGCACTAACACTCACATACTACACACACACACACACGCACACAAATTATGTCGGATTTTTATGTTAGTCCCTTATTGTTATAACTCTCTCTAGTCTCCGCGACACAGGCCCTGAGTCCAGTGCGGAGGCAGCCGAACAAACACGTTGTAACCTTTTGCATATCACTATCATCACTATCACTATCACTATCACTATCACTATAACTTCACTACATAGTATAAAATAAAGTCGCTTTCTCTGTCCCTATGTCCCTATGTATGCTTATATCTTCAAAACTACACCACGGATTTTGATGCGGTTTTTTTTAACAGATAGAGTGATTCAAGAGGAAGGTTTTTATGTATACTTCTACGCAGACGAAGTCGCGGGCAGAAGCTAGTTATAAATAAACAGTTTTTTACTTTACTTTTACTTTATGTAGCAGAATTCCGCTGATGTTAACATCAAAAATCTCCAATGAACAGCCCGTGCATTATACAAACAATGTTTTGTAGAATAATCTCTCCGAGAGCTCCTTTGTGAACGCATAGATGTTATCAAGAGCTTTGATGTTGATTTAATTGAGAGTTAAATCCAATTAATATATCTCGTAATTGTTATCTGAACTTCGCTTGTTTCGTAGAGATTAAAGGATTATTTCCAACAAACGGCGCGCGTACATCAGAGCATAGTGTCAACGTTTATTACCAGAGATCGGACAAATTTGCGTCATTGCTCGCAATAATGTGGACATGACTCAAAAATTAATCATTTAATTAATTTCTCGAAATAAAATTTGAACTCCCGGAGATAAAAATTTACACATGCATAAAATTATTAGCAAAATGTTAATTAAAGTGGCAGTTGTCGTTCTCGTAAATATTTTTATATAATAAAGAAATCATGATCCAATGAGATTAAAAAAAAAAAAAGAAATCATGATCCTGCTAGATATGATTTTTATTTCTGACAAAAAAGTTTTCTAGTTCTATAGGTATAAAACCTCCGTGGATATATTTATTCTTAATATATGTATTTTGACATATTTGATTAATTTTGCAGTCATGTCCACATTATTGCGAGCAATGACGCAAATTTTTCCGATCTCTGTTTATTACACAGTTAAAAATTTAGAAAACGCCTTTTTTTTTTTTTTTTTTTTTTTTTTTTTTATATGAATAGGACGGCAAACGAGCAAGTGGGTCACCTGATGGTAAGTGATCACCACTGCCCATAGACACCCGCAACCCCGGAGGGATTGCAGATGCGTTGCCAACCTAGAGGACTAAGATGAAATGCCTCTTGTGCCCGTAATTTCCCCGGCTGTCTTACTCTCCACACCGGAACACAGCAGTGCAAGCACTGCTACTTAGCGGCAGGATTAACGGCCTAACGCAAAATACATCGTGAAAAACATTATCTTTAAACTGCTGGACCGATTTTTATCAGACATGCCTAAGAACAACACAAGGAAACTGGGGCCCGTCTTTTAAAGCACACATCTGAAATACCATTCGAAAGTGGTGAAAAATTGTGCTGAATTTGAAAGTAGGGGCCCGGTTTTCGAAAGCACATCACTCGAAAGTTGGTATAAATCTTTTATTGAATCAGGCGTTACTTTGCGGAGGTCCATTTCAATGAACAAAAAATTTTACCTTGCTACTCCGCTACTCACGTGCGTGCACGTGCGTGGTATAAATCTGTTTATATCTTCTTCTGTTCATAGTATTTGGCATTTTAACGCAAACGCGTTCGACACGTATTTTGGGACCGAAAACTTACACCAAGCATACTAGGCATCGCGTACCATTAGGCTTGATTGCGGTCAAACGCAAGCCTATTCTACATTAAAAAAAACTGTTAGTAAGGGTGAGAGCCCTTCTGGCCTCTTTCTATTCTGTGGTTCCAGCACGGACCACCCGTTCACAAAGGTTATCTGCTTAGAATACCCGTATCGTATTGTATCTGTGGTGGCATTTTCAATTGTCCCCACGATCGGAACTCAACTCAAAACAACCATTAAATTCATCACAATAAACACCACATTCCATCGACGGCTCGCGGGACCAATGAATCTGATTTTCGGACGGTCTGTTCCAAATTTGAAATATTCATATTTGAAATGAATATTCATACGTATCCTGTTTACATTCAGCGTTCCAATTTCAAATATTCTGCATTTATTTATTTTTTGGCGGGAATTTTTTCGCTGATTGACAGGCGGCCATGTTTTATTTGCGCAACGGAGTCAACACACCGCTTTTTTCGTTCGGGTTTTTGTGCCATTCAAATTTGTTGTCATATTAAATTGTAAACGGTTGTAAATGCTATTGTTTAAATTTAAACGACGATATTTGTTTAAATGCAGCCCTTGTTCGGGCGTGACTTTTATTCAAATGCTAATTTGATGTCACTGATGCATGTCATAGACAACTTGTTTTTTCTTAACTCATTTGAAATAGAGACGTGCATGTTTACATCCTGTTATGATTCATAAAAAATTGCAATGTATTTTTTTATTGGAACCCTAATCTTTTAAAGCAAGCCAGTTAGGAATAATAAAGCGTCGTGCGACTTTAAATACAGGGGGCCGATTTTTGAAAGCACACGTGTGAAAATACCACTCGAAATTGGTGAAAAATTGTGCTGAATTTGAAATACGAGGAGGTTAGAAGATACTAACGGCTCTTATTAATCTTGTGAACTAGTCACAACTTTGATTAGAGCTGTAGTTTTGGAGATATAAGCTTTATACGACTTTCGAGTGATAATGTGCTTTCAAAAATCGGGCCCCAGCGCCCCCAATCACACGCTTATACCCAATAATGACGGTTTATTCGATACGAATTGCTATAAAAGCGAATATGTCGCCACCGTCTGTAATGAATTCAGTCACGTCACACCCCTAGCCTAGGGATGGGGTCAATCTGTAATTACAGTGTAGTGGAGTAGTGACGTAGTTATAAGATCAGTATATAATCAAGATGCATTATCCAATAAATCAGTATTTACCTACTCATCATTCGGCAGTTTCACTTGTTCTCTCATATAGCCTCCTTACATGGCGACCGTGACAGGACACGAACCTGCAATCTTCGGATGTTAAAATTATTCCAGAGCTAGCTGTTGCCCGCAACTTCGTCTGCACAGAATTCGTTTATCGCTATCCCGCAGGAATTAGGTACGCAATTTTCCGGGATAAAAAGTAGCCTATGTGTTATTCCAGACAGTAACAAAACCTTAAGGCCCCTTAGCATGATTAAGGGCGTATAGCTGGAAAGTGAATCCAAAATAGTAGCAACCCTAGCTGCATTGCCTAGCCGCATCGCCTATAACATGATTCCTAAGACTTTCGCCCATTACCTCGATGGGCTTTTACTACCTGCGCAGTTCTTTCTTTACTCCCAGACCAGCATGGAAGTTTAGTTTAGTTTCACAGATTAAACAATTAACACTAAGTATATGCAAATCCCAGTTCACCTCGTAGTGGGGTCAGAAGGGATAAGAACAAATAAACAAATCGACAATAATACTAAACTTTATTTAGAGCAAACTGAGCAAGAAATTTTGGTTAGCAAGTGAAAACACAAAACATTACTTCTATCCCTTCCCGTTTTAAGGTACTTACTCAAAAACATTTAGCCATTTAGCCTAACTAACCCGACCGCTAGAATGTTCCGGGACAATTTTAAGAGGCCTTGTGTTTGAGAGCCGCTGCCTCCCAGACCCCGGGGCGTCAGCTGCCGCGTTGTCGCGGTCAAGACGGACGGTAATTGATAACTCGCCAGGGGGCGCCACTGTTTTTACCATATCATCATCATCATCATCATCAGCCTATATACGCCCCACTGCTGCAGTGTGCAGATTTCCTCGCGATGTTTTCCTTCACGGAGCTCATGGTAAATTTCAAATGTAATATCGCACATAAATTACGAAAAACGAGGTGTGAGGGATTCGAACCCACGATCCTCTGCATGAGAGGGTACAGGTCAAACCACTAGGCTATCACGGCATTTTATTATTTGTAGTAATTATAGTTTTTGAATATACATGCTCCCTCAATCACGCTAGACGTGCCTTTAGGTCTTGTTACCCGGCGCTGTCTACCCCGTAATGGATAAAGACGTCATATATGTATGTATGTGTAATTATAAGTATCTTCTCTAAAATGGGTTCGGAAGCGGAAGACTCAACTTTTTAAAGTAGGTATCGATTTTGGTGTCATTATGTCGCTATAATAACACTGCTGTAATGCGGGTCATTACGTACGGTTTCTGAACGTGTTGTAGACATATGATATTTGTAGATAAAACCGTTAAAACGCCGTCGTTTCTTAAAAAAAAACTGAATAACGTCTTTTCCACACCTCGTTAACGTTAGCAATTCCAAATCGAAACTCAAATCGATTACAAGCCCGCGTTAAAAAGCGTTCCATATTCAAAATTGACAAACGGCGCAAACTTTCAAATATCGAATCTATCAATAACTGATTGGCTACGCCAATCGCCGGCCATTTGTCATTCGTTGCTCGAATTTGTTTTTTAAAACGGGCGCGAAGTTTTTTTTTGACGCTTGTCTATGGCAAATTGACACGTCACTAATAGTGAGGTGATGAATGGTCCGCGCGCGGGAACAGCATCTGTCAATTTTGTGCCGCGGATTTAATTATTTCGTTGTCACTGGCCGCTTCGACAGAAACATATATAGATACTAGCGGGCGCCCGCTCTCCAGAATTCGCTTACCGCTATCCTGCTGGAACTACACGGTTTTGCGGGTGGTAGGGCCTTGTGCAAGGTCCGTCCGGATCGCTACCACCATCTTACTCGCTAATCCTGCCGCTAAGTAGCAGTGCTTGCACTGCTGTGTTCCGGTGTGGAGAGTAAGACAGCCGGAGAAATTACGGGCACAAGAGGCATTTCATCTTAATCCTCTAGGTTGGCAACGCATCTGCAATCCCTCTGGGGTTGCGGGTGTCTATGGGCAGTGGTGATCACTTACCATCAGGTGACCCACTTGCTCGTTTGCCTTCCTATTCATATATAAAAAAAAAAAAAGCTATTCGATTGTCTGAGAAGCACATAATGTGAAAATACCACTCGAAAGTGGTGAAAAATTGTGCTGAATTTGAAATACGAGTAGCATAGAAGACAATCACAGCTCTCATTAATCTTGTGAACTAGTCAACACTTTGATTAGAGCTGTAGTTCTGAAGATATAAACAGATTTATACCGCTTTCGAGTGCCTATCGAGTGTGCTTTCAAAAATCGGGCCCCTTGTACCATATTTCGTCAATGGGTGTTGTGGCTTAGGCGTGAAAGCGTCAGACAGACAGATAGAGTTACTTTAGCATTTATAATATTAGGGGTTATGGAACTTGCTCACTCTAATCTTTTAAACAAGAAATAAGAAACGTTTATTGTTTAAAACCGTGTACAATAAAATTGTGATAACATGATTATTATAAGTTTCAAAAGTTTGTCAACAATACTTAGGTCATCATCATCTTCACTCACTGATAGGCACAGGCCTCCTCTCAGAACAAGAGGGCTTGGGCTGTAGCTTCCACGCGGACCCAGTGCGGTTTTGGAACCGTTGAATCACTTCGTAGGTGCTGGCAGGTTTCCTCGCGATGATTTTCTTCACCGAAAAGCTCATGGTACATTTCAAATGTAATTTCACACAAATTCCGAAAGATGGATTCGAACCCACAACCCTCTGCTTGGCCACAGGTCAAACCACTAGGCTACCACGGCTTTTTTATATTTAGGTACCTAGTTATTATTAGGTATAAATGATGTATATCTAAATTTTAATAATTCATCTTTCTCCTATTGCTCTTGGTGTGCCCGAATACATTATTTATTTATGTCAAGCCATGTACATACATATAAAGATGTTAACATTGTTCTAAGTCAGTCCATGACGCCCTGTCAGGGCACACAATCAAATTAAATATAAAAGGCAAAATCATTGCACACCCCAAACTCGCAAGCAAAAACTGTATTACAATAATAATCACGGTAATAAAAGAAAATGATGCATCAAATAATCGTCCATAATCCAAAGAATAACCCCAAAAAGTCAAAATCGATTACGCAATTCGTAAAACGAATTCCAACTGTTTTTTGGAAACTGTACACATTGTGGCGATGACGTTTGGCTTATTGATGGCTGTAAGGCGTGGCAGCCGCTGCCCGAGAAAAAAAAAGCGTTTCGCGGGATTGTCTATGGTTTATTTTTATTAATATCGAATCGAATGGTTTTGGAAATGGTTTCTAGTGTATTTTGCCAAGAGGTTTTTATATAATTAAGTAGAAAGTTTTGATTTATAAAACAAAGGGAAAACAAAAGCGTAAACTAGTAATTAAATTATAAGGAGAATAGGCTTGTAACGCTCCTTTATTTGATACAATACGCAATTGTCCAGTGGCGTGGCTTCAAGTATTTCAGAAGGCAAGCCGAAGGGAATTTAACCAGCCTTTTCCTCTAATTTTGCACAACAAATAGCCCAACTGCCCTAAAATAGGCAAGCCGGTGGGAACCGAGTTCTGTGCACGCCACGCCATTGCAATTGTCAGAAAAAAAACGTCTGTCCATGAAAATAACCAGTATAAAATTAAATCACACTGCCAACATTTTCCTTGGTAACAAGACCGATTTTTGAAAGCACATGGACTGAAATACTCTTCTTTATACATATACCAGCTTCTGCCCGCGACTTCGTCTGCGTAGAATTATACATAAAAACCTTCCTCTTGAATCACTCTATCTATCAAAAAAACCGCATCAAAATCCGTTGTGTAGTTTTGAAGATATAAGCATACATAGGGACATAGGGACAGAGAAAGTGACTTTGTTTTATAGGTAGGTACTATGTAGTGATGATACCTATATATAGTAGTATGTGTTTGTAGTATGTTCTGTGTAAAAATACCACTCGAAAGTGGTGAAAAATTGTGCAATTTAAAATACGAGTAGCTTAGAAGG
This sequence comes from Pandemis cinnamomeana, assembly GCA_932294345.1. Taxonomy (NCBI): domain Eukaryota; kingdom Metazoa; phylum Arthropoda; class Insecta; order Lepidoptera; family Tortricidae; genus Pandemis; species Pandemis cinnamomeana. The sequence goes on from OW028731.1 coordinate 5,890,086, forward strand.
CAACACAGCTCTCATTAATCTTGTGAACTAGTCACAACTTTGATTAGAGCTGTAGTTTTGGAGATATAAGCTTTATACACACGAGTGATGTGCTTTCGAAAATCGGGCCCCAGGGCTGTTAACTGGATTTTTATAAAAATAAACTTATTTTATTTACTCTGAATAAACTAACTTGTGGATGAAAGTCCGAACTTGGCGGTAAAGCAGTGTAGCCAGGGGCTCCCCGATTTGACATTTACCAATTACATAGCTGTCACGGCCATGCGTCAGCTGTCAAACAGTACGATCTAGTTTGCGCAGAACCCTCGGTAGTTTTGTGGAAAGTTGGCGTTTTAGGGGTTTATCGGACTTTTTAGTAGAATAGAAACTTTTAGGTTAGGTTTTCGTGTTTCGTGCCACGTTTAGCATGATTGTGGGCGTATAGGTGGAAAGGGGAATCGAAAAAGTGATAGGTCGCTAGCATCGCCTATAATTATGATTCCTAAGATTTTCGCTCATGGCCTTTTACCATCTGCGCAGGAAGAGAAGGAACTGGTATATTCTAGGTTTTTTCTTTGCTCCCAGACCAGCATGGATGGCCCTGCATATAATAAATACCTACCTACTAATATTATAAATGCGAAAGTAACTCTGTCTGTTACGTTTTCACGCCTAAACCGCTGGACCGATTTAGCTGAAATTTGATATACAAATAGTTTCGGTCCCGGGGAAGGATACAGCATAGTTTTTATCCCGGAAAATTGCATAGTTCCCGCGGGATAGCGATAAACAAATCCTGCGCGGGCGGAATCGCGAGCAACGGCTAGTATCATTATATTATGAAACGTTCCCTTATTTATTCCTACATTTTAATGAGACGAAACTTTAGCAATATTTCGCGAAGTCCAAAAGTTTGGCAACGTTTTAGAACTTGGCGGTATCTTTTACAAGCTTCGGAATATCTTATCTACAGAATAGTTTGTTTTCAGACAATCGTGTTTAATTTCCAAGTTTATGTGATCTCTGATTCGACAGAGGAATTAATACCTAGTTGTTTGTGTCACAAGGGAGCACAATTATGTATTTACGGCGAGGGCGCTACATTATTTACTTACTTCCTTTTACTTACTGTATCTATTGATAGTTTATTTAAAAAAAAAAATATATAATATATATATATTTTGCAAATAGACCGCCTAGGGCAGGGATGGCGAACCAATGGCACGCGTGCCAGTGTTGGCACGCTTCAAAATAATTCGGGCACGCCAATAATGGCAACATGGTCATATGATGGTAATATAACAACACACTTAAGACAACAAGGTCTGATGATAGGTCAGAGCCAAATATTACATTATTTGTGAAATAATGGCACGTCCACCGAAAAAGGTTCGCCACCCCTGGCCTAGGGCGTGTCTTTTTTGAAACTACCAGCGCATTCGGAAATACTAACATTGCCAAGAACGCACAAGAAATTGTCAGATTTTTTTAAACAATTAAATTCTATTTACCTTCTAATACTTTTTAATTCTAATTCTAATTCTAATAGGGCGATAGAGGTTGTTTGTTTGTGTGTTAGTCCGCAAAATAATGTTCCTATTTATCTCGAGAACGATTGGATCGATTTTATTTCCTTAGCGGTATTTCTTAGATAAGTGTTAAGGTGTTCGTCCGTTAGGGGGCGCTGCAATATACGCATATGTAAAAACAGAATGTTACATACACACATACATACACATACACAAGTCACGTCTTTATCCCTTACGGGGTATACAGAGCCTAAGGTGACAAGACCTACAGGCCGCGTTTAGCAAGGTTGTGGGCTTATGGAAAATGGAATCAAAATAGTGATGGGTTGCTAGCCGCATCACCTCTAACATGATTGAACAAAGACAACGTAATGTTCTAGTAATTCTTCCATGCTGATCTGGGAGTAAAGAAAAAACATAGAATTTACCGGTTGCTTCTCTGCCCGCGCAGATGGTAAGCCCATCGAGGGAATTGGGCGAAAGTCTTAGGAATCTTGTTATAGGCGCTGCTAGCAACCCATCACTATTATGATTCCCCTTTCCACCTATAGGCTCGCACAATTATGCTTACCATGGCCTTTAGGTGTTACCATAGGCTCTGTACCCCGTAAGGGATAAAGACGTGGTTTGTGTGTGTGTGTGTGTGTGTGTGTGAATATTCCCATTTATAAATATACAAAGAATTTGCAGCATCACTTTTCTGGGATAAGGTCTCCAAGTTAAGCACCATAAACATATTAAAGGTTTTGGTTGTCTGGTAGAGATCGCTATTAAGCGATAAGACCGCCTATTGTCTACTTTGTTCTTTGTTTCTGTATTTTGTACTGATTTGTGGTGTTCAATATATATATATTTTTTTATATGAATAGGAAGGCAAACGAGCAAGCGGGTCACCTGATGGTAAGTGATCACCACTGCCCACCAGCAACCCCGGAGGGATTGCAGATGCGTTGCCAACCTAGAGGACTAAGATGAAATGCCTCGTGTGCCCGTAATTTCCCCGGCTGTCTTACTCCACACCGGAACACAGCAGTGCAAGCACTGCTACTTAGCGGCAGGATTAGCGAGTAAGATTGTGGTAGCGATCCGGGCGGACCTTGCACAAGGCCCTACCACCCGCAAAAAGAGTATTTGTATTGTATTGTAAAGTTTCTTCCATGCTGGTCTGGGAGTAAAGAAAAAACATAGAATAAACCAGTTGCTTCTCTACCCGCGCAGGTGGTAAAAGCCCATCGAGGGAATGGGCGAAAATCATAGGAATCATGTTATAGGCGATGAGGCTAGCAACCCATCACTATTTTGATTTCATTTTTCACCTATACGCCCACAATCTTGCTAAATGTGGCCTGTAGCCCCTGTAGGTATCTGTTACCTTAGGCTCTGTCTACTCCGTAAGGGATAAAGACGTGATTTGTGTGTGTGTGTGTATTGTAAAGTTTTACCCTGATCTCCAGGTCAAGATATGGTTCCAAAACCGCCGCATGAAGTGGCGCAACTCCAAGGAGCGGGAGCTCCTGGCTTCCGGCGGCTCCCGGGAGCAGACGCTGCCCAACAAGAACAACCCTCACCCGGACCTGTCTGATGCTGAGGCTGACAAGAAACCCGCGCCTGATGACGAAGAGAAGTTCGCCACAGCTGCAGAGTTCCGAGGTAAGCCAGCAGTTGTCAGGCAATCGCAGACAGTTGCTACCCTGCGCAGTCGCTTGAAGGCGTATAGGCTACAAGCCCATGGAAAAAAATAATGTGAAATGAACCAGCGTGAATAACGCTTTTGGCTGTGTTTCAGAGTCATTTAGAAATTTAATTTCTAACGGTAAAACCGTAAAAGTAATTAAAAATTATCAAGGATATGAAAATTCTTGATTCATTTGATAGTTTCTTTCAACATGAAACTACCGTGAGACTTAATCATAATCACTATCATCATCACTACATAGTATAAAATAAAGTCGCTTTTTCTGTCCCTTTGTCCGTATGTATGCGTATATCTTCAAAACTACACAACGGATTTTAATGCGGTTTTTTTAATAGATAGAGTGATTCAAGAGGAAGGTTTATAATATGTATAATACATGCATAATATACCGTGCGAAGCCGGGGCGGGTCGCTAGTTACAAATAAACGGATAACTCATGAAATGAAATGATGATGACGAAAATGTTGAAAACGAGGGTAGTTGTACGCCGCTGTCAGTTGCGTCGAGCAGCCGCGCGAACAGAGCGCTGGCGCGCAGTGTTTCTTTTCGCTGCCACCGGGGCGAGCGCTCCGAGAGGAAGGACTACAAAATAGTCCGAAACATGTCGAGCATCACTCGACTTTTTATACGTGAGTTATCCGTTTATGTGTAATTATCATTTGATAGTAGCTAGTATTAAATAACAATGGGTGCAGTATCTACGCAGCATGAATGAATGTTAAACGTTTTGTTCTAGGATACGAAGACAAGATGGCGCCACCGTTCTACCGCGAAACTCCGCCATTTTCCAACATGGAGGACGGTGAAGATTTTGACAGCGATAGTGCCAGCGACGAAGAAATCAATGTGACCTGACCTGTTTGTCCGTAGATCTCTGTACATAGTGTAGTTTTAGTGATCCAGGCTTGGATCGTAGGAGTAAGGAATATGCTTTTACAATCGGGCGTTCGATTTTTGAAAGCATTACTCGAAAGTGGTGTAAATCTGTTTCTATCATCTAAACATTGAGAGCCGTATCTTCAAAGCTTCTTCTTAGTCCTGGCTTTTATCCCATTTTTATTTGGGGTCAGCCCTCCTAGTATTCCTGCGCCATATCAAACCATCGTGGGTTGTCTCCGATGCCGTATTGGTGATCTTTAGGTCGTTTTTTATGGTTTGTGTCCAGGTCATAGGTGGTCCTCGGCCTCGCTTTCCCTCCTCCATGGCGAGTACTCGCTTCGTCATGTTATCATCCTCGCGTCTCATGACGTGTCCGTACCAACGCGTATCTTCAAAGCTACTCGTGATTAAAATTCAGCACAGTTCACCACTTTCAGGTGGTATTTTCACACATGTGTTTTCAAAAATCGGGCCCCTGCACGGGTGGTGAAGCAGCAATTTTTTGCTCCCAGGGGCCCGATTTTTGAAAGCACATCACTCGAAAGTACCGCTCGAAAGTGGTATAAATCTGTTTGTATCTCCAAAACTACAGCTCTAATCGAAGTTTTGACTAGTTCGCAAGATTAATGAGAGTTGTGATTGTCTTCTATGCTACTCGTATTTCAAATTCAGCACAATTTTCAATCACTTTCGAGTGGTATTTTCACACATGTGCTTTCAAAAATCGGGCCCCAGACCAGCAGGGATGAGCGCTGGAATGGTATGGATAGGTTCGTTCTCTTACAAGTAATGTATAAAAAATGAGTGATCTCTAACCATGCTTTATGATGGTTTTCGATAAAAGATCCTTATTCCTATGATTTGAGCTAGCAATGGCATATTTAATGTGACTTTTTAAAAGGAATAAAATTGGTTTTACTACTTATTTTATATTTCTAAAGATATTGTACGCTGTTATATAAGTTTTATACAAAATACGTCTCAACGCGTTTGCGTTCCAATGTCATATAAGAGAACAGTTGCCGTTTTGATCCGCAAGTGGCGCTGCCAATTATTTTTTAGCAATCGAGACCTTCACGTGAACGCTTTTAAGACGTATTTTGTGGGAAAGACGTAAAACCAAACGCTCTGAAAACTACAACGTATGGAAATAGTCATGACTCGAAATAAAAAAATAAGACTTGAAAAATATAGGTAGGTGCAATGGGTAGTTTATTCGCACGAATCGAAAATAAGTCACATTAAAACTGTATCTACTTTTATAGTTTTGAAATTAAGATAAACAGTGTAATGTATAGTAGTTATTAAATAGAGCATTTCTGTCATTTTTAACTTAAATGCACGGTATATAATAATACAAATAATTTTGTAGAACCATAACAATTTTATAACCAAGCAAACTGAGCTAAGAAAACTAATGCACAGCCAAATTGCTGTATAAATTTCATTTATTTAGGGCCTGATTCACCCTCTGTTAAGTTCCAATTATCTTATGTGTCAGTTATCTATGATTCCGTCTCTATTTATTACTACGAAACAGACAGTGACGTCAATATATCGCTGCTTAAATACAAAAGCGACACATTTCAAAATCTGACACTTGCATTTGAAACCTTATAACTGCCGACTTTTGTTTTTAGATGCAATGGCGAATGATTTTGGAATGCGTCCGTTTTGTATTTAATCAACGATATATAACTGACACTTAAGATAACGGGTACTTAACAAAGAGTAGTGAAACAGGCCGTTAGTTTCGTAACCACTTGAGCCGTGATGTAAACGTGACTATTCCACGTTACAGTACTAAAACTAGATGTAACGGAGGCTTAGCGGTGGCGGAGCTGGAAGCGGAGGTGACGAGTGTCGCCTCCGCCGATGAAGGTTATCGGAGGCGGAGATGAAAGTGGATGTGGAGAAAATTGTATTCCATGGTTTATTGAACTCAACTGTTCTCGGCTTCATCTTAAAATAACCCAACAGATTCATCTATCTCTTACAGATTTTGACATCTAACTACTGACCCATTTGTATTGATCCTAAATTCGATTTTCGTTTGTTTCCTGCCGTTTCGCTCACACTAAAAGTCATATTTGAGTGACAAGGACGGGACGATACTTCGAAAATCAAATTTCGGTTCAACCTGAGCCTCTTGTAAGTTTTCGCATATAAAACGTCTCGAACGCGTTCACGTAAACGTCTCTACTATGGAAAAATTGGCAGCGCCACTTGCGGATCGAATCGGCAACACACTGTTCTCATAGTATTTGGCATTTTAACGCAAACGCGTTAGAGACGTATTTTGTGACCGAAAACTTACACTAAGCATACTGTTTTCAGTGAAGTCGCGCGTGGATGCGAAATTTTGTACAGCAAGGCGATAGTATACCCTAAAACTCATTTCTTTCGATGAACTGGGGACTGATTTTTGAATGCACATCACTCGAAAGTGGTATAAATCTGTTTATATCTCCAAAACTGCAGCTCTAATCAAAGTTGTGACTAGTTCACAAGATCAATGAGAGCTGTGATTGTCTTCTATGCTACTCCTATTTAAAATTCAGCACAATTTTTCACCACTTTCGAGTGGTATTTTCACACATGTGCTTTCAAAAATCGGGCCCCAGATCTTGCATGATGAAGCTTGAAGCCTTTCTCTGTGGCGCCATCTATTAACTGTGTCCTGTAAATGTAAGTTGCGACAAGATAGTAAATTAAGCTGCCAAATTACTGAATGAATCTAGGGGCTATTCCAAAATTCAAAATTGGAAGTTTGTATCATACCACTCCTTCTCTTCTTTTGTTCTTCTTCTTTGAATTTTTAACTTCTTTGGCGCTATTCAGAAAGGGTCACGTCATCTGATAGCGACATCTATCGATCAAGATACAAAACATTTACTTTATCTACTAACATCGTGAATCGTGATCAAGCCGTGATAATATATGAATATTATGTTTAATTCTACATCACTTTTGTTATACGTAGCAAAATTGTAATTTAGATTTAAGTTAATTTATAAAGAGATATTAACCAAAAGAGTGGAAAAATACAATTTTTGCTGTAATCTGAATGGCCAGTCCAAGATCAAGCAACTATGGGTGCCGGGTAACGGATAAACATACTTATATAATGTAAATAAATACATACAACATCCATGACTCGGGCATAAACATTCGTATTCATCATACAGCCATTTTTTTTTAACGTAGTTAAAGCCAATCTTTATGGATGCCCTGCACGGGGATACCTAGGGTTATGTGGGACTCCCAAAGGGGTATACCCGAACTAAAAACTCTCCGGCGTTGCCTCAATCCGGTGTGATGGGGACGCAGTGGGATGCCACTAGGGTTTCACCACAGACGCCCCCCTGGTGGCCCCGGCGCCCGCAAGGACCGCGCCAAGGGGAGGGCCCGTACGCTGGGCCCATCTTCCCTTAGACTTTAGACAATGAAACCGTGCAATGCAGGTAGGTTCATCATACAGCCTGCCCCTGCCGGGACTCGAAACCGGGACCTCTAGCTTCATAGAGTCACTAACCACTGGGCTACCCGGTCGTATTTGCATGAAATAACACGTTGTTCTAGCAAAGGGGCGAGGCATTGTGTGCCACCTGTCTGTCAGTCCCTATGTATGCTTAGATCTTTAAAACTACGCAACGGATTTTAATGCGGATTTTTAATAGATAGTGATTCAAGAGGAAGGCAACGTATAATTCTACGCAGACGAAGTCGCGGGCAGAAGCTAGTAGATAATTAAACTCGCTCGTTATTAAAAAAGTACATACATACATAAACCACGTCTTTATCCCTTACGGGGTAGACAGTTATTAAAAAAGTAATTATATGATAATAATCCTAATAGTTTGAATAGCTTTGGTTCATGAAACGGATGATGGAACAACAAAACATCAGTCAAAAGAAAAACTAGTCATTAAATTCTTAAAACCCGTATTACCACTCTTTTGGTTGATTCCTCTGTGTATAGACCAGAAAAGCAATCGAACGATAATAGATTTAATTTTTACTTTATTTAACCTTTTCGCCGTCACGTCAAATACAAGAGACGTCGCCCATACGCCAGACTTCTTTATTGCGATGCCTTAAGTCGAACCTAAACCCAATTGGACGAAGGTTGCTTTTGCATTGAAGTAATGGACGTATAGGTCGTTGGCGTTGAACCTTTGGTGCTGGTATGTGACGTTAGCGTCGAAAAGGTTAAGAGGCGGTGTATACAGGGTGTCTTAAAATTGTACCGGAATATTGCAGCAGGTTAGATTAGTTTGATTAAATTAGCCTTGCAAATGTTTTTTCGGTTTTTGAATCATACCTACTCGACAAATGTGTCTGTGTGTGTGGCTCACACCATCTTAAATATTGTATGTGTGTACTCATATTGTATGTAGTGTGTATGTATCAGTGGCATGACGTCCATAAATATAAAATAAAAATAAGTTTTTATTTTTGCAAATTGGCCGCCAAGGGCTCTTTTACGTTTTTTAACTACCAGCGCATTCGGAAAGACCATTGCCAAGTATGCGCCGCAAGAAACTTGGCAGAAAGTCATTTTTTGGAAATAAAATACAGTAAGAATACTTAAATTCTACTTAAATTAAATACAATTATAAAAGAGCCTTAAATTATATTAATCTATAGTAGAGATGTATAAAGTCTCTACTTGTCAAAGTAAAACAAAGTAGATATAGAAAAAAAGGCTTGCCTATTTTAAGGCAGTTGGGCACTCTTATTGTGCAGAATTAGAGGAAAAAGCTAGTTAAATTCCCTTCGGCTTGCCTTCTGATATACTAGACCTCACGCCACTGGTATGTATGCATGTGTGTAATGATATTTAGTAGTTTTATTCTGACTTTCACTGTCTCTATCTCTCTATTCTATCTCTATTCTGGCTTTCACATTTACTTACTTACGAATGTTTTCATACATTGACAGATGTTCAAGATGAAGCGTCGAGGGTAGAACTAAATTTTGAATTAAAAATTTAAATGAAAAATCTTTCAATTCAAACAGATGACGCTTAGCGACCAAAAATCGCATAACAAAGATCACGTGACAGCTAGTAACAATTAGAAAAATTCGAAGACTACCCACCTGCTATGGCCGGATGTAGGGGTCACGCGTCACGGAATGACGAGGACCCGGGCTCGATTCCCGGCCATAGCTTTACTTTTTAGATTTTTATGTTCTAATTTTCACTGACATTTAGATTTTTTTTTAATCTTTGTTGTCTTCAGTCTAACTAACCCAACCACGAACTGAAATACTCCGGAAAAAATTAAGAAACCTTGTAGAAGACCATCAGGACGTTTGATTGTTCTGGCCCCTGTTCAACCAATACGACAATCGTCGGTCACAATTGACAATTCTCTTTACATTACAAACTTGACGGGAATCTCCGCCAGTTGGCTTCATATTGAATACGCATTGTATTTCGAATTGACAATGATCACCGACAATTGTCAAGTTGGTGAAATATGGGCCTAGTGCCCGTTTTTTGAAAGCACATCACTCGAAAGTGGTATAAATCTGTTTAAATCTCCAAAACTACAGCTCTAATCAAAGCTTTGACTAGTTCACAAGATTAATGAGAGCTGTGATTGTCTTCACATAATACCATTCGAAAGTGGTAAAAAATTGTGCTGAATTCGAAATACGAGTAGCATAGAAGACAATCACAGCTCTCATTAATCTTGTGAACTAGTCAAAACTTTGATTAGAGCTGTAGTTTTGGAGATATAAGCTGATTTATACCACTTTCGAGAGATGTTTCCAAAAATCGGGCCCCTGGTCGATTATTTGTAATTTAATACGAAGCACCAAATGTACATAGTAGTATATAACCCAGTGATCTCTTCGGTAAATAAGTAAGCTTTGGACTCAGTTATGTAATAAATAATAATGTCATAATAATAGTTATGTGTAATTAAATATGGTAAAAAAGTATTTTCTGTTCTTATTCATTCCCGCTTTCGCTAAAGAGCGTTTTTCCAAAAAAAAGTCCACGTAAACATTTTTTCAAAAATGTAACTGTATATAAAATAAGTGTCCCAGATTTTACTATTTTTTTTTCCTGTTCGCCACGTTCCATGCACAATTAATATATATTAAAAAGTGACGTACTGAAATATTAATTTTGGGACACATTTTTTCTTGTATAACTATCGATAGGTTAAACGATTCTGAGTAAGCAACAACCAAAATATTTAAATTCTGAAAAAAAAAAATCATGAAGACTTTTTTTTGGAAAACGCTCTTATACAAAACCTAACCTAAAATTTCACTTTTAATACTTGACTGTATCTTTGTTGACTTTCAATGTCATCTATCCTTTTTTTATGGTGTGGATAATGCGCCTCATGCATCCGCCCGGTACGGGGTTACCGGGGTATGTGAGGCTCTAGCAACGGCAGGCATGCCCGCTAAAAACCACACGGATTCCCCATTCTGTCGTATGCAAGGCGTTACGGGCGCACTCGGTGTCACTGTCTATCCTGTATTATGTATACCAAATTTCACCAACCAACCGATGAAGAATTCGAGCTGTCCTACGAACACGGTCCAGGGGCCCAATTTTTTAAAGCACATGTGTGAAAATACCACTCGAAAGTGGTGAAAAATTGTGCTGAATTTAAAATACGAGTAGCTTATATACTTATGGCTCTCATTAATACAATACAATACAATACAAATACTCTTTATTGAACACCACAAATCAGTACAAAACAATACAGAAACAAAGAACAAAATAGACAATAGGCGGTCTTACCGCTAATCTAATCATTAATCTTGTGAACTATTCAAAAACTTGATTAGAACTGCAGTTTTGAAGATATAAGCTGATTTATACCACTTACGAGTGGTATTTTCACACATGTGCTTTAAAAAATCGGGCCCCTGGCTAGATGACCATTTTACTGCAAGATTATTGTATTTTCACTGGATTTGCTATCAATGAACATTGGAAGTGGATCGAAATTGATAAAACAGAATGGGACAGGTGATAATAAATACAAAAACTGCTATATATACCTACATACAATATTTTGACAAAGTTGGAGGTGTTTCCGAATTCTCGAAACATTATACACACACACACACACACACACACACACACACACAAATCACGTCTTTATCCCTTACGGCGTAGACAGAGCCTAAGGTAACAGGCCACATTTAGCAAGATTGTGGGCTCATAGGTGGAAAATGGAATCAAAATAGTGATGGGTTGGGTGGGTGATGGGCTAGTGATGGGGAAACATTATACTTATAAATATATGTGTGTAGGACCTCAAAAAACAATCAATGGCGGTGGATGTCAATACCAGTGGGTAAGGTAAGAAAATACAGCTTTTAAATTACATAGAAAACTATATTTCAAATAAGAAAATTACTATAAGTACAAATACCTTATTTACCTACACATTATTTTCCGTTTTTCCCCTCTCATTCTTACATTGTGATCTGAAAATAAAACGCCATATGTCATATTTCTAGTGAAGCTGTAATTTTAGTCTATTCAGTTTTAATAGAGTTGATATTTCACATAGAACTGAGACGAAATAAATAATCAAAAAATATTTTACAAAATGGACACCAAGGCCTCCTTAAGGGTATCACACCAAGCGATCGATGTCATCGACCAACATCGACCGATTACGATCGATTAGTGTGGTAGCTTTGGCTGGCGATTTTTGAAAGTACCACTCGAAAGTGGTCTAAATCAGCTTATATCTACAAAACTACAGCTCTAATCAAAGTTTTGACTAGTTCACAAGATTAATGAGAGCTGTGATTGTCTTCTAAGCTACTCGTATTTCGAATTCAGCTCAATTATTCACCACTTCCGAGTGGTATTTTCACATGTGCTTTCAAAAATTGGGCCCTAGTCCTTTTTGGGTTAATTCGTTACAGAAAAATGAATGTACTTACAGAATCAAAACTTCCCTTTCTTCATTTCGCAATAATACACATACAACCCATACATAATCAGAGCCATGATACCCAAATCCATTTTGGTAGGTAAACCTTCAAAATTCCAACTTTACGTATGTTCAATGTCCGAAACACCAACAGTGGTTTCCACAATTTTCGTCCGCTATCCGCAGGAACTTCAGTTTCCAGGATATAAGTATTTATCCTTTCAATGGTTTTACCGTGAAGCGATACACTTTTACTCGAATATTTACAAATGTGTACACCAATATAATATATGTCGATAAACCTCTTACCAGTACGAGAATGAAAATAAAGCAGGTCAGAACGCGTGGTTATATTAAGATGACATAATTAGTGATGTGCGGTCGCTGGAAATGCATCTAGATTACGGATTACGGATCCAGGGGCCCGATTTTTTAAAGCACATTACTCGAAAGTGGTATAAATCTGTTTATATATTCAAAACTACAGCTCTAGTTTTTGACCAGTTCACCAGATTAATGAGAGCCGTATCTTCTAAGCTACTCGTATTTCAAATTCAGCACAATTTTTCACCACTTTTGAGTGGTATTTTCACACATGTGCTTTCAAAAGTCGGGCCCCTGAAATTGAAATACGAGTAGCTTAGAAGATACTGGAGGCTCTCATTAATCTTGCGAACTAGTCAAAACTTTGATTAGAGCTGTAGTTTTGGAGATATATAAGCTGATTTATAACACATGGTGTCTTTTGTCAATTTGGTGCTAATCGAAAGTGAGTTCATTTTTTTGTTCCGAATTCACGCTTCAACTACTGAACTGATTGCCATGAAATTTTGCATACATCGTTTAGAAGTCTAGAATAAATAACAGGATTGTGTTCTATCTGAAACTTGTATAGTTCCGTATGTACATATTTTTTATTCCGCAGACGACAAAGTAAGTATTACATATTTAGGATAGGTACACATTATGGCATATTATTAAATTTAGATTTAGTAAAATACATACATACAAAAATCACGTCTTTCTTTACGGGGTAGACCGAGCCTAAGGTGACAAGATCCAAAGGCCACGCTTAGCATGATTGTGGGCGTATAGGTGGAAAGGGGAATCAAAATAGTGATGGGTAGCTAGCCGCATCGCCTATATGATTCCTATGCCCATTCCCTCGATGGGTTTTTACCATCTGGGGAGGAGAAGCAACTGGTACATTCTATGTTTTTTCTTTACTCCACCAGCATGGAAGTAAAAAAATCGGATACGTATTTGTTCTTCTCTCGGATATAATGGTACATCACTAGTTATAATAACAAACTTATTGTTTATTTAAAGCGTCAATTGTCTGAAAGAATGACTTCATCCGTTTTGTTCTCGATTTATTTTTGTAAACTGTGTTTCAATCAATGGACGAAAACAGTTATAAGTTATTATTTAATAGAGACAGCAGTATAACACACACACAAATCACGTCTTTATCCCTTACGGGGTAGACAGAGCGTAAGGTAACAAAACCTACGGGCCGCGTTTAGCAAGACCGTGGGCGTCTGGGTGTATAGGTGGGTAGTGGAATCAAAATAGTGATGGGTTGCTAGCATCGCCTTTAAAATGATTCCAATGATTTTCGCATATTCCCCTCAATAGGCTTTTACCATCTGCGGGAAGAGAAGCAACTGGTACATTCAATGTTTTTTCTTTGCTCCCAGACCAGCATGGAAGGAACCTAAGTTATGAAATAAATAACAAAATGAATGACCCCATACTGCCTACAGTTTGCTTAGGAGCAGAGTTCTGCTAACACTGGTTTATATTTACTTGCCAAATTTACACCGAATTTTTGGTGCGCGTATCCGATTCTTGGCAGTTTTTTTTTATTTGTCGATATATTGTTGACACGTCTCAAACTCTACAAAGTATATGTTTAACGCGTGTTTCTGACACCACTAGATTAAATGCAGGCGAAGGGGAGAATGCAGTTCACGTAATAGTAGGGAACGAAACATAGATGGCAGCACTGTATCGACAAAAGAGATATCACTTGAACGACCGAAAAAACTTTCCAGGGGGGCGATTTTTTAAAGCGCATCACTCGAACGTGGTATAAATAAGCTCTAATTAAAGCTTTGACTAGTTCACAAGATTAATGAGAGCTGTGATTGTCTTCTATGCTACTCGTATTTCAACTTCAGCACAATTTTTAACCACTTTCCAATCGTATAGATTTTATTTCAATTATTATTATTTTCTTTTTTATATGTGCTCATGATCTTTTTGTGAATCATTTTACATACATACACACACAAATCACGTCTTTATCCCTTACGGGGTAGACAGAGCCTAAGGTAACAGGTACCTACAAGCTACATTTAGCAAGATTTGCCATTTTATTTAGTTTTATTTTCATTTTTATTTTGTTTTAATTGAATTTCAATTATTATTATTAAGTATTATTTCTTCTTTTTATTCCAATTGACGATCTTTTTGTGAATTACTTATATTTGACATTTTAAATCTATCTATCTATATTTCAACGTAAGTTTATGGAATGACAGATTTTTCAATCCCTTTCCCATCGTGGTTTAGTATCTTTAATCGAAACAGCTGATGTACCATAATAGTACTACAATAATACGAATATTATTAAAAATCAAAAGGAACACAAACAAAAAGGAATGACCCACAAAAATCGTCAATAAAAAGCAAACGCCTCTTTCATTCAGCCCTCAGTGCTGCCAACGGAAAAAGAATAAAAGAATAAACAATATATTTTTTTAAAAGGCGAGGCAATGGGCAGTGGGCGGCGGTGGTATAAATATAAAGGTGTGAACACACGTCAACGGCAGAGGCCGTTATGTTGTCACCTCGTGTGGGGGCGTCTTTAGGTAATTTTAGAAAATGAAAACGTATAACGATGTGATTTTAAATTAAACAAATGAAAAGGCAGTTTAACAGAAATTTTATATTCATCATCGTCATCATCATCATTATTATTAGTAGGTACCTAGTATGCTAGCATCGCCTATAACATGAACCCTGCGCGGGACGAGAAGCAACTGGTACATTCTATGTTTTCCTTTGCTAGATTTTTGAAAGCACATCACTCGAAAGTACCGCTCGAAAGTGGTATAAATCTGTGGGCTTTAAAACTACAGCTCTAATCAAATTTTTGACTAGTTCACAAGATTAATGAGAGCCGTAATTATCTTTGCTACTCCTAATTTTAAATTCAGCACAATTTTTCACCACTTTCGAGTGGTATTTTCACATATGTGCTTTCAAAAATCGGGCCCCAGCTTGGAAGTAAAACTAAACTAAGTAAACTTTAATCGCATGCAAAGCGATCAAAGGTCTGCTACTGACGTATGCAACTAAAGGGCTGGTATCTTTGCCTTGAACATCAAAAGAGAATGCTTTTGAACACGGTCGATCGACAAACCATAGGCAGAGATAAAAATAAATATTTACTCACATTGAAAAACCAAAAATTCACATTTCTATCTATAGGTAGAGACCTAGGGGCCCGATTTTTGAAACCACATGTAAAAATACCACTTGAAAGTGGTGAAAAATTGTGCTGAATTTGAAATACGAGTAGCTTAGAAGATATTTTCGGCACTCATTCTTGTGAACTAGTCAAAACTTAGATTAGAGCTGTAGTTTTAAAGCCATAAACAGATTTATACCACTGTCGAGTGGACACACATGTGCTTTCAAAAATCGGGCCCTTGAACTGAGCCGGGACTGAATCGCATTAAGACATGGCAAGGCCGCAGAATGGAAGTTAAATACCAACTTTGATGTTTTTTTTTTTAATTTTTTTATTGAGCATTGGCTACGAGGGCCATCAGCTTACACATCATAACAATATAAAATTAAATGAAGGATATAAAAACTCTTATAAAACATGAAATGGAGAACTAAAATAAAAACAAACTAAACAATCACTAACTTAAAATTAAAAGTACAACAGAGAATGATGTAACAAAGAATATTTACAATGGACCAGAAGTATTTTGAACAAAATCAAAGAAACTATATAAATCCTTCTGCGTTAAAAGTTCCTGTACATTAAAAGGAAAATCTTTATATTTTACTAGCGACCCGCCCCGACTTCGCACGGTATATTATGCATGTATTATACATATAAACCTTCCTCTTGAATCACTCTATCTATTAAAAAAAACCGCATCAGAATCCGTTGTGTAGTTTTGAAGATATAAGCATACATAGGGACATAGGGACACGGGGACAGAGAAAGCGACTTTATTTTATACTATGTAGTGATGATAGTGATAGTGAAGTTTTCTTTACAGACGGCAATAAATAGTAATCGTTGTAGGTTAAATACCAACTTTGATGATCAAAAATCACAGATTAAACAAATCGATGTCAACCAGATGGCGCCACGCGCGCGGCACGCTCCCGCCAAAACTAACGTCAAATGCACTCGGTCCGAACGTATGTCATTACATTGGCTGCGTTCAAGATTGCGAGGGGGACAAGCTGTTTATTTTATAGCTCTTATTTTATTGTCTATTAGTGTTAAAAGGTTTTAGTTGCGTTGTCTGTTTGGCTACTCACCGAAGAAATAGGCCAAAATTTAGGAATCATGGTATAGGCCAGGGGTCGGCAACCTTTTGAGTCGGAAGAGCCAAAAATTACAATTTACAAAATTTCAAGTTTTTAAAGAGCCACAAAATTTTTTCTCGCCAACAATAAATAGCCTCAATACTTTCATAAAGTTTGTTGATAAAAAAAAGTAATCTATTTATAGTGTAATATAATATTTGCGAATGGAACTAAAGAGCCGCAGCCTCACATCCAAAGAGCCGCATGTGGCTCGCGAGCCGCAGGTTGCCGACCCCTGGTATAGGCGATGCTAGCATCATCACTAGGTCTTGTTGCCTTAGGCTCTGTCTAGCCTGTGCGTCGCGGCGACACCGAGTGCCGTAACGCCTCACATACGACTGAATAGGGAATCCGTGTGGTTTTTAGCGGGTATGCCTGCCGTAGCGAGAGCCCCACATACCCCCGGTAAACCCGGACCGAGCGGATGCATAAGGCGCATTTTCCAAACCATAAAAAAAGGTTTTGTCTACCCCGTAACGGATAAAGACTTGATACATACATAGTATACATACATATATCAAGTTTTTATCCCTGACGGGGTAGACAGAGCCCAAGGTAACAAAACCTTAAGGCCACGTTTAGAATGATTAAGGGCGTATAGCTGGAAAGGGAAATCAAAATAGTGATGGGTTGCTAGCTGCATCGCCTATAAATTCCTAAGTCTTTCGCCCATTCCCTCGATGGGCTTTTACCGTCGCGGGAAGAGAAGCAACTGGTAAAATCTATAATTTTGCTTTACTCCCAGACCAGCATGGAAGGAATCTCGGTCACATTAAACGTAAAGACGTGATTTATACATGTATGTGAAAGTGAAAGCTCATGGTAAATTTCTAATGTAATGTAATATCGCAAGTAAATTCGGAAAAACTAGGTGCGAACCAGGGGCCCGATTTTTGAAAACACACGTGTGAAAATACCACTCGAAAGTGGTGAAAAATTGTGCTGAATTTGAAATACGAGTAGCTTCGAAGTTTAGAAGACAACACAGCTCTCATTAATCTTGTGAACTAGTCAAAACTTTGATTAGATCTGTAGTTTTGGAGATATAAGCTGATTTATACCACTTTCGAGTGATGTGCTTAATATATATTAATATATATTCTAAACTAGTATTAATATATATTCTAAACTAGTATTAATATATATTCTAAACTAGCTGACCCGGCGAACTTTGTTCCGCCTTAAATTTGAAAAATTCCAGTGGTTTGGGCTGTGCTATCCCGCGGGAACTATGCAATTTTCCGGGATAAAAACTATCCTATGTCCTTTCCCGGAACTTAAACTATCTGTATACCAAATTTCAACTAAATCGGCCCAGCGGTTTAAGCGTGAAAAGGTAACAGACAGACAGACAGACAGACAGAGTTACTTTCGCATTTATAATATTAGTAAGGATAAGGAAGTAAGGATTGCACCACCTCCTCAGATCTGTTCTGTTCTCCAGTCCATTATGGTTGCCTGGTAGAGATCGCTCTGTAGCGATAAGGCCGCCTATTGTTACCTTGTAATATTCTGTATACCTTTTTTATGTTTTGGTTGTTATATGTGGTGTTCAATAAAGAGTTATTGTATAGTATTGTATTGTATTGTGCTTTCAAAAATCGGGCTCCACGACCCTCATTTATATTATTAGTATATGTGACAAATCACGTTGGAAAACAGTTTTCCGAGAACAGAGTAGCCCGTATCACCGCTAACTCTAATACTTTCTCAACCCTCAACTAAATCAGATTGCATGCCCCCTTCGCCTTTGCCGCTAAACTGTCCCACACATCTGTCACCTAATCGCGTTGACTAATTCAAAAACAATGCTGTCTCCCTCTAACAAAGTGCCCTCCTTGTTACGCTTAATATTATTTAGTAAATCAAAAATTTAAGATGTAGGTTTTTTCGTAAAGTGTATATGAGTCGCGTCGCGCGCGAGGTAGATTGACGTCTTTTTCTTGCTGTTCGTTTTAGAAAGAGACGGGTAATCTGTGTAGCTGCTAGCTGAGCTGGTCTGGGAGTAAAGAAAAAAACCTAGAATGTATCAGGGGCCCGATTTTTGAAAGCACATCACTCAAAAGCACCACTCGAAAGTGATACAATTCTGTTTATAACTCCAAAACTTCAGCTCTAATCAAAGTTTTGACTAGTTCACAATATTAATGAGCGCTGTGATTGTGTTCTATGCTACTCGTATTTCAAATTCAGCACAATTTTTCACCACTTTCAAATGGTATTTTCACACAATATGTGCTTTCAAAAATCGGGCCCCAGACAGCAAAAGCCCGTCGAGGGAATGGGCGATCTTAGGAATCATGTTATAGGCGACGCTAGCAACCCATCACTGTTTTGATTCGCCTTTCCACCTAAGCTCACAATCATGCTAAACGTGGCCTTGCTCATGTTACCTTAGGCTCTGTCTATTCCCATTACCCACCTGCATTGCACTGTCCCATTGTCTAAGGGAACACGGGCCCAGCGTTCGGGCCTCCCCTTGGCGCGGTCCTGGTGAAAGCCGGGGCCACCGGGGGGGCGACTGTGGTGAAACCCTAGTGGCATCCCACTGCGTCCCCATCACACCGGATTGAGGCAACGCCGGAGAGTTTTTAGTTCGGGTATACCCCTTCGGGAGTCCCACATAACCCTAGGCATCACCGTACTTTTTTTTTTTTAACGTGTGGAAAATGCGCCTTATGCATTCCCGCGCTCGGGGCAGCAACGGGGGTATGACGGGCTCTCCAGCTCGCCGCTGCCTTCCCTATGGAAGGAGGGGAGAGGCCTACCGTCTAAAAACACACACGTTCCCTCCTGGCCATGAACTGTTGGCGTTGCGGGAGCACTATGGTGTCACCGCGATAGGCATCCCCGTACCTAGGGCATCCATAAAGATTTTCTCTCCGTTAAAAAATGCTCTATCTCGTAAGGGATAAAGACTTGATTATTACGAAGGTATTGTATTGTGTGTTTAAAGAATTATGATTTCTTACGCAGTCCACTTCAAACAAAGTAGAACTAATACGGCTTAAACCAATAAACTGAGTGTTAACGCATGAAAACAAACTTATAAATTAACAAATGACACGCGCCGGCCGCGTGGCGCGTCATATGGTGTGCGAGGGAGACAAATAAGAGGGAACGAGACGGCATCGTTTTTGAAAAACGTACGGGGGAGGATTAGGAACCACAGATAAGCAGCAGATCATTTTGTGAAAGGTACAATTGTGCGATCTTTTCACGAATCATGTCTACCCTTACGGGTTAGACAGGCTAAAGTAACAAGCCCTAAAGGCCACGTTTAGCATGATTGTGGGCGTATAGGTGGAAGGAATCAAAATAGTGATGGGTCGCTTGCATCGCTTGTAACATGATTCCTAAGATTTACGCCCATTCCCTTGATGGCTTTTTATCATTTTATAGTTACATTCTGGAAAAAATGATCCTTTGAGGCCCGATTTTTGAAAGCACATCACTCGAAAGTGAAATAATCTTATATCTCCAAAACTACAGCTCTAATCAAAGTTTTGACTAGTTCACAAGATTAATGAGAGCTGTGATTGTCTATGCTACTCGTATTTCAAATTCAGCACAATTTTTCACCATTTTCGAGTGGTATTTTCACACATGTGCTTTCAAAAATCGGGTCCCTGTACCTTCTGTGGCCTTAATCGTATGCTTGTATACCAAAACAAACGTTTTGTCTGTCGATCTATCCTCCCTACAAAATTCACTAACAACCAAACAAGCCGAACATGTTTGCTGAACACTTTGCGGTATCGGGTAGCAAATGGAATGATTGATGCGAACTGGACCCTGTATTATATTTACTTGTGTATCAGATATACGAGTGCTTACCACAGGACATCGGATACTGCGTAAGATGTAACATCATTACAAACAGCGTGGATTTGGAGTAAGGGCGAATCTTATCAGCGATAAGTAAGTAACTTACTTCTCCCAGCGAATTTCTCTGGCTGTACAGAGAGGTAATGCCGCCAGTGTGTTGGGGTCTACGCCGCAGGAGGGCCTTTTAGACGGAGTTTTCTTTTTATAGTTAGGTATATTTAGTTAGTTTTAAGTATTGTATATTTAGTTAACTTTTAAATCTTATAAATATATTTGTTTTTTTAATAAATGTTGCAATAAACTTTCCTACAAACTATTAAAAACTGAATAACAGTAAAGAACACTAAAACTAGGAAAGTTGATTTAAAGTAAAGTAAGTAACTTAGTAAATGCTTTATTGTACGAACAAATATAAAGAAACAGAGAGATTGAATATATGCACAAAGGCGAACTTATCCCTATAAGGGATCGACCAGTTAATTTTAGAGTAAATGAGAGGAGCATTAAACGAGGGACCGACAAAGTGTAAGTTTAAAATTCTAGATAGTGAAAGCCACAATAGAGCGCACAACATGTCTAAGTACAATAAACAAAACATAAAATAAACTTCTAAATATCATTACACACATGATACATACAGACTACATACAATATGAGTTAAGTTTAGGTCCGAAAGAGTTAATTAAGTTACCTCTTATTCATACATACACAAATCACGTCTATATGCCTTTGGGGTAGATAGAGCCTGAGGTAACAAGACTTAAAGGCCACGCTTAGTATAGTTATCCACGCTGTATAGGTAAGTAAATATAAATAATCTTACGAAGAAGGTTTGACATCCATATTCTAAGAGCAAAATGTTCGATACTTTTTAATTCATTAAGAAAAACATTTAAAAATCAATTTGTCATTTTATTTCCTCTGAGTTTATTAATTAAATATATTAAGTATTGTTTTGTATTCGACATTGACGATCTCAACATAAACCATTGTATCAAACTCGTTTATACAGTAATTTTGTGCTGAGAGAATAAATAAACTAAACTAACTAAACTATGCGTTGTATACAAGTATTATAAAATATATATGTCAAATCATCTCTGTGAAATGGTTTGTAAAAAGTGTTAAAGTTACAAAAAACACGTAATAATCACGAATTTAATTCAGACAGACTTTTAACTTGCGTTTCCCACGCCTCCACGTGCATGCCACTTTAAAAAGCAACATTCTCGCAAGATTAAAAAAAAGTTAATCCAAAAGGCCACACGCAGTCGGAAAAAAAACTATAAACACAGCTCACCCCTTCGAATTAAAAAAGTAAAAAAATCACGCGTGAACGCACCCGAAAGACACAATTGTCAATTGTACAAGATGGCGTCCTAATTTGACGTTTGGAAACGCGCGAATCCCATTGTCGAGTAATTTATCGGCGTCGCGATGACAAAATACGTTTTATTAATGATGTTTTGAATTTCTTTGTACTTTTACTGCCATAAATAATTCCTTTATATTTACGCTACAGTTGATTTTTGAGTTAATGTTTACAAATGACTTTTGGTAATTGTTCCGGCCCGGTTTTAAGTTTTTTTGACGGCTCAATTTAATATTGTTACACACTAAACTTGAGAACGATCGTTAATTATAGAAATTAATTTTGCTTTGCATTTAGCGATGTATTTATAGGAGTAGGTACTAATAGCTTTTGCTCGTGACTTTTTCCTGTTCAAAATTGAGCTTTTAAAAAACAATTTTTCTATTTTAAACGAAGACTCAAACCACGCTCTTTTCTGAAAATAATAGGTACATAAAAAATACTTAGTGTCTTAAATATTATACAATAATGTTAACGTACTAGGTATGTCTATATTTTTTTGTTTTATTTACTTAGGTGTGTAGGTATTATATTTATGTTAGTATTGTTGTTTTTATTATCCGTGTATCTACTTAAACTTCCTCCGTGTCATTTCTTTCTTTTATTGGTTTTCTTGTTTTTTTGTTTCTGTATTGTTTTGTACTGATTTATGGTGTTTAATAAAGAGTATTTGTATTGTATTATATTTTGTAAACAACAATTACAAAAACAGTTATATTAAGCACAACTTTAACCTTATTTTTACTACATATAAAATCAAGTTAACTGGAAAAAACAACAAATGTGGCAAAGAGGATACTCAGAATTTGCTAAACGACGCTCAAACTATTAGTATCTACCTAATTCGCACGCAATGTCAAAACAGAATACATCCCATTTATATCTGTGTTATAGCAACCTGTTGAAATTCATGCATGTGGTTAAATTGATGTGCTGAAATGGAATCGACTTGTCTATTACACGTGTAGTGAGCTAATCGAGTGTTTTGATGTTTAATATTAATTTGAATAACGATAATTCATTCATTCATTCATTCATATATCACGTCTTTATCCCTTACGGGGTAGACAGAGCCTAACAAAACCTTAAGGCCACACGTTTAGCATGATTAAGGGCGTAGGTATAGCTGGAAAGGGAAATCAAAGTAGTGATGGATTGCTAGCCGCATCGCCTATAACATGCTGATTCCTAAAACTTTCGCCCGTTCCCTCGATGGGCTTTTACCATCTGCGCGGGAAGAGAAGCAACTGGTAAATTCTATGTTTTTTCTTTACTCCCAGACCAGCATGGAAGATAATAACAGTTTAAATGAAGTTTAACGAACACGCGGCATATTTTGACGCGTTTAGTGTTTTCTATGTGACAGACAGGGGCCATTCAAGTATTACGTAAGCAGATCTTTTCAATCATTTACAGCCCCCCTCCACCCCTTGTCAGCAAAAGTAAGCAAACCTCTTACCCCCCCCCCATGCTTACGTAATCATTGGTACCTATATGCATTTTTCTTTTAATGGATTCTGTTTTTTATTGATTCGTGAGCAGCAGTTCGAATCGAAACTGCTGACGTAATCACCATATCGAACCCCCCACCCACCATGTCATCAAAAACAAGCAAAGCAAATTAATTTTCCCGTAGGAAAAGGTATTTTCCCGCGGTAAAAAGTAGCCTATGTCACTCAGTGATAATGTAGCTTTCTAACGGCAAAAGAATTTTTGAAATCTGTCCATTAGTTTCGGAGCCTATTCAATTCAAACAAACAAACAAACAAACAAATTTTTCCTCTTTATAATATTAGTATAGATAGAAAGATAGCAGGTTGTAGGATAGCAGGACTAAAATTAAAATGTAACAGTAGAGTCAGCAAATGACTCCATGTTAATGGACAAACGGTAAACGCTCTGCCCGGGCAGACCCGGGGCCGTCTCCCCGCCATCAATCCCTCCGTATCCCATTTCAGAGCAATTTGCGAACATTCGATACAACGGGGTGTATTTCTGCGCACATGTAGCTTGGATGGATTGTGTTTAGAAGTTATAGACAGACTTACATACATACGTTAAACACATCTTTAAGATTGCTGGCCACGTTTAGCATGATTGTGGGCGTGGTGGAAAAGGGAATGAAAATAGTGATGGGTTGCTAGCATCGCCTGATTCCTAAGATTTTTGGCCAATTCCCTTGATGGGTTTTTATCATATGCGCGGGAAGAGAAGCAACTGGTACATTCTATGTTTTTTTTTGAGACCAGCGTGGTATAAACTTACTTAAATCGGGTTGCCATTATCAACATTTTGATTCCCTTTTCCATACGTGATTTGTGTATATACCTACAAGCTAGTAATTCGTCTGCAAAAAATAGTTTTCACTATCCCGCGGGAACTATGGAATTTTCCGGGATAAAAAATAGTCTATGTGTTAATCCAGGCTATCAGCTATCTCCGTTTCAAATTGTATCCAAATCCATTCAGTAGTTTTTACGTGAGATCCATCCATTCTTACAAACTTTCGCGTTTATAATATTAGTAACTAGGATGTATTTAAGTACGTCTATCAATACCTACTAAACACAATGCATTCGAGCTACATGTGCACAGAAAACCCCGCTGTATCGAATGTTCGCAACCTTTCATTTGCGTTCTCAATACAGTATTTAAAATGTATTGTTTATTTAAACAACAATAAAGCAACATGACCACGGCATAGTTATAAAGAGCCGTCGCCGCGCTAAAAATTAAAAAAACAACCTGTCAAAATCAATTCGGCCGGTGCTGCCAGCTGACAGGAACAATTATCGGGCTGACGCGCCCCGGGGCGGTTGGCAACACTGATTGGCGTCCGAGCTACACGAAATTGAAATTTTAATTGTTCGATGTTATTGTCTAATAATTTAAGGATTAACCTGTTAGTATGTATATATATATATATATATACATAGTCGTTACATAATCACGTATTTATCCTTTACGAGGTAAAGTCTAGGTAAAAACCGGTCAAGTGCGAGTCGGACTCGCGCACCGAGGGTTCCGTATCATTATCTATAAATATCTAAAACCAGTGTAAGCAGAGCCCTGTTCCAAAGCAAAATGTACGCAGTGTGGGGTTACTTTATATTGGTCACTGCTATATACAGACATACATACACATTTACGGTTTTCGCAATTATTCTTTAATCTGTGCTATAAGACCTACCTTCATACCAAATTTCAAGATTCTGCGTTCACGGGAACTACCTTGTAGGTTTTGATTCCCTTGAGAGTTGAAAATTTGCGGAAATTTGCGGCATAAACGGCTGTATCTTTTGATTGCGTTGGCTTAGAAGTTTGATTTTTTTACAGCTTCAAGGGACAGTAGACCTGAGTAATTGATATAAATTTCAGCTTCATACCTCCACGCGTTACTGAGAAAAAGGGTCGTGACAGACGGACGGACGGACAGACGGACAACAAAGTGATCCTATAAGGGTTCCGTTTTTTCCTTTTGAGGTACGGAACCCTAAAAATGGGCTTATAAGTGCGCGGGAAGAAAAGCGACTTACATTCTATGTTTTTTTTTTTACTCCCAGACTAGGGGCCCGATTTTTTAAAGCACATCACTCGAAAGTACCTCTCGAAATTGGTATAAATCTGTTTATATCTTCAAAACTACAGCTCTAATCAAAGTTTTGACTAGTTAACGAGATTAATGAGAGCTGTGATTGTCTTCTATGCTACTCGTATTGCAAATTCAGCGCAAATTTTCACCACTTTTGAATCGTATTTTCTCACATGTGCTTTCAAAAATCGGACCCTTGGTCACTACGAACGTAAGTAACAATAAATAAAAAAATTAAACCCCCCACGCATAAATCGAGTACCTAATAATAATGGAAATTAAAAAAAAGACAATAATGCCTTACAATGCATTACATCATCTAGGTAAAGAGTAAAAACTGCTAGAGCGATTTTTACCAAACATATGTAAGAACCACCGTAAGGAAACTGGCTTTTGAATAAAAAAAACCGCACCATTTGTGAGCTACAATTCCACAGACGTCACACTTATAGTGCCCCTCTTTTTACGTTAGGGGTTAAAAAACCGTGAAACCGTTACCCGATATCAACCATACCCTGAAGCGGTAAGGTAGCGGCTACGAAGTTGACTCGTTCCAAATTTGAACGTTTGAAACGTCGAATCACAACGTATGCGGCGGGCAGCTAGCTGCCAGTACTTTTGGATGCTTTTAGGCAGTTTAAAAATGCAGAGGGTTCTACGGGGAAATACTTTTTCCACCTAAATCGTACTGTGCTGCGGTATTAAAGCTAAGATGGGGCACATCGCTCGAAAATATCAGACAAAGTGATAAAATAGTGTAATAATTTCATTCTTGCTACAAACTTTTTTTGCTGACTGTACGGTTTGTTGACTGTACTTGCATTGACATGCGTCCTAATGTGTACCAAATTTCAAGTCAATCGGAGCAACCGTTGAAGAACCTCCTGCGGAGACGGTCCTGGCTGGGTCACCAGAAATCCACTACCAGACTATTGTATTGTCATCTGACTTACACAAGTACGCAAAATTTCAGCTCAATCGGTTGAAGATATCTGCTTCAAAATTGAACCGCAAGATTCCACCCGGACAAACATAACATAGGTAGGTACATACGTTGGAAATTAAAGAGCTTGTAATAATAATAATAAAAAAACTACAGCTCAAATTAATTTTTCGAATACTTGACAAGTAAAGTTGTAATTTTCGTTTAATCTACTTACTTAATTTTTTTTTTTAAATCGGACCCGCCTCACCATCCTTCCGTCTGTGTATTTAAATTATCATTTATCATATCGAGCATGTACGCCATAAAGAAATAGACCTATGCTGCCTAAATCTCAATCTTGGTATCTATTCATAGCTCAAATTCATAGGCATAATACTACAAAACATTGCAACCCTTTCTCCAAAAAAAAATGAACGCATCATAAACATAATAAATTAATTATTTCACCCTAATCATGAACGCGACTTATGCAAGTGACAGTTGACACACATTTCGGCGCGAAACGGCGCGCGCGTGGCGCCATCTTTTGTGGCATTAGCGACGCTTCGGGCGAATTCGCCACGCAGATTAAGATTTGTCATAATTATACATTATCTTTATATTTATTGCTAAACGTTTATGTGTGCTCCGTTTTCTAATTGTATTCAATGCGTTTCGGCAGATTTGGGGGTTTAAATTTGACGTGTCTAATTTGTTTTTTATTAGTGGAACCGCGAAAGAATTATTAAAATTTGTCACTGAGTTAAGGGTGGAGCTCGGGTGGGTTTGAGCTCCCAAAACTATCCGATATCCGAAATGTAAGTCTATACGACGTAAAAGTTTCGAATAATTTGGGATAGTAATTCAGTCATGAATTTTAAAAGTTAATTTGTTATATTTTGCAAGGTTTTTTTTATCTTGTCTTGTTATTTAACGCGACCAATCAAAAATTTAATGAAGCTTAAAACTTGTTTTTTTTTGTGGTTTTACTGAACTATTCGCTAAAAATGAAGTAATTTTAATTTGTTATTAGCGCCACCGATGGAAGATGGAACAATCAAAACGCGAAAAACATTTTTTTTTTACTTTTCAACGTTTAGCGACATCTGTTGGCGATTAGCAACCATACTGCAATTAGATTGTCACGTGGCGACATCTCTTGATGAGTAGAAGAAGCATTAGCAATAGTAGTTGGTACATTGCGTTGGTCTTTCAAATTAAATATAAAAGATGGCGCTAGAATTAAGAAAAAATAAATTTCAATTTGACGCTACGGCCACTCGAGTAGGCCGTGGATTCGAACCCGAGATCGCACCTCTGAAATTTTTGATATTGTGATATTTTACAATGAGCTATTCAGTAAAGTGCGAGACAATTTGCACACACGACGGGACCGTACCTCCACTGTCCGTCTGTCTGTCACTGGATGTATCTCAGGAACCTCGATAGCTACAGTTGAAATTCTCACAGATGATGAGTTTCTGTAGTCGCTATAGCAGCAAATACTAAAAATCTAACTTTTTGTGTCAAAAACCAATATAAATTGACCTCGTAGGTACCGTTTGCATTTTGCTTAAGAATAGGACTGCTTTATGTACGCATGTAGACTTAGAATTAGAACTGTAATTTCATTCTTATGTGCTCGTATTTTAAATTCGCCTAAGAAGATGTCTTTATTCAAGAACTTTAAATTCCTTTGTTATTTACATAAATAAAAAACTAAATAATTGAAACAAGCACTTTATTACATACTGATATTATAGCAAATATACATACATTTTTTTTTTATTCACAATCACCTCACTTTGGTCAAATCCGCAGCCATTTTGAAAATAACAAATTCGAACATTATTGTATTTAACAAGTAATTTCAACATTTCAACCAAAATTTACAAGATTTAGAAAAATTACAATTCAAAAATATACCACTAGATGTCGCTAGCTCTCAAAACTTTCATCTACATCGGTGGGGACAATGGTAAGTTATTTCCGCAGCCTACAAACGTCTGCAACATCAGAAAGCTAGCACTGCGTACATAATTATCACATATTTTCATACTTACAGTTTCACAGCAAATTTAAAGTACTACGGTGGTGGATCTTAAAGATCTTTCGTATATATAACACGTAGCGACATCTAGCGGTTGTTAAAGGAGACATAAGAACGCACTTAAATAAGAGAAACTATGAGATCCGAGTACAACTAACATTATAATTATAACCCACTTAGTGGGACTTTTAAAATTGGGTTATGGGCTCGTGGTCCCACTGTTCTCCACTGTTATCCCCCCATAAGGTCAACGGCACCCCCACCCTACTTCTATTCGGGCATTATGAAGTACGCAACGAACCCAACCTAATTTTATTAGCTCTAGTGAGTATATTTTACAACAGTGGGACAACGAGAACAAACCTTAAAATTATTATTTATGATATATCTCAAAATCGTCTCGCTTATGTTAAAATATTAAAAATCTTTTAAACTCCACATTGAGAAGTTTTAATTAAAACTTATTATAAATATAACCTTTTATTTCTAAACGGTAGGACAGGATTGAAGTCGCATTAAATTCAAACTGGGTAAGACAGCTCTCAAAACCCATATATCGTGTGATACGATTATCTCTACTAATATTACAAATGCGAAAGTTACTGTCTGTCACGTAATCCACTGAACCGATTTAGTTGGAATTCGGTACAGATAGTTTCACAGAGGAAGGACAAGATAGTTTTTATCGCGGAGAATCGCTAAGTTGCACGGAGTCACGGGCGACAGCTAGTCACTACATTACACAATAAAGTCCTCCGCCGCATCTGTCTGTCTGTTTGTTTGTGTGTGCGTGTCTGTTTAACTAAGATTATCAAAGTTTTATGTTAACTGTTTAAAAATTAAAAGTCTACGGTCATTTTTTCCAGAATTTAACTATTTCGTATACTCTACCGATTTTTATACAAGAGAAAATGTGTCCCAGATTTTACAATAATTTTTTTCCTGTTCGTCACGTTCCATACACACAAAAACGTGACGAACCGGAATAGATAAATCAATCTCGATTAATTCTTCGGAAAAAATGTTCATGTACTTTTTTTTTTAAAACGTTCAGCTACGTTATTGCTTTTCGTTCAACATATCAGTAACACACAGGATATGGCGATTGAGACGTCACGTCATTACCAAGCCGAAAGAACGCTTGGCACAAGAGGTAGTTCAACCATCCAACAGATGACGCCATCAAAAGTAAAATGTTTAATTAGGCATAATATACTTCTCATATATTTCTCAACCCCATACACTCCCATACATCGGGATTTCAAATATACCAAATTTAATTATTTTGTGCACATTAAAATAAAGTTTAGAATGCGGTACTTTCTTTAGCTAGGACATACGGCGGTTTAAACATAGTTCTCATTCAAAATTCCACTGTACACTTTGAACATCGATAATATAGCCAAATGTTTGGAAACCTTTGTCAATGACACGGAAAAAGATCCTCAAATTGTTAAAAAGTGTAGCTCGCACCAACTTCTCAAGTCAAATGTAAATATTCCTGTTTATTCTGTTCTTTATATTGATATAAGCTTATAAGTAAAATACAGTAGTTTATTGTCTGGTAAAGTTATTGGACTATTTTCCAAAAAAAAGTCCGCAGGTACATTATTTCCAGTCCCAAAATATCCATTCCAGTTCGTCACAATCGTCACTACAGGCATGTATGGAACGTAACGAACAGGTAAATAAATTGCATAGTTAAATCTGGGACACACTTTTTCTTGTATGAGAAAGAAAAACACAAAATATTTAAATTCTGAATAAAATCTTATTACATTTTACAATTTTGAATTTATAAGATGTGAAATGTAGATATAAATCTACACCCATCATTCCAAAAATGACTTAAAATTAGGTATACATATGAACGAGTTCAATTTAGAGCAAGCCATATAAAGAATCCAAAGCAACCAAACGTTAGCATGTTCTTTTCAGGGGCAGCGCCATCTATCGGTGCATTAAGAAAACTTACCAGCATTTGATACAAATTCACAGGGCCTCTTCAAATTGTTATAGAATGTTCTACCAGGTTAGGTTATTACTAAATAGCCATGTAAACGTTTTCCAGGACATGAATTGACAATTTTTTCCATACATTAAACGATATTCAAAGTGAAGCGTCGAAGGCGGAACAAAATTTTGAATCAAAAATTGCAATGAAAAGTCTTTGCACGGGTCGGCTTTTCAGTCGAACTAGCCTAACCAAATACAATATTTATGATTTAACCTATTTTATTGAATCAGGCGTTAATTTGCGGAGGACAATTTCAATGAACAAAGAATTTACATTGCTACTCCGCTACTCATGTGCAAGATAACCAAGCCTGTGTGAAATATGTATGTTTTTCATGCGACCCCTCCTCCACTACTGCCACATCTTTCTATATATATAAAAGAAAAGTCGTGTTAGTTACACTATTTATAACTCGAGAACGGCTGAACCAATTTGGCTGAAAATTGGTAGAGAGGTAGCTTAGAACCAGGAGACGGACATAGAATACTTTTTATCCCGATTTTCCCACGGGATTGGAACATTCCTAAATGTTGTACTAATAAAGCTACAGACATTAAATTTAGCATGCCTACACATTATTCCTTGATTAGTATAAAGATGCACTTACAGAGGATTTTTTTAAATTTCCCACGGGATAAAAACAAGGTAAATAATTAAGACTATAATTAGTATATAATATTCCTAGAGGATCTGTAGGTGCTCTAAGAAGGGATTTTCCGAATTTCCCACGGGATAGGCCATAAAAACCTTATACTTGGAGACATGAGTGGATGTATGGGGTGTGTCGTGACTCTGACGTTATGTGCGCGGACGAAGTCGCGGGGAAAAGCTAGTAAAATATAAATACCACAAACTTAATTATCCATTACACCACACAAACGCGAAAGTGGGATCGAAACGCGTCAGTGTTTGTGTGGTGTAAGGGATAATTAAGTTTGTGGGATTTATATGTGTTTTATTGGCAGTAGTGGAGAGGGTTGCATGAAAAACATATATATTTCACACAGGTTTGATTATCTTGCACGTGAGTAGCGGAGTAGCAAGAGTAAATATTATTTGTTCAATGACTTAACCTCTTTATTTTTTTCCTGTAACTTTGACATTTGCCTTTATTAGCCACAAATTTATCCTTGCTTAATATTATAACTGCGAAAGTAACTATTTATTATTATTTATTTATTTATTTATTTACCGATATACCGGTA
Organism: Pandemis cinnamomeana; assembly: GCA_932294345.1. NCBI lineage: Eukaryota > Metazoa > Arthropoda > Insecta > Lepidoptera > Tortricidae > Pandemis > Pandemis cinnamomeana. The sequence goes on from OW028731.1 coordinate 5,921,712, forward strand.
TACTGATTTCATTGACGTACAATAAACAACTAGACTCCCAATCACGCTCAAAAACTGTCCGAAGCAAAAGTCTGAACGACGCGTCTATTGTTCAGTTTTGGTTCAGTTGTGTTTCGACCGCGCTTTGATAACAATGTATATGTCTCTTTCGCACCGTAATCTTACTATTGAGAACAAAAGAGAGGCAGGTTTCCAGCGCGTGGCGTCGTGTCATTACTTCTCACGATCCTACGCCATTGACATTAAACATTACTGCCACGAAATAAGGTGTCAATTTGAACGAATATGTTAATGTTATCTGTCTAAGTCGATGTGTTGACACACACAACACATAGACAAAGCAACTCGGACGTTTCTTGAGGAACCTTTGTTAGCGACTGAGAGTCTAGTTGTTTATTGTAAGTCAATGACCGATTTAGATAAAATATGGTGTCGAGAATGAGTCTTGGGATAGGATGTAGTTAGTTTTATCCGGGAAAATAGCGTTCCGCAACAAGTTAGTTTACGAGCTTCCAACAGATATCAAGAATTAGCAAGTGTCTCACTAAAACTAAAAATTAAAACTAGATATAATTTTTGAATTACACATAGAGATTAGCGACTTAAAAAATATAATTAAAAAAAAAAAGCATTCTCAGTATTTTACATTATGATTTGACAGAGATATATTACAGAACATTAAAAAAAAACAAGCAAGCTGCCTATAATCTATTTCATTTATAATAAATCTAATATAAAACTACATGTCACGTTTGACAGCGCAGCCAAGATGGCCGACCGCATCGAACACCATAGACCGACCGGTTAACCGAGTCCTCGCCCGCGCGGCACAGGGGGCGCGGGGGAGGACTCAGTTAACCGGTCGATCTATAGTGCCACCCAGCGACAATACCTAACCCTAATTACCTTGTTGATTATAAAACCGGTTAGTTTGGATATTCTGAACCGGTTAAAAGTTTGACCAGAAAATAACTGTTCCGCTTTCTAATAAAATGCTGATTACAAAAACAAAAACGCCCACAATCATGCTAAACGTGGCTTAGGCTGTCTACCCCGCAAGGGATAAAGACGTGATTTATGTACGTATGTATTTCTATTTTCTTAATGCAGTTCGGCAATCTTCGTTCTTCATTAGGGGCCCTTCAAGTATCACGTAAGCATTACGTAAGCATTACGTAATAATTGGTACCTATATGCATTTTTCTTTTAATGTAATCTGTTTTTTATTGATTCCTGAGCAGCAGTTTGAATCGAAACTGCTGACGTAATCACCATATCGACCCCCCACCCACCATGTCATCAAAAATAAGCAAAGCAAAGACCCCCCCCCCCCCCCCTCAAGCGCTTACGTAATACTTGAACGCCCCCTTATGACTAGACGCAGTTTTATGAAAAAGGAAAATTACCGAGATACCTGTCTGTTACCCTATGATATATTACATCAGCCAATTATAAGAACTCTGTCAAGTCCCAGTTATCTTAAATGTCAGTTATCTATGATCCCGTCTCTAATGTTACAGAACGTGGATATCTTGGGTAGTTAATGTTACAAAATATGGATGTCTTGGCTTATATGTTACAGAATTTGGAGGTTTCAGTTAATCTGTGTTACAAATGTGGCTATCTTGGGTAGTTAATGTTACAAAATGTGGATGTCTTGGCTAATATGTTACAGAATTTAGAGGTTTTGGTATATCAATGTTATAATGTAACCTGTCGCGTAATCCACATAACTATTATGTATGTCATAACAGAATATAGAAAGTTTTCAGTTGATCTAAGTTACAGTACGTGGATGTTTCGGTTAATCGATGTTACAGAATGTGGACGTATTAGACGGTATGTTACAGAATATGGAAGTTACAGTTCACGGATCATTACTGCCTAGACTGTTACTGTCATAGGAAAAATAAATCAGTTCAGTTCTTTGTCTCCAGCAAAACAGTTTGATATTTTTTCTGGTCAAAACATATACAATATAATTTTCGAGTTATTTGATTTAATACAACTTAGAAGCTAACATTACATTTATTATAGCAAATTATAAATATCACATTGAAGAAATTATGGAAGATATGTTAGGACATTGAATTGTACGTGGCCATCCAAACCGTCACTCATACGAAGACATACACCGCCATAAATTGCATTAAAAGGTCTATATCAGCCGTTTAGGCGATCCTTTTTCTGTTGCGGGTGTCTGTCGGTATGTTACGACTGATAGTCTAGTTTTTTTTTAAATAATTTTTACTTACGGATCGCCACTTACTTACTACTTAACATTCTAAATTCGTTCGTAGGCCATGTTTCGATCACTTCAACGTTAACATTCAAGGCACTTAAGTTGTTTTAAAAATATATAATATGACAAATAAGGCTCGCTTTTTTAATTGTAAAATTTTAAATGGATATAGCTGTGTGAAACGCCATTGCCTTTTTTACTCTATTTCGTCGTACACACTCAGCTATAATTAGAGTTTCACACAAATAGCGTATACAAATATTAAAAATGGAAAATGTGTTAAAGGTTTGTATGAAAATAATAGATTCATTAAAACATTCAAATTCTTCACAAAACAAAACATTTCCTATTGTGTGTATTGCTAAAAATACACAATACAATTTGTATGAACGCTACATTCTTACAAATTCCGGAAAGTTTGTACATGTACACCTAGGGCGTCCATTAATTACGTGAGGTATTTAGGGGGGGGGGGGCGGGGGGGGGGGGGCGGGGGTCGAGCCGAATCTTACTAAATCTCACTTGGGGGAGAGTGGGGTACTGGCAAATATCACGTATTTTTTTTTAGCAGAAAATGGTGTCAAACTGCGTGAAAATTAAATTAAATTAAAGTTGAATGAAAATAAAAAACGTATCTTGAATAAAATATGACAAAATCTGACACAATTATATTTTATATTTAAACAAATTTGTGTTGTTTTTTAATAAATCCAATACTTTTATACCCAAAGTACAAGTTTTGAAAAATGTCACGTGAGATTGGGGTAGGGGGGAGGGGGGGTCGAGAAAAATCTTACGACATCTCACCAAGGGGGGAGGGGGGGTCAAAAAATCCTTAAAAATGCCTCGCGTAATTAATGGACGCCCCCTTACGTACGTTTTAACATTTGAAAGTACCCATTAAAAAAAATGAATTTCAATACATATTTGCATTTTTCAATGCAAATATATACCAGGGTCACAGAGATACCAAAAGTTTCAAGTTTCGACAATTTGTCGATACTGATAGTCATTTAATAATAAATGACAATAATTGTACAATAGTTTCGGCTCACACAAAATCCTATGTTTTTAACTATACAAGCTACACAAAGTCTGTCTGTCTGTGTGAATGCTTCAACCACTAACATAGGACTATGTGAGACCGTACCGCGTAAATTTAAACAGGTTAAATTTCCGAAGAAAAACTAACCACTGAATGTCTTAATTTGTCACATTTAAGCGGATGTTTCATTAAAATCATTACGAAGTTATCACCTGTCCCTTTCTGGCCATAGACGTTTCACCTCACCCTTGTACGTATGAAAAGGATGGACATAACCTTCATACTCTTTTAATACAGTTTTGATGGTTTGTTCTTTATATAAAAAAGCCAATGAGTTTAAAACAATATATAAACTTCACATGTCATTTGGTATGAAAAGGTACCACGTAAACTTAACATTTCCGTGTACCAGTTCGGAAATGTAGCAATGTAAAACTTGAAACCAAAATCCATTGTTAGTTTGTTCACCCGTCATACTCAGAGCGGTCAATAATTTTGCCTGTTTTATTTAACTACAAAACTCTCAAAATATTTTTTCTCAAACATGCTCGGAAATGTATGCGTTAATGTCCCGATATGAGGACATGAAGTTTCTCGTTTATGGCTCCCTACATTACTTCTTGGCTTAGGCCACAAAAGTTAGTATGAAAATCCATTTTTGTCCGCTGCTCTAATTTTTTAAATTTCTATACTAAAACTAAATTGGCAAAGGAAAAAATTACATACAGCCAACCACCACCACAATCTGTACCTAAGCATAATTGCGTCATAAAAAAAAAAAATCTATGGTACTATATTTATGTGCGGTTAAACATGGTGCTCAAATAGCTGGATCAAATTAGTACATTTAAAAAATAAAAAAGGTGGCAAATCGAAAAACTTTTTTTCTGCTTATGCGTATTTCATAGTGATTGTTATTATAATTTAACAGAAATAAGAATGACTTCTAGTGATGAAAGTGACGGGGAACTTATGAACTGTACTCCGCTTCATTTAAAAGAGGAGGCAAATTTAGCTATGCAAAATATGCTACCGGAAAAAAGTAAAGAGATTTACTTGATTGTCTAGTAGTTATTTTAATTTTAATATTTCCTCACATTGTTTGAGAAAAGCACTATACAAGCTTTGGCCGGAACAGGGATTGCAGGACTCGTTCTATCTGGCCTCGTCTTCGACTCGGCCACCTACCCCAAACTCGTCCAGCAATCCCTTACTTCACGGCCTCTGCAGTAATGTACTATTTTACGTCATTTTCATTTATATAAATAAACATTCTTACAATTTAGTAACATAATCAAACGAACACCACTCCGAGTACAACATTAAAATCGGCTCGTCTATAGCCAGAGAAAATTAAGACTTAATTATAAACATATACCTAGATTTTCTTCGTCCGTCTGTCTGTCCGCCTCTCTAGACGGTGAACCGGTGAACTTGTTTGTAGTATATCCATTAGGTGCGTCTCTCGCGGTTTCTGCATACGCTTGGCTGATCTGGTTCTGAACTTGGCAGAATCTTGCGGCACTAACCGATTTGGGGTCAACGACTTTAGGCATCTGAAAAAAGCAATGTCCAAATTTTAAATTCACATAAAATGTTTACTAGGCTGACGGCACCAGTGTAGGACACTAAGCTGATAAGCACCAGTAATGGACACTTCATTCTTAATTTAAAGATCTCGCAATGCCTACGTTTTGCTTAGAAACATGGCTCTACTAACACTAGATTTTATATTTACATACATACATACACAAATCACGTCTATATCGACACATCTATTCAACGACCGGATGGCCCAGTGGTTAGAGAACCTGACTATGAAGCTTGAGGTCCCGGGTTCGATCCCCGGTCGGGGCAGATATTTGTATGAAAAATACGAATGTTTGTTCTTGAGTCATGGATGTTTAATATGTATTTAAGTATGTATTTATCTATATAAGTATGTTTATCCGTTGTCTAGTGCCCATATTACAAGCTTTGCTTAGTTTGGGGCTAGGTCAATTGGTGTCAATTGTCTCAAGGTATTATTATTATTATTATCCCTTACGGGGTAGACAAAGCCTAAGATAACAAGACCTGGAGGCCACGTTTAGCATGATTGTGGGCGTATAGGTGGAAAGGGGAATCAAAATAGTGATGGCTTCCTATGCCCATTCCCTCGACGGGCTTTTACCATCAGCGCGGGTAGGGAAGCAACTGGTACATTCCATGTTTTTCCTTTGCTCCCAGACCAGCGTGGAAGATGACATCACAAATTTGGGCATTGTCATTGTGTTGTTATATTTGGCCGCTTTTAGAGCTATTTATTTGACGGTGGAGGCGTTTTTTTTTTCTCTTTCTATTTTCCATAACCACTTTGTTTTACTTTCGACTAGTAGACTTTATACATCTACTATAGACTAATACAGAGCTGGCGAACCAATGGCACGCGTGCCACTGTTGGCACGCTTCAAAATAATTTGGGCACGCCAATAATAAAAAAAGGTTTATTTTAGTCCAATTAATCACCAACTTAAGATTCTTTTATTAATAAATAGGGCTGAAAAAGGGCAATGTGGTCATATGATGGTATAATAACAACACACTCTTAAGACAACAGGGTCTTTGATGACAGGTCAGTGCCAAATATTACTTTATTTGTGAAAAAATGGCACGTCCACCAAAAAAGGTTCGCTACCCCTGGACTAATATAATTCAAGGCTCGAGGACTTTTATAAATGTATTTAATTTAAGTACAATTTAAGTATTCTTACTGTATTTTATTTTGAAAAAATGACTGCCAAGTTTCTTGCGGCGCATTCTTGGCAATGTCTTTCCGTATGCGCTGGCAGTTTCAAAAGAGACATGTAAAAGAGCCCTTGGCGGCCATTTTGCAAAAATTTTTTTTTTTCTTACCTGGCATACTCGTCAAGTTTCTTCGCGAGCAGTTCGTTCTTGAGCTTCGCTGCCGCCAGTTCTCTCGTCAATTGTGATTTGCTCTTACTACCTGCCGGATGGAGGAGTGGATGCTTGCGCAGCCTGCTGGCAGAGGGTCGCTGGTTCGGGTCCGGATCGATCATTTTCTGTTGATTCGTTCAATTCCATTTTTATTATTAATTCTGACTGTCTTAACGCAATGCTAAACGTGGCTTGGTTTTTTCTATGAAAATTAACTATTTATTTACTAGAAATAAAGCCAGCGTCTTAAAATTTTCTAATAATTAGATATAAGTTGATGTATTTGCCTAACTTTTGCAAATAACAAGCTCAGAACGAAAAGTGCCTCTAGCAAATCTGTCTGCCGCGCGACGATAAATATTTTTTTAAAAGTATTTTGTATACCATAATACCAATACCAATAAAGTATATATTTTTATAATCCTGAATAAACGGGCTATCCATACTTATTTTTTTTATAGAGTTTTAACTGGCAGTTTTTGTATTATACAAGGTTTTTGAAAAAAAATAGAATCCATATTTTCATATTTTATCAAAAATCTCGTTTTTTTATATGAGAAGGTATAATTATCATATCAAAAATGAATTCTTCATCCTTAAATTATCCGAAAATTATACCAAACACGATGCAGTTACTTTATTAACGAAGATATTGAGCTTAGAGTGGAGCGCGGCGGAGCCACACTTCCCCCCCCTCCCGCGCCCCCCTGCACGATGGCTCCTCGTGGCTCCAGGTCAGAATCGACTCAGTTTACCTATAGGTACCCCTGGGCGAAGTGGCTTCCTTGGTTGAAAAAGTGCAAGGTCCAACCTCTAAGGACCTCCAGTATTCCATGCCCATAGGATGCCGGAGATGGGAAAGTGGTAATACTCACCGTCAGTAGCTGATAGAACTCTCTGGAAACGTTTGGCAGCTCAGGCAGGATGCCGTCCCGTATGGCCTGCCACGCCGGACCGTTTTTAGGCAACGGCCCGCCGCCGGCCGCCTCGAATAGCGTCAGACCTGATAGAAAAGAAAAATTAACACATACATACACACGTACACGGTCCTCGAGTGGAGACCACGCACCGGCACGCGCAGCGTGGGACGTCCACCCACAAGGTGGACCGATGACCTCATTAAGATCGGAGGATCGCGCTGGATGCAAGCCGCTTCCAACCGGTCTTATTGGAGGTCTAAAGGAGAGGCCTATGTTCAGCAGTGGACTTGTAATGGCTGAGATGATGATGATGATGATGACACACGTATATGAATCGCATCTTTATCCCTTACGGGGTAGACAGAGCCTAAGGTAACAGGTACCTACAGGCCACATTTAGCAATATTGTGGGCGTATACGTGGAAAATGGAATCAAAATAGTGATGGGTTGCTAGCCTCATCGCCTATAACACACGTGTACGTGTATGTATACATACATACACACGTATACGTCTTTATCCCTTACGGGGTATACAGAGCCTAAGGTAACAAGATGAATTGAAAAGAAAATAAGAAAAAAGCAAAAAAAAAAATTTTTTTTTTTTTTTATATGAACAGGAAGGCAAACGAGCAAGTGGGTCACCTGATGGTAAGTGATCACCACTGCCCATAGACACCCGCAACCCCGGAGGGATTGCAGATGCGTTGCCAACCTAGAGGACTAAGATGCAATGCCTCTTGTGCCCGTAATTTCCCCGGCTGTCTTACTCTCCACACCGGAACACAGCAGTGCAAGCACTGCTACTTAGCGGCAAGTAAAACAGAGAAAAGAACGACTCTGACCCTCACATCAGGGGTAAATAGAAAGGCACATATCGGTTTTTTAGGCGGTGCGAGTCCGTCGCTTGCCCGGGTCCTCCCTTCCCGGGCGTGCATAATGCATTTTCCGGTGTCAAAAAAAAGGGGTAACAAGACCTAAAGACCACATTTAACATGATTGTGTACGTATAGGTGGAAGGAATCAAAATAGTGATGGGTTGCTAGCATCGCCTATAACATGATTCCTAAGATCGCTCATTCCCTCAATGGGCCTTCACATGTTCTGGGCTGCCAGACCAGCGTGGGAAAAAACGGTCTATTTGCAAAACAAAGCTTTAGTTTTTTTTTTTAAACTCACCGAAAGCGAATATGTCCGACTTGGTGAGATGCGTGAGATCCTCCTGTATGATCTCCCTGGTCAGATACCTGCAGTCCCCTTCCTCCACTCTAGGCGAGGACACGCAGGTCACATGGCCCAGGTCACCTGCAAAGCGATATTACGTTACACACAGCTGTGTGTACAGTCAGCGTCAAATAGTTCGCGACACCCTAAGTGGCCAAAAAGTTAGCAACACGACCTTATTTCCACTGTAACAGCGACGTGTTGCACTATTTGGGTACTTTTGGTTGCACGAGCTATTTGACGCTGACTGTACAGCTGTTTGTGTGTAGCTGTGTGCATGTCAGCATAACAGCCGTACGCCCAATGTAGGACATAGGTATCCCCCATAGATCTCCAGTTGCGTCGGTTGGAAGCGGCTTGCATACACCGTGAATCTGCGACTTTAACCAGGTAATTCGTCTACCTCGATGTAGCTGTGTGCATGTCACTTTGTCAATGTTAGTGTGCATGAAACTGTGTCTGTGTAGCTGTGATAATGTTACAGTGTGCATGTATCTGTGTCTGTGTAGCTATGATAATGTTACAGTGTGCATGTATATGTGTCTGTGTAGCTATGATAATGTCACAGTGTGCATGTATCTGTGTCTGTGTAGCTGTGATAATGTTACAGTGTGCATGTATCTGTGTCTGTGTAGCTGTGATAATGTTACAGTGTGCATGTATCTGTGTCTGTGTAGCTGTGATAATGTTACAGTGTGCATGTAACTGTGTCTGTGTAGCTGTGATAATGTTACTGTGTGCATGTAACTGTGTCTGTGTAGCTGTGATAATGTTACAGTGTGCATGTATCTGTGTCTGTGTAGCTGTGATAATGTTACAGTGTGCATGTATCTGTGTCTGTGTAGCTGTGATAATGTTACAGTGTGCATGTAACTGTGTCTGTGTAGCTGTGATAATGTTACAGTGTGCATGTATCTGTGTCTGTGTAGCTGTGATAATGTTACTGTGTGCATGTATCTGTGTCTGTGTAGCTGTGATAATGTTACAGTGTGCATGTAACTGTGTCTGTGTAGCTGTGATAATGTTACAGTGTGCATGTATCTGTGTCTGTGTAGCTGTGATAATGTTACAGTGTGAGTGTGCATGTATCTGTGTCTGTGTAGCTGTGATAATGTTACAGTGTGCATGTATCTGTGTCTGTGTAGCTGTGATAATGTTACAGTGTGCATGTAACTGTGTCTGTGTAGCTGTGATAATGTTACAGTGTGCATGTAACTGTGTCTGTGTAGCTGTGATAATGTTACTGTGTGCATGTATCTGTGTCTGTGTAGCTGTGATAATGTTACAGTGTGCATGTATATGTGTCTGTGTAGCTGTGATAATGTTACAGTGTGCATGTATCTGTGTCTGTGTAGCTGTGATAATGTTACAGTGTGCATGTATCTGTGTCTGTGTAGCTGTGATAATGTTACAGTGTGCATGTATCTGTGTCTGTGTAGCTGTGATAATGTCACTGTGTGAATGTATCTGTATCTATGTTGCTGAGTGCATGTGTCTGTGTATATGTAGCTGCGTGCATGTATCTGTGTCAATGTTACTGTGTCTATATCGCTGTGTGAACGTATCTGTCTATGCAGCTGCGTGCATGTGTCTGTGTCTATGTAGCTGCGTGCATGAATCTGTGTCAATGTTGCTGTGTGCATGAATCTGTGTCTATGTTGCTGTGTGAATGTATCTGTATCAATGTTACTGTGTGAATGTATCTGTGTCAATGTCGCTGTGTCAATGTTACTGTGTGCATGTATCTGTGTCAATGTCGCTGTGTGATTGTATCTGTATCAATGTTACTGTGTGAATGTATCTGTGTCAATGTCGCTGTGTCAATGTTACTGTGTGCATGTATCTGTGTCAATGTTACTGTGTGCATGTATCTGTGTCAATGTCGCTGTGGGCATGTACCTGTATCAATGTTGCTGTGTGAATGTATCTGTGTCTATATCGCTGTGTGAACGTATCTGTCTATGCAGCTGCGTGTTCATATCTGTGTCTATGTCTGTCATGTGCCTGTGTCTGGCTACGTGGCGCGTGCGAGTGTGCGCGGACTCACCGATCTTGTATATGTGCGTGTTGGCGCTGTACTCGTCGTCGTCGGAGTCGCCGGCCGGCTCGCCCTCCCTGTTGCAGACGAATATGTTGCCCGGCTTCACGTCCATGTGGACGAGCTGCAGCGAGTGTATGTAGCTGTGGACGGGCATAAAATCGTTGAGACCAATCACTACATCACTACATAGTATAAAATAAAGTCGCTTTCTCTGTCCCTATGTATGCTTATATCTTCAAAACTACACAAAGGATTTTGATGCGGTTTTTTTAATAGATAGTGATTCAAGAGGAAGGTTTTTATGTATAATTCTACGCAGACGAAGTCGCGCGCAGAAGCTAGTAAAACATACACACATAAAACAATAATGTACAATGGGACTAGTTTTTCCTATCAGCTGATATTTTTTGTATGCACACACACATAAATCACGTCTTTATGACTTACGGGGTAGACATGCCCCAAGATAACGCTACGCTTAGCATGATTCTTAGCATGATTGGATCCGTCCGGGAAGAGCAGTGCTTGGTCCGGTGCACCCCGGGCATCGGTTAATGATTTCCCAGCAGATTCAGAGGGATACCGTTGGCTAAGAGCCCGACAGGGGGTCTTTTGACCGTGTTCTACCGTACAATGCTGGTCCTTGCTGGTCTGGGAGCAAAGAAATAACATAGAACGTACCAGTTGCGTCTCTACCCCTCTATGGTAAAAGCCCATCGAGGGAATGGGCGAAAATAGAAATCATGTTATAGGCGATGCGGCTAGCAACCCATCACTATTTTGATTCCACTTTCCACCTATACGCCCACAATCTTGCTGAATGTGGCCTGTAGGTCTTATTACTTTAGGCTGTGTCTACCCCGTAAGGGATAAAGACGTGATTTATGTACTAGCTGACCCGGCGAACTTTGTACCGCCTTAAATTTGAAAAATTCCAGTGGTTTGGGCTGTGCTATCCCGCGGGAACTATGCAATTTTCCGGGATAAAAACTATCCTATGTCCTTTCCCGGGACTCAAACTATCTGTATACCAAATTTCAACTAAATCGGCCCAGCGGTTTAAGCGTGAAAAGGTAACAGACAGACAGAGTTACTTTCGCATTTATAATATTAAGTAAGGAGTAAGGATACTAGTTTGTTCTCTACCCGCGCAGATGGTAAAAGCGCATCGAGGGAATAGGCGAAAATAGGTATCATGTTATAGGCGATGCGGCTAGCAACCCATCACTATTTTGATTCCATTTTCCACCTATACGCTCACAATCTTGCTAAACGTGGCCTGTAGGTATCTGTTACCTTAGGCTCTGTCTACACCGTAAGGGATAAGGACGTGATTTTTGTGTTTTTTTTTTTATATGAATAGGAAGGCAAACGAGCAAGTGGGTGACCTGATGGTAACTGATCACCACTGCCCGCCCATAGACACCCGCAACCCCGGAGGGATTGCAGATGCGTTGCCAACCTAGAGGACTAAGATGAAATGCCTCTTGTGCCCGTAATTTCCCCGGCTGTCTTACTCTCCACACCGGAACACAGCAGTGCAAGCACTGCTACTTAGCGGCAGGATGAGCGAGTAAGATGGTGGTAGCGATCCGGACGGACGGTGTGTGTATAATATAGTTTCAGACTTACGCCAGTCCATCAGCAACGTGCGCCATCAACAGCAGCAGCTCGCTCTCCGGCAGCGGTCCATTCTCCATCATCTGCTGGAGACTGCCCCCGGAGCAGTACTCGTTCTGGATTATCATGTGATCGTCCTCAGCCCACGCCGAGTAGTACCTGTGAACAACAACACTTGTTGTCTCTTTCTTGTCGTAAAAATGTTTTAAAAAGTCAATTTAAAGGTAATTGTTTGTGTTTCCCTTTCCACCCGCCTAACGCGCGCGCGCGCGCGGGTGGTAGGGCCTTGTGCAAGGTCCGTCCGGATCGCTACCACCATCTTACTCGCTAATCCTGCCGCTAAGTAGCAGTGCTTGCACTGCTGTGTTCCGGTGTGGAGAGTAAGACAGCCGGGGAAATTACGGGCACAAGAGGCATTGCATCTTAGTCCTCTAGGTTGGCAACGCATCTGCAATCCCTCCGGGGTTGCGGGTGTCTATGGGCAGTGGTGATCACTTACCATCAGGTGACCCACTTGCTCATTTGCCTTCCTATTCATATAAAAAAAAAAAAACCTATACGCCCTTAGGCTCTGTCTACCCCGTAAGGGATACAGACGTGATATATATATGTATGTATGTTTAAAATTTTATCTGATCTCCAACATTATCTGGCGTATCTAAAACATTGATCAGTGTCTATCATTGTCTTACGTGTCGTCAACGTCGTTCGTGTCTATTCCATATTATTGTCTTGGATGTCTAAACATTGTCTAGTGTCTACAATGTCTGCCGTGTCTAACTTTGTCTTGTCTAACGTCACTATATCATTGACTACATGTCTAAACATTGTCTAATGCTACTATATCACTGTCTAGGATGTCGATAACAATGTCTGCCGAGTCTAAACATTGCCTAACGTGACTATATCATTGTCTGCGGTGTCTATATCACTGTCAAGCGTGTCTGCAACAATGTTTGAGGTGTCTAACTTTGTCTGATGTCTCAAGGCTTGCCTAACGGACTATATCACTGTCTAGGATGTCGACAACAATGTCAGCCGACTCTAAACATTGTCTGCTGTATCTGACATGTCTATATCACTGTCTGTCGTGTCTACAACAATGTTTGACGTGTCTAACTTAGTCTGCTGTGTCTCAAGACTTGTCTAACGGAACTATATCACTGTTTAGGATGCCGACAACAATGTCTGCCGAGTCTAAACATTGTCTTTTGTGTCTAAACATTGTCTATAGTGTCTGACATGTCTATATCACTGTCTATCGTGTCTACAACGTCTACCGTGTCTAACTTTGTCTGCTGTGTCTGAAGCCTTGTCTAACGGGACTATATCACTGTCTAGGATGTCGACAACAATGTCTGCCGACTCTAAACATTTTCTTCTGTGTCTAAACATTGTCTAACGTGTCTATATCACTGTCTAGTGTGTCTACAACAATGTCTGTAGTGTCCAAAACATTGTCTGCCGTGTCTGACATGTCTACATCACTGTCTGCTGTGACTAAACATTGTCTAACGTGTAAAAAACATTGTCTGCTGTGTCTGACATGTTTATATCACTGTCTGCTGTGTCTAAACATTATCTAACGTGACTATATCATTCTCTGCCGTGTCTATATCACTGTCTAGCATGCCTACAACAATGCCTGCCGTGTCTAATTTTGTCTGCTGTGTCTAAAGCCTTGTGTAACGGGACTATATCACTCTCTAGGATATCGACAACAATGTCTACCGAATCTAAACATTTTCTTCTGTGTCTAAACATTGACTAACGTGTCTATATCACTGTCTGTAATATCTAAAACATTGTCTGCTGTGTCTGACATGTATATATCACTGTCTGCTGTGTCTAAACATTATCTAACGTAACTATAACATTGTCTGCCGTGTCTATATCACTGTCAAGCGTGTCTGCGACAATGTCTGAGGTGTCTAACTTTGTCTGCTGTGTCTGAAGGGATTATATCACTGTCTGCTGTATCTAAACATTATCTAACGTGACTATATCATTGTCTGCCGTGTCTAAATCACTGTCTAGATGCCTACAACAATGTCAGCCGTGTCTAACTTTGTCGGCTGTGTCTCAAGGCTTGTCTGCCGTGTCTGTATCACTGTCTAGCATGCCTACAAATGTCAGCCCACTCTAAACATTGTCTTCTGTGTCTAAACATAGTCTAACGTGTTTATATCACTGTCTGTAGTGTCTAAAACATTGTCTGCCGTGTCTATATCACTGTCTAGCGTGTCTACAACACTGTCTGAGGTGTCTACCTTTGTCTGCTGTGTCTGACTTGTCTATATCACCGTCTGCCTTGTCTACATCACTGTCTGCTGTCTCCAGCCTTGTCTAACGTGTCCAACCTGACGACGTGCGCGTGCTTGCCGAGCACGGCGTGCGCGTACACCTCGGTGAGCGCGGCGCGCTCGGCGGCCGAGCCGGCGACGGGGCGCAGCGAGCGCTTGAGCGCGTACACGCAGCCGTCCAGCTTGTTGACGCAGCGCGTCACGCGTCCGAACTCGCCGCGTCCTATCACGCCCAGTTCAATGAACTCGACGTTGTAACGGGATATGTTGGATTCCTGGAGACAATGGTCACACGATGATAAGTAAAGACCGGATTATATGCATTTGCATATTTCAGCGGTATAAGCATAATTTTACCTAAGATCTAGTTATGATGCATATTATCGGTACATTTACAATATTTTTCACTCACCCTGCGTTCCGAAATGCGACCAAATTTAATAAAAGTCACAAAATATAAGGGCTATTGAGTAATAATTGTGACTTTTTACTGCATTTCTGAACGCAATCGCGCGCGTCTTGTTTTGACAGTTACGATAATAAAATGAAAGAGATAGAACTTGCTTGATTCCCCTTTCCATCCATACGCCCACAATCATGCTAATCGTGGCCTTTAGGTCTTGTTACCTCAGGCTCTGTCTACCCCGTAAGGAATAAACACGATTTATGTATTTATGTATGTGCGTATACATAGTTACATAGTCTTTAGGTCTCGTTATCTTAGGCTCTGTCTACCCCGTAATAATAATTATTATTATCTTGGGACAATTGACACCAATTGACCTAGCCCCAAACTAAGCAAAGCTTGTAATATGGGCACTAGACAACGGATAAACATACTTATATAGATAAATACATACTTAAATACATATTAAACATCCAAGACCCGAGAACAAACATTCGTATTTTTCATACAAATATCTGCCCCGACCGGGGATCGAACCCGGGACATCAAGCTTCATAGTCAGGTTCTCTAACTGGGCCATCCGGTCGTATGTATATATCTTACCCGTAATCTCTTGGCGGGTTGTTCGGGCGTAGCGTCGCCCATAGACGTGGGCGTTTTGGAGAGCGCCCTCTTCTTCTTGTTCAACGCTTGACCTGCAAACAGACAAACAAGCAACTTTTATATACATAAAAACTACGAACAGCGACATCTGTGGCTTGTATGTATGTATGTATGTATGTATAACTCTTTATTGTACATAAAACACAAGAAAAAGATGAATACAGGATAACACACATGCACAAAGGCGAACCACTTGTCGCCGCAACCACTGCGTACCTCGCTTACAGGGTCGATAGGTTTAAATACTAGTGATGTGACGGATCGTTAAAAATGTATATCCGCGGATACGGATCTCATTACGGATATTTAGTGTCAAGATCCGCGGATACGGATACGGATCTTTATTTTTTTATAATTTTCTATTATATTTGAACGATCTTATTATAATTATAAAACAAAATAGGTTGAAGTTTTTTCATTGTCATAAAAGTGACGTTATAAGTTGCTATAATATTGATCTCATTATAAAGATTCTTTCAGTTATGTAATATCGGTATGTTAACTTACTGCGACAAATGTTTGCAATATAAAGGTGCCAAATATTTGATTTTAAGAAATAATAATACTCTGGAATGATATTTTATAGTTATTTTAATTCTATCTACTTACCATCGGGCGTGAACGGGTTGATGTTGGCCACGGGCCTGTCCTCGTGCATGCTGCCCAGCGCGCTGTCCTCGTCCGCTGGATGCAGGTGGTGGCTGCAGCCAGTCCTGCCTGTGACTTACCATCGGGCGTGAACGGGTTGATGTTGGCCACGGGCCTGTCCTCGTGCATGCTGCCCAGCGCGCTGTCCTCGTCCGCTGGATGCAGGTGGTGGCTGCAGCCAGTCCTGCCTGTGACTTACCATCGGGCGTGAACGGGTTGATGTTGGCCACGGGCCTGTCCTCGTGCATGCTGCCCAGCGCGCTGTCCTCGTCCGGTGGCTGCAGGTGGTGGCTGCAGCCAGTCCTGCCTGTGACTTACCATCGGGCGTGAACGGGTTGATGTTGGCCACGGGCCTGTCCTCGTGCATGCTGCCCAGCGCGCTGTCCTCGTCCGGTGGATGCAGGTGGTGGCTGCAGCCAGTCCTGCCTGTGACTTACCATCGGGCGTGAACGGGTTGATGTTGGCCACGGGCCTGTCCTCGTGCATGCTGCCCAGCGCGCTGTCCTCGTTGGTGGATGCAGGTGGTGGCTGCAGCCAGTCCTGCCTGTGACTTACCATCGGGCGTGAACGGGTTGATGTTGGCCACGGGCCTGTCCTCGTGCATGCTGCCCAGCGCGCTGTCCTCGTCCGCTGGATGCAGGTGGTGGCTGCAGCCAGTCCTGCCTGTGACTTACCATCGGGCGTGAACGGGTTGATGTTGGCCACGGGCCTGTCCTCGTGCATGCTGCCCAGCGCGCTGTCCTCGTTGGTGGATGCAGGTGGTGGCTGCAGCCAGTCCTGCCTGTGACTTACCATCGGGCGTGAACGGGTTGATGTTGGCCACGGGCCTGTCCTCGTGCATGCTGCCCAGCGCGCTGTCCTCGTTGGTGGATGCAGGTGGTGGCTGCAGCCAGTCCTGCCTGTGACTTACCATCGGGCGTGAACGGGTTGATGTTGGCCACGGGCCTGTCCTCGTGCATGCTGCCCAGCGCGCTGTCCTCGTCCGGTGGATGCAGGTGGTGGCTGCAGCCAGTCCTGCCTGTGACTTACCATCGGGCGTGAACGGGTTGATGTTGGCCACGGGCCTGTCCTCGTGCATGCTGCCCAGCGCGCTGTCCTCGTCCGCTGGATGCAGGTGGTGGCTGCAGCCAGTCCTGCCTGTGACTTACCATCGGGCGTGAACGGGTTGATGTTGGCCACGGGCCTGTCCTCGTGCATGCTGCCCAGCGCGCTGTCCTCGTTGGTGGATGCAGGTGGTGGCTGCAGCCAGTCCTGCCTGTGACTTACCATCGGGCGTGAACGGGTTGATGTTGGCCACGGGCCTGTCCTCGTGCATGCTGCCCAGCGCGCTGTCCTCGTTGGTGGATGCAGGTGGTGGCTGCAGCCAGTCCTGCCTGTGACTTACCATCGGGCGTGAACGGGTTGATGTTGGCCACGGGCCTGTCCTCGTGCATGCTGCCCAGCGCGCTGTCCTCGTCCGGTGGATGCAGGTGGTGGCTGCAGCCAGTCCTGCCTGCGACTTACCATCGGGCGTGAACGGGTTGATGTTGGCCACGGGCCTGTCCTCGTGCATGCTGCCCAGCGCGCTGTCCTCGTCCGGTGGCTGCAGGTGGTGGCTGCAGCCAGTCCTGCCTGTGACTTACCATCGGGCGTGAACGGGTTGATGTTGGCCACGGGCCTGTCCTCGTGC
This sequence comes from Pandemis cinnamomeana, assembly GCA_932294345.1. NCBI lineage: Eukaryota > Metazoa > Arthropoda > Insecta > Lepidoptera > Tortricidae > Pandemis > Pandemis cinnamomeana. Next base: position 5,939,428 of record OW028731.1, read on the forward strand.
ATGCTGCCCAGCGCGCTGTCCTCGTTGGTGGATGCAGGTGGTGGCTGCAGCCAGTCCTGCCTGCGACTTACCATCGGGCGTGAACGGGTTGATGTTGGCCACGGGCCTGTCCTCGTGCATGCTGCCCAGCGCGCTGTCCTCGTCCGGTGGATGCAGGTGGTGGCTGCAGCCAGTCCTGCCTGTGACTTACCATCGGGCGTGAACGGGTTGATGTTGGCCACGGGCCTGTCCTCGTGCATGCTGCCCAGCGCGCTGTCCTCGTCCGGTGGCTGCAGGTGGTGGCTGCAGCCAGTCCTGCCTGTGACTTACCATCGGGCGTGAACGGGTTGATGTTGGCCACGGGCCTGTCCTCGTGCATGCTGCCCAGCGCGCTGTCCTCGTTGGTGGATGCAGGTGGTGGCTGCAGCCAGTCCTGCCTGCGACTTACCATCGGGCGTGAACGGGTTGATGTTGGCCACGGGCCTGTCCTCGTGCATGCTGCCCAGCGCGCTGTCCTCGTCCGGTGGATGCAGGTGGTGGCTGCAGCCAGTCCTGCCTGCGACTTACCATCGGGCGTGAACGGGTTGATGTTGGCCACGGGCCTGTCCTCGTGCATGCTGCCCAGCGCGCTGTCCTCGTCCGGTGGCTGCAGGTGGTGGCTGCAGCCAGTCCTGCCTGTGACTTACCATCGGGCGTGAACGGGTTGATGTTGGCCACGGGCCTGTCCTCGTGCATGCTGCCCAGCGCGCTGTCCTCGCCCGGTGGATGCAGGTGGTGGCTGCAGCCAGTCCTGCCTGTGACTTACCATCGGGCGTGAACGGGTTGATGTTGGCCACGGGCCTGTCCTCGTGCATGCTGCCCAGCGCGCTGTCCTCGTTGGTGGATGCAGGTGGTGGCTGCAGCCAGTCCTGCCTGTGACTTACCATCGGGCGTGAACGGGTTGATGTTGGCCACGGGCCTGTCCTCGTGCATGCTGCCCAGCGCGCTGTCCTCGTTGGTGGATGCAGGTGGTGGCTGCAGCCAGTCCTGCCTGCGACTTACCATCGGGCGTGAACGGGTTGATGTTGGCCACGGGCCTGTCCTCGTGCATGCTGCCCAGCGCGCTGTCCTCGTCCGGTGGATGCAGGTGGTGGCTGCAGCCAGTCCTGCCTGTGACTTACCATCGGGCGTGAACGGGTTGATGTTGGCCACGGGCCTGTCCTCGTGCATGCTGCCCAGCGCGCTGTCCTCGTCCGGTGGCTGCAGGTGGTGGCTGCAGCCAGTCCTGCCTGTGACTTACCATCGGGCGTGAACGGGTTGATGTTGGCCACGGGCCTGTCCTCGTGCATGCTGCCCAGCGCGCTGTCCTCGTTGGTGGATGCAGGTGGTGGCTGCAGCCAGTCCTGCCTGCGACTTACCATCGGGCGTGAACGGGTTGATGTTGGCCACGGGCCTGTCCTCGTGCATGCTGCCCAGCGCGCTGTCCTCGTCCGGTGGCTGCAGGTGGTGGCTGCAGCCAGTCCTGCCTGTGACTTACCATCGGGCGTGAACGGGTTGATGTTGGCCACGGGCCTGTCCTCGTGCATGCTGCCCAGCGCGCTGTCCTCGTCCGGTGGCTGCAGGTGGTGGCTGCAGCCAGTCCTGCCTGTGACTTACCATCGGGCGTGAACGGGTTGATGTTGGCCACGGGCCTGTCCTCGTGCATGCTGCCCAGCGCGCTGTCCTCGTTGGTGGATGCAGGTGGTGGCTGCAGCCAGTCCTGCCTGCGACTTACCATCGGGCGTGAACGGGTTGATGTTGGCCACGGGCCTGTCCTCGTGCATGCTGCCCAGCGCGCTGTCCTCGTCCGGTGGCTGCAGGTGGTGGCTGCAGCCAGTCCTGCCTGTGACTTACCATCGGGCGTGAACGGGTTGATGTTGGCCACGGGCCTGTCCTCGTGCATGCTGCCCAGCGCGCTGTCCTCGCCCGGTGGATGCAGGTGGTGGCTGCAGCCAGTCCTGCCTGTGACTTACCATCGGGCGTGAACGGGTTGATGTTGGCCACGGGCCTGTCCTCGTGCATGCTGCCCAGCGCGCTGTCCTCGTTGGTGGATGCAGGTGGTGGCTGCAGCCAGTCCTGCCTGTGACTTACCATCGGGCGTGAACGGGTTGATGTTGGCCACGGGCCTGTCCTCGTGCATGCTGCCCAGCGCGCTGTCCTCGTTGGTGGATGCAGGTGGTGGCTGCAGCCAGTCCTGCCTGTGACTTACCATCGGGCGTGAACGGGTTGATGTTGGCCACGGGCCTGTCCTCGTGCATGCTGCCCAGCGCGCTGTCCTCGCCCGGTGGATGCAGGTGGTGGCTGCAGCCAGTCCTGCCTGTGACTTACCATCGGGCGTGAACGGGTTGATGTTGGCCACGGGCCTGTCCTCGTGCATGCTGCCCAGCGCGCTGTCCTCGTTGGTGGATGCAGGTGGTGGCTGCAGCCAGTCCTGCCTGTGACTTACCATCGGGCGTGAACGGGTTGATGTTGGCCACGGGCCTGTCCTCGTGCATGCTGCCCAGCGCGCTGTCCTCGTTGGTGGATGCAGGTGGTGGCTGCAGCCAGTCCTGCCTGTGACTTACCATCGGGCGTGAACGGGTTGATGTTGGCCACGGGCCTGTCCTCGTGCATGCTGCCCAGCGCGCTGTCCTCGCCCGGTGGATGCAGGTGGTGGCTGCAGCCAGTCCTGCCTGCGACTTACCATCGGGCGTGAACGGGTTGATGTTGGCCACGGGCCTGTCCTCGTGCATGCTGCCCAGCGCGCTGTCCTCGTCCGGTGGCTGCAGGTGGTGGCTGCAGCCAGTCCTGCCTGTGACTTACCATCGGGCGTGAACGGGTTGATGTTGGCCACGGGCCTGTCCTCGTGCATGCTGCCCAGCGCGCTGTCCTCGCCCGGTGGATGCAGGTGGTGGCTGCAGCCAGTCCTGCCTGTGACTTACCATCGGGCGTGAACGGGTTGATGTTGGCCACGGGCCTGTCCTCGTGCATGCTGCCCAGCGCGCTGTCCTCGTCCGGTGGATGCAGGTGGTGGCTGCAGCCAGTCCTGCCTGTGACTTACCATCGGGCGTGAACGGGTTGATGTTGGCCACGGGCCTGTCCTCGTGCATGCTGCCCAGCGCGCTGTCCTCGTTGGTGGATGCAGGTGGTGGCTGCAGCCAGTCCTGCCTGTGACTTACCATCGGGCGTGAACGGGTTGATGTTGGCCACGGGCCTGTCCTCGTGCATGCTGCCCAGCGCGCTGTCCTCGTCCGGTGGATGCAGGTGGTGGCTGCAGCCAGTCCTGCCTGTGACTTACCATCGGGCGTGAACGGGTTGATGTTGGCCACGGGCCTGTCCTCGTGCATGCTGCCCAGCGCGCTGTCCTCGTCCGCTGGATGCAGGTGGTGGCTGCAGCCAGTCCTGCCTGTGACTTACCATCGGGCGTGAACGGGTTGATGTTGGCCACGGGCCTGTCCTCGTGCATGCTGCCCAGCGCGCTGTCCTCGTCCGCTGGATGCAGGTGGTGGCTGCAGCCAGTCCTGCCTGTGACTTACCATCGGGCGTGAACGGGTTGATGTTGGCCACGGGCCTGTCCTCGTGCATGCTGCCCAGCGCGCTGTCCTCGTTGGTGGATGCAGGTGGTGGCTGCAGCCAGTCCTGCCTGTGACTTACCATCGGGCGTGAACGGGTTGATGTTGGCCACGGGCCTGTCCTCGTGCATGCTGCCCAGCGCGCTGTCCTCGTCCGGTGGATGCAGGTGGTGGCTGCAGCCAGTCCTGCCTGTGACTTACCATCGGGCGTGAACGGGTTGATGTTGGCCACGGGCCTGTCCTCGTGCATGCTGCCCAGCGCGCTGTCCTCGTTGGTGGATGCAGGTGGTGGCTGCAGCCAGTCCTGCCTGTGACTTACCATCGGGCGTGAACGGGTTGATGTTGGCCACGGGCCTGTCCTCGTGCATGCTGCCCAGCGCGCTGTCCTCGTCCGCTGGATGCAGGTGGTGGCTGCAGCCAGTCCTGCCTGTGACTTACCATCGGGCGTGAACGGGTTGATGTTGGCCACGGGCCTGTCCTCGTGCATGCTGCCCAGCGCGCTGTCCTCGTCCGCTGGATGCAGGTGGTGGCTGCAGCCAGTCCTGCCTGTGACTTACCATCGGGCGTGAACGGGTTGATGTTGGCCACGGGCCTGTCCTCGTGCATGCTGCCCAGCGCGCTGTCCTCGTCCGCTGGATGCAGGTGGTGGCTGCAGCCAGTCCTGCCTGTGACTTACCATCGGGCGTGAACGGGTTGATGTTGGCCACGGGCCTGTCCTCGTGCATGCTGCCCAGCGCGCTGTCCTCGTCCGGTGGATGCAGGTGGTGGCTGCAGCCAGTCCTGCCTGTGACTTACCATCGGGCGTGAACGGGTTGATGTTGGCCACGGGCCTGTCCTCGTGCATGCTGCCCAGCGCGCTGTCCTCGTCCGGTGGATGCAGGTGGTGGCTGCAGCCAGTCCTGCCTGTGACTTACCATCGGGCGTGAACGGGTTGATGTTGGCCACGGGCCTGTCCTCGTGCATGCTGCCCAGCGCGCTGTCCTCGTTGGTGGATGCAGGTGGTGGCTGCAGCCAGTCCTGCCTGTGACTTACCATCGGGCGTGAACGGGTTGATGTTGGCCACGGGCCTGTCCTCGTGCATGCTGCCCAGCGCGCTGTCCTCGTCCGGTGGATGCAGGTGGTGGCTGCAGCCAGTCCTGCCTGTGACTTACCATCGGGCGTGAACGGGTTGATGTTGGCCACGGGCCTGTCCTCGTGCATGCTGCCCAGCGCGCTGTCCTCGTCCGCTGGATGCAGGTGGTGGCTGCAGCCAGTCCTGCCTGTGACTTACCATCGGGCGTGAACGGGTTGATGTTGGCCACGGGCCTGTCCTCGTGCATGCTGCCCAGCGCGCTGTCCTCGTCCGGTGGCTGCAGGTGGTGGCTGCAGCCAGTCCTGCCTGTGACTTACCATCGGGCGTGAACGGGTTGATGTTGGCCACGGGCCTGTCCTCGTGCATGCTGCCCAGCGCGCTGTCCTCGTCCGCTGGATGCAGGTGGTGGCTGCAGCCAGTCCTGCCTGTGACTTACCATCGGGCGTGAACGGGTTGATGTTGGCCACGGGCCTGTCCTCGTGCATGCTGCCCAGCGCGCTGTCCTCGTTGGTGGATGCAGGTGGTGGCTGCAGCCAGTCCTGCCTGTGACTTACCATCGGGCGTGAACGGGTTGATGTTGGCCACGGGCCTGTCCTCGTGCATGCTGCCCAGCGCGCTGTCCTCGTTGGTGGATGCAGGTGGTGGCTGCAGCCAGTCCTGCCTGTGACTTACCATCGGGCGTGAACGGGTTGATGTTGGCCACGGGCCTGTCCTCGTGCATGCTGCCCAGCGCGCTGTCCTCGTCCGCTGGATGCAGGTGGTGGCTGCAGCCAGTCCTGCCTGTGACTTACCATCGGGCGTGAACGGGTTGATGTTGGCCACGGGCCTGTCCTCGTGCATGCTGCCCAGCGCGCTGTCCTCGTTGGTGGATGCAGGTGGTGGCTGCAGCCAGTCCTGCCTGTGACTTACCATCGGGCGTGAACGGGTTGATGTTGGCCACGGGCCTGTCCTCGTGCATGCTGCCCAGCGCGCTGTCCTCGTTGGTGGATGCAGGTGGTGGCTGCAGCCAGTCCTGCCTGTGACTTACCATCGGGCGTGAACGGGTTGATGTTGGCCACGGGCCTGTCCTCGTGCATGCTGCCCAGCGCGCTGTCCTCGTCCGGTGGATGCAGGTGGTGGCTGCAGCCAGTCCTGCCTGTGACTTACCATCGGGCGTGAACGGGTTGATGTTGGCCACGGGCCTGTCCTCGTGCATGCTGCCCAGCGCGCTGTCCTCGTCCGCTGGATGCAGGTGGTGGCTGCAGCCAGTCCTGCCTGTGACTTACCATCGGGCGTGAACGGGTTGATGTTGGCCACGGGCCTGTCCTCGTGCATGCTGCCCAGCGCGCTGTCCTCGTCCGGTGGATGCAGGTGGTGGCTAGATCCCGTCGTGATGCCTGCACATCATACAAACAGTTAATAAACTATATGACTAGCCTTCCGTCCGCAGCTTCGCCCGCGATAAACTAATTTTCCCGTAGGAAAAGGTATTTTCCCGCGGTAAAAAGTAGCCTATGTCACTCAGTGATAATGTAGCTTTCTAACGGCAAAAGAATTTTTGAAATCGGTCCAGTAGTTTCGGAGCCCATTCAATTCAAACAAACAAACAATCAAATCTTTCCTCTTTATAATATTAGTATAGAATCTATACTCTACTATCTATCTATACTATAGATAATATACTATTTTTTTTTAAATTTGGTGCTAAAAATACACGTGATTTTGGATGGGGAAGTGGGGGGGGGTGTTAGTTTTAATCCTCACCACATATTACCAAGGTGGTTAAAAGTGCTAAAAAAACATCACATGTTTAATGAACGGCCCCTAACTCGCTCGCAATCGCCATCGTGTTCATTTCGACAGTTCATGTATGGCATTGGCATCGGAATCAGCTAGCTGTCACATTCATACAGGAACTGTCAAAGAACACGATGGCGATTGCGAGCGAGTTAGGTAATAAGCCTACTGGTAATGACTAGAGATCGGACAAATTTGCGTCATTGCTCGCAATAATGTGGACATAACTCCAAAATTAATCAAATATGTCAAAATACATATATTAAGAATAAGTATATCCACGGAGGTTTTATACCTACAGAACTAGAAAACTTTTTTGTCAGAAATAATAATCATATCTAGCAGGATCGTGATTTCTTTATTACATAAAAATATTTACGAGAACGACAACTGCCACTTTAATTAACATTTTGCTAGTAATTTTATGCATGTGTAAATTTTTATCTCCGGGAGTTCAAATTTTATTTCGAGAAATTAATTAAATGATTAATTATTTGATTAATTTTTGAGTCATGTCCACATTATTGCGAGCAATGACGCAAATCTGTCCGATCTCTGGTAATGACTTACCCGTGGGCGGATTCAGTTTGGGCGGGAACAGCCTCGACCGAGAAGTGTTGTGGGAGGGCGTCGAGCATTTCTCCAGCAAGGTCTTCGGTGTCCGAGGACTATCGAACAGTCTGGAAAAAGATGCACATCCAAATAAGAAGTGTATTACGGACAACACTATTAGGGATCATTTGATAATGATGCCGTAGAGCAGTGGTTCCTAACCTGGGGGTAATTACCCCCGCAGGGGTAAAACGGAGATTCTAGGGGGGTAACACGGGATGGCACGAAATAGTATTAAAATAGCAATAAACAAAATAATAGTACGGTAAACGGTAGCACGGCGCTCTCATGCGCGCGGCTTTTCTTACTTTACTTACTAGTTACCTAAACGTGCAATTTCTTACATAAGAAACATATTTTCGTTCGAATTTGTGTGGTTTTAATTATTTTAAATTAGCTAGGGGTAAACTCAATTCCCATACTTGTTCACAGGGGTAGTGATATTGAAAAGGTTAGGAACCACTGCCGTAGAGGGATCGAAACGTGTCAGCGTTTGTATGGTGTAAGGGATAATTAAGTTTGTGGGATTTGTGTTTTATGTGGCAGTAGTGGAGGGAGGGATTGCATGAAAAACATTTCGCACAGGCTTGGTTATCTTGCACGTGAGTAGCGGAGTAGCAAGGTAAATATTTTTTATTCATTTTAAGTAACAGATGTACACACTTGTTTTTAACATCAGGCAACACCTGAACAAGATTTAAAAAAAAAACTAATAAACGCAATCTTCAAAAAAAATCCAAATTCATACAATTCAAAGATCAAAGTGCATTGAACTGTAAACCATAATCAAAAGCACAAAAACTCATCTCTTACCCAATAACAAAACAATTTCAAAAGGAACCATTTTTTTTGCTACCAATTTGAGGATATTCAAGCAAAAAAATGTCTATCCTTTTCAACACCAGCAACCTTTATATCCGTCGCAGAACCCAACGTAAAATCGAACTTTACGCACTGGCGTAAGATTTAAATTCGCTAAACTATAGCGACAATGCAAGTAGGGTTCAAATTTGTTCTTTTTTTTGTGTGCAGGCGTATTTTTTGTGTGAACAGCTGCGATCAGATGTTTCTGTTGTGTATGCAACTGTACTTTAACAGAATTTAGCTGAACGAGGACTATCGTTTCTTTGCTCACCAGTTGGCGCCACTGTGTAAGGTCCAGAGGTATAGCTGTAAAGGCGACTTTATAAAGCCTTGTATTCATGGTAAACATCTGTTTAGCAACAGCTTTGCGGGTGGTAGGGCCTTGTGCAAGGTCCGTCCGGATCGCTATCACCATCTTACTCGCTAATCCTGCCGCTAAGTAGCAGTGCTTGCACTGCTGTGTTCCGGTGTGGAGAGTAAGACAGCCGGGGAAAATACGGACACAAGAGGCATGTCATCTTAATCCTCTAGGTTGGCAACGCATCTGCAAGCCCTCCGGGGTTGCGGGTGTCTATGGGCTGTGGTGATCACTTACCATCAGGTGACCCACTTGCTCGTTTGCCTTCCTATTAATATATAAAAAAAAAAACAAAAACAACGTTGAATCAACGTGTTGCGGAGTTGCTGTCAACATGTTGCTGGCAGCACTGCGTATTGCAGAGGCGATAGCGTCATGTTGACAAGCTCTCGCCTGACATGCGTAAACATTGATTCAACTTTGTTGCTAAATACGAATGATGATGCGTTTGTTGCTTTGATGCTTTGTTGGTGAATACGAGGCTTAAGATCGGCACCGAAACAAAGTTTCAAATCTTGAATCTCATCAAGTTTATTAATTTTAAATAACTATCATCATGTCGAGTAGCTATATAAAAAACCTGCTTTCAAAGCATTCACATTCATCGCCAAATAATCCAAACTTGTCAATACTTGTTCACTAAAAGGGTAAACAGTAAACAGTAAACAAAAACAGGTTAGACCAGCTCACACAACATTCATTGTTAAATTTTGGAGACAAGTCTGAACTTGTCAAAATGTTTACAAGAATTTGAAATTTGACCTAGTCTTATTATTTTACTATTATTATTTAAAAAATAATACGCTAGCAGCTCTTTTAGCTTATACATGCAGTGGCGTAACTATAAGGTGGCAAGGGTGGCAAAATGCCAGGGGCCCCTAGCTCTACGGGGCCCGAACTGGCTTGGTTTAGAGCACAGAAGGGATGCTGATGCACTTCTTTACATTGAGGAAGGAGCCCCATCTGACGAATTTGCCGCGGGCCCCAGACGTTATAGTTACGCCACTGGATACATGTGTATCTATCACTGCACTTGTGTTCTCTGACTTTTTAAATGAACGTCTAAGTCTATTTTATCACACTTCGAATAACTTCCATGCCAGTCTGGGAGTAAAAAACATAGAATGCACCAGCTGTCACCTTGCGCAAATGGTAAAAGCCCATTGAGGGAATGGGCGAAACACATAGGAATCATGTTATAGGCAATGCTAGCAACCCATCACTATTTTGATTCCCCTTTCCACCTATACACCTACAATCATGCTAAATGTGGTATTTAGGTCTTGTTACCTCAGGCTCTGTCTACCCCATAAGGGATATAGACGAGATTTGTGTATGTGTGTCGAATGATTGCTTGTCACTGACATGTGTCGAAATAGTGAAGTAAGGGCCTGATCAAGAGGTTACTAACAAGTCAATGTATAAATTTTGACATGTCCATTAGTTCTGTTATTGAAATATAATGAACCATCCTCTTTCTTATTTAATTACACAAAATTTCGAGTCAATCCAAGCACTAGAAGCTGATAAAACTTGTCTTACAAGATGTGACCCAAACAAACATGCATTGCAAGTTAAATAAGCTTGTAAAAACTTACAAGATGGTATGTGGAATGAGATTAATTAGTATTTTAGCAGTTGATGTTTGTAATTAACTTAAAATAGAGCCAAGAATCATTAAAAAGTAATTTGTTAGCCACAGATCTGTTAGTCTTTAATGGTTTCATGGATCATTCAAACCAGAACTGTAGATAAAAGCCATCGAAAGTTTTGAAAATGGAATGTGGTTGCTCTTTCGCGATCAGAATAACATTAACATACTTTCTAGAAGCAATGACACTATTATTATTACTTGAAACACCTGCTTCAAAAACAAAACAAACTGACGTCATTCAGATGATGTTTATAACGGATTTTACGAGATTAACACACAATTTTAAGCTTAGAATTGGCTAAAAATAGTAACGATGTTATAGAATCAGATCCGAGTGAAAGTTTTACCTCAAAGCTCGAACTTTTCTGTAAGGTGGACTCATTGATGCAGGCGCCGGGGATCCAGGTTTGTCGTCGTCGTCAGGATAGCTAAAATCTAGCTTCCTAGGAAACACAGGTGGTATAGGACTAAGATTTTCCGAAAATGTATTGAAGGAATCTGACATTTCTTCCGACAGTTCGGTAGAGTTATGCTTGTTATTTTGTCCTGTATTCATTCTATACCATTCGGTCATGATTAACAACTCATCGATAACACTTCACTCGATAATAACACTGTAACTTAATTTAAACACGTAAACCACACTGAAATTAACAAAAATCCTAAACAAAGCACACTTTTACAATTCACGTACGTTATGGCGGATGACGCATAGCACCTGTTCAAGTGTGCGGCCAATCACAGCGTACTATTTAACCGGTGCGATGAATACAAGCGTTCTATTGGCTAGCATTTTTTTTTTTAAATAACGATGGCGCTTCTGCCCTTTTCATTGGTCAAATTATGGACGCGATCTGAGTTAACAAAACGTTTAGTTACGTAAAAATTAACTTTTGCTGTTATTACTGGCGTACGCAGAAAATCAAAACTTAAAATACTAGGAACAACGACTTCAACAGAATGCATCCATCTACGTTTTCATTATGACATTTTCGATGCAATGTTGCTAACATTATATTTTGTTCCCAAGTTTCTATAATATTATAAATTCAAATTTTAAAGCATTCGAATAACACAAATACCCACTCTAGAACTTCCATGTTAAATAAAATATTGACTGATTAACTGACTCATCAATAAAGAAAACGAAAATGTTGAACTGTTGTTGATAATAAACAGACAAAGATAAATAAAAAAAAATACAATAAAATTTTTCATTACCTATCAACTACCTTTTCTCAGGTGTTTAAAAACTGAAAAGCACTTTACATGCTTTTTAAACCATTTGTTGAAGTTTTAGGAAGAAGGAAAAAAAATGGAAAATTTCTTCTTTTTATTTGTGGAGTATCAGGTCGTCATTACGACAGCTTCGTCAATTTCGAAGTAATATAAATATGTATATTCAAAAATCTTGTGACAAAATGTCAGCAACGTTGTAACACGATTAAAATATCTCCCTCTCCCGCTGTCAGGGATTTTAGCCAACGGACAATGATATCCCTCAGAATCTGCTAGGAAATCATAACTGATTTCCAGGGTGCACTTAATGGATCAATTTGAAAAAGCTTTTGACAGATATAGATCGGTCTGTCAGGCCAGCTAATAAAAAAAAAATTACGATATTCACGGATATTTTTCACAATTGATATGGCAACAAAAAATTGTTCTTTTTCTTTGACGTTTACTTTGACAGTTTTACACTAACGAATGACAAACAGTGTAGATACCTACATACGGATACTGCAATACTGCGGTGAAGTCCCGAAATTGTAAAATACCCGTAAAAAGCAGTAACAAGTCGATATGAAGTGTAAAACTGGAATAAAATCAATATTTTAAATGAGAAAATCAAGTTCAATATCAACAATGTTGCGTAAATACTTCGTACTGTGCATATTGATATTTCTTCCTTCAATTTCTTTGTGTCAGCAAACTAAAGGAGATATCGTGTTTAATTACAACAATACGTAAGTTAATTTGATCATATCATCCACTTTAACGAGGTTTTTCATCTTTTAACATGATATCATTTAGCTTCTAGATGCAAATTAAAAATCAATTACTTTATGAAATTTTAGACATCTGTTTTGGCGATACTTTATTTTTTTTAACAGTTTATTTAGAAGGCTACTGAGTTTTAATTTCAAGTGGATAATTTAAACACACCTTGCCCCAGTTACTACAATAAATACTAACTTAAGTATGAGTACTAACTTAAGATTTATGTGTAATGTGTAATCAGACCTTGTTATCAGTGCCATTGTGGTAGCTGAACGTGTCTAGGAATAAATAAAAATAATCTATTCTAATCTATATTTATTTATAAAGCTGTAGTTTGTTATTTTGGTTCAACGCGCTAATCTCAGTAAGTGCTTTACCTATTTGAAAAAATCTTTCAGTGCTTAAAGCCCATTTACTGAGAAATGTTATAAGCTGTATACTGGTATACAAATGGTATTTGAAATATTGTCAATTCTGTGTGACCTTGTGTTTGGTGGTTTATTGTTGTTTTTCTCAAAAATGTCGACAATCAAACGAAACGAACGAAAACGACATATCAGAACAGGAAGTTAATTGTTGCCGGTCAGTCCAAAATAAAATAAAAAAATATTACTGTTGCGCTAAACTCGACAGTAATGTTGCATACACATTCCATTACTGTCTAGTTATTAACTTTTTAAAAATCCAAATCACCATTATAAAATAAAGGCACAAGACTTAAGACATCAAATTAAAAAAAAAAAAGCTAGTACGAAAACATGTTTATCTGTGTCTGAAATAGCTTTAGGTGTTCTGGGTAGAAAAATACACTCTTCAAATGCCATTGATAGAAAAAGGTGGCAAAGCAAAACAATTTTCACTATTTTATTTTCATTTATTTTTGTTGTTGTTTTATTTTCGATTTTTGAGAAAATTGTTTTCTTGCTTGCAGGTATAAATACGATGTCGAATACACGGTGTACGTCAGTAAAAGCGTGGAATATATCATGGAGTTTGATGGGGTGAGTGCCAACTTAACTACCTTTTTTTTTTTTGGTTGGAAAATGCGCCTTGCGCATCCGCCCGGTACGGGTTTACCAGCGGTACGTGGGGCTCTCCCGCGTCGGCAGGCATACCCACTAAAAACCACACGGATTCCCTATTCAGTCGTATGTGAGGCGTTACGGCACTCAGTGTCACCGCGCCCCACGACCACCGGGATGGGGTTCCCTCTTCGCGGCACCTGTGCAATGCCGGTTTGGGAATTCCCGCCCTCCCCCGCTGGTGCCTCTTGGATTTTTTATAGAGGTTGTCTCCTCGTGGCCCCGTCTTGAAAAAGACAGCGGCCCGCGTTCCCGGCGCCTACGGGCCGGGGTTACGTGTCGACCGACAGTGGCCGAAGCCACGCCGCTCTGACGGCAGGCTTATGCCCGCCGACCTTCACGTCAGCTCTCACACCCTCATGTACTACTCTGAAAGAGCGGTGCCAAAGGCATGACCGCGTCCGTCACCAAAAGCACCCGCGGGTGCGACTCTCTGGATTTTTTATAGAGGTTTACTCCTCGCGGCCCCCTGTCTTGAAAAAGACAAGCGGCCCACGTTCCGACCCCACGGGCCGGGTTACGTGTTGACCAGCAGTGACCGAAGTCACTCCGCTCCGCGATCGCAACCCGTAGGTCGCACCGCTCCGACGGTGAACTTTAACCCCCTAGGGGGGCGCGCCCCCCACTTTGAAAATCACTGCTCTAGTGGATATGCACCTTAGCAAGAGCGCACAAGAAACCAAGATTCCGTACGTTCCATTCCAAATACACCCGTCGCAAGCGTTCATTCCATCGACATCATGTTGATGAATGGCAGTCTTCGACGGTGCGGTTTAATCGGTCTTTTTTGCCATGAACTTGCAAAATCTGGAACGAGCTTCCCGCTGGGGTCTTCCCATCGAGTTACCTGGGTGCCTTTAAGAGGCGAGTGTACAATCTGCAGGGCCGACAACGCACTGGCATTGCGTAAAGCGCTGCGGGTATCTATATGGACAGTGGTGATCATTTACCATCAGGTGACCCACTAGTTCGTTTGTCTTGCCTCTCTAACATAAAAAAAGTGAATTTATATCCCTTAACCAGTACATTCTTCCAGGATTCCTACGACACGCCCGCCCGGGTGACGGTAGCCAGCAACTTCGCCAACAGCACCTTCCCGCTATTTGTCACTGCCAGACAACAGAAAGGTGAGATTACATACATACATACAGTGGCGTAACAATAGGGTGGCGGGGCTGGCAAAATGCCACGGGCCCCCGACCCAAGAGGGCCCCGGCCCAAGAGGCCGCGAGCTCAAAAATATTAAAATGTGCGATTGCAACGTGACGATTTTTACTGATAGGGCCCCATCGAAAGAATTTGCCACGGGCCCCAGGTGGTATAGTTACGCCACTGCATACATAAATCACTATTTATGTCCCTCGGGAAATAGACATAGCCTAAGACAGTGGTGGCGAACCTTTTTCGGTGGACGTGCCATTTTTTCACAAATAATGTAATATTTGGCTCTGACCATCATCAGACCTTGTTGTCTTAAGAGTGTGTTGTTATATTACCATCATATGACCATGCCATTATTGGCGTGCCCGAATTATTTTGAAGCGTGCCAACACTGGCACGCGTGCCATTGGTTCGCCATCCCTGGCCTAAGGTAACGAGACCTAAAGTCTACGTTTAGCATTATTGTGGGCGTATAGAGTATAGATGGTAAAAGCCCATCGAGGAAATGGGCGAAAATCCTAGGAATCATGTTATAGGCGATGTGGCTAGCGACCCATAACTATTTTGATTCCCCTTGCCATATGCCCAAAATCATGCTAAACGTGGTCTTTAGGTCTTGTTACCTTAGGCTCTGTCTATCCAGGGATAAAGATGTGATTTATGTATGTATGTATTATAAAAAAATGATATTTTTGTTGATTGTGTTGATGTAAATCAGCACGTTTGCTGTTATCAATGATTAATTAGAATGATAGCTTAGGTTTGTTATAGTTTGTTGAAGTGTAGTTGAAGTAGGTCTGTTATCAATATTGCCTCATATTTGCACTTATGTATTCAAGATAGATACCGTTCGATAAAAAATTCACGCCAATCCCAAAGGGGCCATTCAAGTATTACGTAAGCAGATTTTTTACAATTATTTACCCCCCTGCCTCATGTCAGCAAAAGTAAGCAAACCTCTTACTCCCCCTCCCATGCTTACGTAATCATTGGTACCTATATGCATTTTTTTTTTAAATGGATTCTGTTTTTTATTGATTCGTGAGCAGCAGTTCGAATCGAAACTAATTGTAAAAAATCTGCTTATGTAATACTTGAATGGCTCCTATCTTACATGAAACCGAAATTACAAGATAGGAGATATGTTCTTCCACGTCGGTAACTGACACCAGATAACCAGAACTTGACAGACAGTGGTGAAACAGCCCCTAAATGTTGCAAACTGTATACTTGCAAAAATAATTTCTAAATGTCTGTGAAAATCAGAACACAGAAAAATCCGAAAAGTAAAGCTATGGCCGGGAATCGAACCCGGATCCTCGTCATTCCGTGACGCGTGCTATACCCCTACACCACCCATAGCAGGTGGGTAGTCTCCGAATTTTTCTACCTGTTACTAACAGTCACGTGACCTTTGTTACTATGCGATTTTTTTGTCGCTAAGCGTCATCTGTTTGAATGATGTGTCTGTACGACACAATTACAAACTCCCGTGGAACATCTACTGCTCACCAGGGACGAGAGAAGGCGCTGTTTTTCAAATGATTGGTAGTATCAAATGAATCAAGAAATTTTTATTTCTTGATTTTAATGTTTTACTTTTACGTTATGTTTTTTTTTAATGTTTTTTTTTTGTATACTTGCAGGTGTCTCCTCCTGGCAGCTTCCGATGCTGGTTCAGACCCCGAGCAGCTTGGAGCAGTTCACCAACATATCCAGGACGCTGTGCCCCCACAACAACATGTTCTCCGAGGATGAGGAGACGTGTGGTAAGATCAGGGCATCAGCTCCGGAGTGTTGTTTTGACTATTCAAAAGACTCTAAATTCAACGTGGGTATTATTTAATCAGGCATTACTTTAATGAGGTCTATTTCAATGAGGTCCATTTCAATGAGGTCCATTTCAATCAGGTCCATTTCAATGAGGTCCATTTCAATTTGGTCCATTTCAATGAGGTCCATTTCAATAAGGTCCATTTCAATGAGGTCCATTTCAATTTGGTCCATTTCTATGAGGTCCATTTCAATTTGGTCCATTTCAATCAGGTCCATTTTAATGAGGTCCATTTCAATTTGGTCCATTTCAATCAGGTCCATTTTAATGGTCAAAAAATAAGTACTTATAGTAGTATTTTTTGTTCATTAGTTACTATTTGTTGGTGTCCGACTTAGGGCTGAAAAAAAAGCAGAAAAATTACCGGGTTTTTTTCAAAAAGCCATGTTTTTTTAAAGTTTTGGGACCCGATTTTTGAAAGCATGTCACTCGATGGTATAAATCTGTTTATATCTTCAAAACTACAGCTCTAATCAGAGTTGTGACTAGTTCACAAGATTAATGAGAGCCGTAAGTATCTTCTAAGCTCGTATTTCAAATTCAGCACAAATTTTCACCAGTTTCGAGTGGTATTTTCACACATGTGCTTTCAAAAATTGGGCCTCTGGTGCCTACACTTTTCCATTGGAATCGAAAAATACTAAAATAACACTTTGAAAAGAACTTAGTATTTTTATGTTTATATGTAATGCTTGATGATGACAGTGAGAGTTGTGGGGAGTGCCACAATAGAGAGATCTCTCTCCAGGCAGATGTTATGCCTGGGGACCGAAGTCCGAAGGAAGAGAGTTGAGAGTTGTATTTATGCAGCCGCATTGAGAAACTTCGTTAGCGGCATGTAGAACGATGTGACAGCTGTCATTAGAACTGGCGCTAGCTACTCGTGCGTCGTAGTAGTTATGTAGAGGCCAACTAGGTGGCGCTAGGGTCGCTACAGAGTGACGAGTTGACAGTCCAAAAACAGAAAAATACGGAAAAAAACGACAATTTCAAAACGCACTGAAAACGACTTGATTTTTTCGACAATTTTCAACTCCGACTGAAATTCTGATACGTTTGGTTTTGATTGTACAACCCGACCGAGATAAGTTTGCACCTCACTTGCAACAAACTGGAGATGAAGATTCGTAAGATGCGTATCAGTAAAGATGCTAACCGTACAGACGGGACTAGGCGATCGCGGGGAGGTGAGCGGGGTAGCGGGAGGGACGCCGCATTCCAGCGAGTTGCAAACTTAGCGGTCGATTTGTAGTTTCTAGTCGAACCAGTAGGCTTATTGTCTGACTCGCTCGCAATCGCCATCGTGTTCATTTTGACAGTTCTTGTATGAATGTGACAGCTGGCTGATTCCGATGCCAATTGTCAGCCCATACGTGAACTGTCAAAATGAACACGATGGCGATTGCGACCGAGTTAGACAATAAGCCTACTGTTTTCAGTGAAATGTTACTTTTTGAAACTTCAAACAAATTTTGTTATTTGATTTTTGATTTGGCTCTATTTATTGAAAAAACTGCATAAAATTCCGTTGCATAGTTTTAAAGATCTAAGCATACATAGGGACAGATAGCGGAAAGCGACTATGTTTTATACTGTGTAGTGAAATAAGTGGTTAAGCTATCGCGACTTGATATATTATGTTAAAGTATTTGTGCCCAATCCAGGGTTAGTTCGACTGCCCTATAAAGATTTTTCATTAAAATTTTTGATTCAAAATTTAATGGTAGTGTCAAAAAGACACGTAACAGAGCCCTTGGCGGCCAATTTTCAAAAATAAATTTTAATTTTAATTTTAATTTTAATTACCTACACTTGCTTGCACTGCTGTGTTCCGGTGTAGAGAGTAAGACAGCCGGGGAAATTACGGGCACAAGCAAGACACTCATTTTGAAAATTGAGCTTGTTCTTCGAACATAACCGAGTTACATTACCGGCACTGGTAAAATAACCTTGGATTATTAATTGGGATTAACTTAGGTTGAGATGCGGTGGGTCACCGCTAAGCCGCGAACACGTTCGTTTTACTTTGGAAATAGTCTTTATTTTACCTTAGAATGTGCTCCTAACGTAACTTGGTTATGTTCGGGGAACAAATTGACAGGGTTATTTAGTGGAACTAACCGAACCGCTGGAATGTTCCGGAAATACTTTGTGGGACCCTGTGTAACATAGTACTATGTTTTTCTGTTCACGCAATCTTAGCGAATGTGGGACACTTGAGGGTCTACTGTGGGCCTCTTATACGTAAATAGAATTTATATTGTTACCATTATGTCACGAATTTTATATAAATGTCACCAAAGATCACGTTATGTAACTTTTGGATGGACAGTGATACAGATGAAGAGCGTATATAGTAAATTTACACACACATACATACATACACAAATCACGTCTTTATCCCTTACGGGGTAACAGGACCTGAAGGCCACGTTTAGCATGACTGTGGGCGGATAGGTGCCGCATCGCCTATAATATGATTCCTAAGATTTTCGCCCATTCCTTGATGGGCTTTTACCATCGGCGCGGGAAGAGAAGCAACCGGTACATTCTGTGTTTTTTCTTTACTCCCAGACCAGCATGAAAGAAAGAATAGTAAATTTACACACAAAATTACATACCGACGGCGAAGAAGCAAGACCTCCTTCTAATTTCGGATAAATGTAAGATAGGAGCAATTGGTTCTCTCAATAGAATTCAAACTAAAATAATTAAAATTTGTTAGATAGGAAGGAGATCTTGCTTCTTCCCCGTCGATACATACGTACACTAATCACGTAGTTATCCCTTACGGGGTAGACAGAGCCTAAGGTTACAAGACCTACAGGCCACGTTTAGCAAGATTTAATACGCAAAATTAAATTTAAAAATTAAAAATCCCCTCACACTTGATCGAGTAATCAAATCGGATTTTTTTTTTAAAATGTCAAGTATTACGTCACTTTGGTAAACAGCTAAGGCTTTACCATGAAGCCTTAATGCGATTAAATTCCGACTCAGTTCAGGTTTTAGCTGCCATTTTAGTATGGATCTGACAGCGAGCGAACCTAAACTGAATCGGAATTGAATCGCGTTAAGACGTCATGGTAAATCCCCAGATATTCTTCAAGTTGCTGGACCGATTTATACCAAATATGCCTAAGAACTAGCGCAAGGGAACTGGCTTACGAATGAAAAACCGCATCGAGATCGGTCCAGAGCTATGTCTTAGACACACGCACACACAACACCCGAACTAACAAACAGATAGACAGACATACAGAGAGAGATCGACGTCTAAAACCACTAATGCATGGAACATGGCGTGAAGCGATCGTGTTTAAGCTGGCTTTCTACTCGAATAAACTCCGAATCGGTCCATCTATTTGGGTGAGACGATTATAATTTGTAATGTTAGAAGGATATGTTATTATCATCTGTCCATCCAATACTAAAGGCCCACCTTTTTACAAAATATGTAAGTTAGTTACATTTTATATTATAATGTGACGCCAGAACCTAATAAAAAAAATAAGATTCCGACATACAGACATACATATAGTCACGCCTCTTTCCCATAGGGGTAGGCAGAGACTATTTTGTCCCACTTGCTACGATCCTGGCACACCTCTCGCTTCATCCACAGTCATCAATCTCGTCATACATGCTCGTCGGTTTCGGGTCCTGACCTGACCTTTTTTCAAAACGTCTTCTATTTGGTCTCGGAACGTCCGTCTAGGCCTTCCCCTCCCAACGCACCTCACATTCCCCATATAGATCTGTTTAGTTAGTCTACTTTCATCCATCCGCTCTACGTGACCAAACCAACTAAGCTTTCTTTCTATCCTAGTCACTATATCTTTCACACCAGCACGTTCCCTTATCACACTATTCGTTCGTTCAGTGTCACCTCTTCCATACTTCTTAACGCTCTCATTTCTACTCATTGACTTACAATAAACAACTAGACTCTCAGTCGCTAACAAAGGTTCCTCAAGAAACGTCCGAACTGCTTTGTCTATGTGTTGTGTGTGTCAACACATCGACTTAGACAGATAACATTAACATATTCGTTCAAATTGACACCTTATTTCGTGGCAGTAATGTTTAATATCAATGGCGTAGGATCGTGAGAAGTAATGACACGACGCCACACGCTGGAAACCTGCCTGTCTCTTTTGTTCTCAATAGTAAGATTACGGTGCGAAAGAGACATATACATTGTTATCAAAGCGCGGTCGAAACACAACTGAACAAAAACTCTGAACAATAGACGCGTGTTCAGACTTTTGCTTCGGACAGTTTTTGAGCGTGATTGGGAGTCTAGTTGTTTATTGTACGTCAATGTTTTTACTGCATTTATTCTACTTTCATGCTTCTTTTGCCGTACCCAAGTCTCGCTACCGTACATTAATGTTGGAACAAGCACCCCTCTGTGGACAGCATCGTCATGCTAAACGTGGCGTTTAGGTCTTGTTACTAGCTCTGTCTACCCCGTAAGGGATATTGATGTGATTTATGTATGTATATATGTTTGTAATATTGCGATTCTGGCGTCGTATTAATTTGTTGCTTTTATTAATGTACAGCAGAAGTGCAAAATTGAACGTTTTGATACTGTTTTTCAAAAATAATCTTAAGAATCACTATTGGTGAAAACCGCATGCAAAATTGTTCAGTAGTTTTTGAGTTTATCGCAAAGACACGCGGCTGTGGGGTTTGTTTTATATTTAGTGAAAGCACCTGCGTATGAATTCCGTTAGCTCGTAGAATCCGGGAACGGAACCGGTTTGGAAATACTGGTTAATATCGAGCAGAAAACCGGTATAGTTACGTTCATTGAACTAACCGGTTAACGGAGGGAACTAAATTAGAAGTACCTATGAAAATAATTCCCGTGACTGGTTAAAACGAAGAACGAAATTTCGGAGCTCGCGCTCACCGATACGATACCGGTTTTACTCAAAGCAACGCCCCCCCGAAGCGCTTAGTCACACCTTAGAGCACCGGTGCTCTTTCTATCTCTTTCCCGCATGCGCTGGCTACAGAGAATGTTTGAAGAGAGATGACAAGAGATGGCGTTTTAACCCAAGTTAACCGGTTATCATTTCGGTTTCGGTCATCGACCCCATACCGGTTAATTTCAAAAACCGGCTTCCGATCCCTCCTTAGAATGACATTCGAGTGTCTTGCGGTCTCCCTCACTCGACCGATTCAAGTATCAAACAAAAACAGAGCAATACAAACCTCAATCGCATTCTAAGAGCTCACGGATAGTAATCGAATGCAACCTTTTAAATCAACGGGTTCAATTCTGCGCTTCTGTCAAACTTCCCGCCATGACACTTGACACAAAATGGCCGCTGTACCGCCATTTTGAACGCGCCTTTCCTTCCAGACGTTTCCAATCAGAACACGCCGTTGGTCCACCTGACTTCTTCGTCTCCTGACCCCATAGAAGTTACTATAGTTGTGGAAACGGTAAAAGACTTTTATATAAAGCTGAATACCACGACGAATATGACGGTGACTCCGAGCCAGCCGAAGTATTACTTCTTCCCGTTTAAGCAGGAAAAGAAGATGGATTTGAAAGCGCAGAGCGCTAAGAGGCAGTCGATGTGCAGCGATGGGGTTAGCAGCTATTTTTTAGGTGAGTTTAAACATTTTATTAGTTGTTTCTAAAAGGCACTGGAAATTGAGGAAAATCTGAAAAGTAAAGCGGTGGCCGGGAATCGAAAACGGATCCTCGGATTTGGCATTGTTAATTTTTTTTAGTACGCTCCAATTCGAAAACTATTTCGAGGAAAATCATCATTTATCCGATTTATCTTGTCCGATTTCAAAAATACTTTATGATTGCAGATATTTTTGTAAAAGTACTTTCAACCTTTGTTTGACCGAACGACCCGGTTTTTAGACAGAATCCAGCATCGAATGTTTGCCACAAAAATGAAAAAAAAAGTTTAGCTGTGGCAACTGTCACGTGTCACTGTCAAATCGACAAAACCATAGACAAAGCCGTTTTTTTATAGCCAGCCGAACGAAGGCGATTGGGATTCTGTCTAAATTCACGAATTATCAAACAGCGAAAAAATATTTATTACAAAGCTACGTAAAAGCATAATATTCAAATTAGTTGCTTGAAATGGTCCATTTTATCAAATAAAGGTGTTAAAAGCACAGCTTAAAAAAAATGAACAATGCCAATTCTGTGACGCGTGCTATACCTACATCCATAGCAGGAGGGTAAGGCTTCGATTTTTTCTGTGTAACTAGTTGTCACGTGACATTAAATTAATTAAATTATTTTAATTAGTTTGTAATCGACAACAAATCGAATAGTAACAAGGTCACGTGACAGCTAGTAACGCAGAGAAGACGAGACACGAGGCTCCGGGTTCGATTCCTGGCCATAGCTTTACTTTTTGGATTTTTCTATGTGTTCTAATTTTCAGTGTCGTTTAGAAATTTAATTACATAATCAATTAATTATTTCATTACATTTCTAACGGTAAAACCGTAAAAGTAAACATAAAACATTAAAACTTAATTACTTGCCCCCTTATTCATAAACGCTCTATAGGCCTCTGCTAACTTAGCAATCGTGTGTCCTTCTATGTGAAAGGCAAATGTCAAAGTGACAGATAAGGACAAACGATTGCTAAGTTAGCAGAAGCCTACAGAGCGTTTATGAATAAGGGGGTTAGAACATACAAAATTGACAGAATAAATTTTAAATTGACCTAAACTAGTTTTTTTTTCTAGAGAATGATTTCATCAAGAAAGACACCTGGTTCAGTCAGCCCAAGAGCGTCATCGTGATGATAGAGTCCGATGACGATATCTGCGCCGTCATATCGATACAGAACTTTTCGGTGAGTTCTCTTTACAAACTGTCGTTTGGAACCTAAAATGTTGGCCATTTTGTCCACTTGACAGCTCGTCAACAATCCACATTCAATTCCCAAATCGTCAATTTCTTATTTTATCAACGGTCCTGAATCTTCCACTTCCTATTTTGTCAACATTCCCAAATCGTCCACTTCCTATTTTGTCAACATTCCCAAATCGTCCGCTTCCTATTTTGTCAACGTTCCCGAATCTTCCACTTCCTAACTTATCTAGATTTCCAAATAGTTCCTTTCCTATTTTATCAACGTTTCCAAATCGTCCAGTTCCTATTTTATCAACATTCCCAAATCGTCCAGTTCCTATTTTATCAACATTCCCAAATCGTCCACTTCCTATTTTATCAACATTCCCAAATCGTCCAGTTCCTATTTTATCAACATTCCCAAATCGTCCACTTCCTATTTTATCATTATTCCCAAATCGTCCATTTCCTATTTTATCAACATTCCCAAATCGTCCACTTCCTATTTTATCAACGTTCCCGAATCGTCCACTTCCTATTTTATCAATGTTCCTAAATCTGCAACTTCCTATTTTATCAACATTCCCAAATTGTCTACTTCTTACATTGTCATCATTCTCAAATCGTCCACTTCCTATTTTATCAACGTTCCCGAATCGTCACTTCCTATTTTATCAACATTCCCAAATCATCCACTTCCTATTACGTCCAATTTCTACCTTATCTACATTCCCAAGACAGTTTGATACTTGCATCTGACGATTAATAAATAAATTAATGTCTAAGCATTAATTAATATATTTTCTTTTCCAGTGTCCTGTATTTGACAATGAGAGAAACATATTGTACGATGGATATTATCTTACTATGACCAGAAAAGGTGGCATCACATTGAATGTAAGTATCTAGATGAATGTACCTCTAAGCTTTCATCATCAGGGACATGAACTGTTATCATACTCGGTCTCAGGTTCGGTTTTGGTCGAGAACTGTAATTATAAAATTCATTGAAGAACACTGATTAAAAGGGATTTTTCCAGTTCACCCTGGAACGATTGACAGGATATTAAATTTCTAAACGACACTAAAATTAGAACACATAGAAAAATCCGAAAAGTAAAGCTATGGGAAATCGAGCCGGGATCCTCGTCATTCCGTGACGCGTGCTATACCCCACCCATAGCAGGTGGGTAAGCCTTCGAATTTTTCTATCTGTTACCAGCTGTCACGTGACCTTGTTACTATGCGAATTTTTGTCGCCAAGCGCCATCTGTTGGAATGATGTGTATACCAGTGTTGTTATGGATCCCATATCCGTAACCGAAACTATCGGGTATCCGAAATAAAAAAATATCCGTAACCGTAACCGAATCCGATATAAAAGTTTTGGATAGTTTCGGATAGAGCGGAGTCTAACTAAATACTGCTTAGTAAGTATGACACGTCGTGATAAGTTTTTGTTTTCGCCCGGCCGGCAGACCAGCCGCGCACGCGTTTAGTCGTATTGTATTTCATTTTACAGTTCCTTAAAAATTTTATATCCGTAACCGAAACTATCGGATATTCCGAAATAATGTAATATACATAACCGTAACCGAAACCGTTATTATATTTTACCAATATCCATATCCGGATCCGAAATTATCAACATCCCTGGTCTGTACGATACAATTACAAACTCCCACGCATACATACAATAAAAATAATTATTATTTCTAACTAGCTGACCCGGCGAACTTTGTTCCGCCTTAAATTTGAAAAATTCCAGTGGTTTGGGCTGTGCTATCCCGCGGGAACTATGCAATTTTCCGGGATAAAAACTATCCTATGTCCTTTCCCGGGACTCAAACTATCTGTATACCAAATTTCAACTAAATCGGCCCAGCGGTTTAAGCGTGAAAAGGTAACAGACAAACAGACAGACAGACAGACAGAGTTACTTTCGCATTTATAATATTAGTAAGGATAATTTATTTTCTTTTCAGCAAGATACGTTTCCCATGGGTTTTTACATTGTATTTATAGTGAAGACATCAGATGAATATTGCACGGGGGACAGTGCGAACAAAACTTTGCCCACCATGGCAAGATATTTGGGTTGGGAGGAAGTGAGAAAGGTAGACTATGCCGTGGGTGACGGAAGAGTTAAGAATTTCACGTAAGTCTATAGCATTGTAAAACGGTGACGCATGTTTCTTAATTACCACTTCGGAATTAATTAAAGTATGTTACACATAGGCAAATATCAAGAAAAAACATAGAATTTACTAGTTGTTTCTTTTCCCGCGCAGATGGTAGAAGCCCGTCGAGGGAATGGGCGAGTCTTAGGAATCATGTTATAGGCGATGCTAGCAACCCATCACTATTTTGATTCCCCTTTCCACCTATGCGCCCACAATCATGCTAAACGTGGCCTTTACCTCTTAGGCCACCTTAGGCTCTGTCTAACCCGTAAGGGATATTGACGTGATTTATGTATGTATGTGTTGGCAACACCAACAAAATGTAAGTGCGGCAACACTAGCGCCCTCTTCCTTCTTTTTACTTTTACCGGGCTCTAGCTCTCTGTACACTATCTGATTAAAAATAATTTAACGTCTAAAAAGCCTTTTTATTGATAAATAATCAGTGCATTAAAACTAAATAGTCTGAGCTACAGTATGTATGTATGTACTAAAAATAGAATATTTTTATTTCTGTCTATGTAATTAATTACCCATTATAAAATGAACTCACATTGCCATCATTTTGCTTAAAACCAGGGCTCGGCTTACATTGGATTTTTTCCACTCGCCGAATTTCTCCGACTTTAAAATCCCTTTTTTTTCCTCCAATTTCTTTTTTTCTTTCTCAGACTCCGCATAATAGCGACCATATCGTACCAGGAGTACATGATCGCCGCGGGGGCTGTTCTGGCGTTCTTCCTGTGCTTCTACGTGGCGTTTGTTGTGGTCATCGTGGTACAGAGGCGGCAGGCCAGCCGGGACGCCGAAGCTAACCTGAACGAAGGTGAGTTCTAGAGTTGAGGAAGTGGTTATGAGGAAGAGGAAGTGGAAGTATTAAGCACATAGTTTGTGGCAGATGAGGAAGAGGAAGAGTGATAGGATTTTGCCACGGTGGTCTGGGAGTAAAGAAGAAACATTCAAAAAACGTAGAATTTACCAGTTGTTTCTCTTCCCGCGCAGATGGTGAAAGCCCATCGAGGGAATGGGCGAAAGTCTTAGGGATCATGTTATAGGCGATGTGGTTAGCAACCCATCACTATTTTGATTTAGCTTTCCAGCTATACGCCCTTAATCATGCTAAACGTGGCCTTAATTTTTGTTTTTTATGCCTTAAATTATTTTGGAAAAGAGCTAATACTCCGATTTTTACCAAACAGAGTTGAGCGTTATTTAGATAATTATTTCAAATAAATTTATTCGAAGATAAATTCAATCACAAATATTGCGTTGACAACTTTTTTATTTAGATAATTATCTAGATGAAGATAACCGACCTCGTTTGTTACATGACATTCATCTTATATTTAAAATCCCAACCAATTTATCTAGATAAACGTGAAAGTGATCTAGATAAATTCAAAACAACAAATGACGGATTATTTAGTTACTTCAAATAAAAGATGATTTAGTTATCTTCCCGGTTTTTCGTAAATAGATAATTTTTGCCCAACTCTGCTAATAACCAACGCAAGGAAACTGACTTTCGAATGAAAAAAAAACCGCTGTACAGCTACGATGCCACTGACAGATACACACATACAGAGACGTTGACAATAACATCCCACTCTTTGCGTTGGGGGTTAATAAAGCCTATACGAACTGTCTCCCTCCGCAGCGGAGTGCCTCTCGCCGCCCGCGACGCCGCACGACGAGGTGAGCGTGGCGCGCCGCCGCATGCCCATCAACGTGGAGCCCGAGTCTTCGCAGCAGTGCCTGGTCGGAGACGGCCCGAGGCGGGATGGTGAGTCCCTTAAAAAGACAAAAAATAGCTAAAACAAAGCTTAGAATCCCAGTTACCATCGCAGAAATCTAGTTCATGTCGTTAAAATGTAGTTACCCTGCCGCTAAGTAGCAGTGCTTGCACTGCTGTGTTCCGGTGTGGAGAGTAAGACAGCCGGGGAAATTACGGGCACAAAAGGCATTGCATCTTAGTCCTCTAGGTTGGCAACGCATCTGCAATCCCTCCGGGGTTGCGGGTGTCTATGGGCAGTGGTGATCACTTACCATCAGGTGACCCACTTGCTCGTTTGCCTTCCTATTCATATAAAAAAAAAAACCATTGTAGAAATGTAGTTCATATCATAGAAACCCAGATTGTATCGATGAAATGTAGTTCATGTCGTAGAAACCTAGTTACTTTAACCTAACAGACCTTTGTTATAACCTGGTTCATACAGTAGAAACAGTCAAATCATTGCCGAAACCTGGTTCATGTTCTAGATACCTAGTTACCTTGGCAGAAACTTAGTTCATGTCGTAGAAATCCAGTTACTCTAACAGAAACGTAGTTAATGTGGTAGAAACCAAGTTACCCTCACAGAAAACTGGTGTCGCAAAAGCTTGATTCGTGTCGTAGAAACCCAGTTACTCTAGCAGAAACATAGTTCATGTCGTAGAAACCTAGTTACCATAGCAGAAACTTGTTCATGTCCTAGTAACCCAAACAGTTACCCACTAAGAAACGGTAGTAACTATTGTGTGATTTGTGGCCGTCTTTTGTTTCAGAATGTAGTTCTTCGTCAGATACGGAATCTGACTATTCCACTCTGGATGATATTAACAGAGAGAAGGATCTAAGAATGGGGGGCAGGCTGTGCGTCGCTAATTTAGCAAAGTAAGTAATAATAATTATGCGAGGTATCTTAGAATTGTTCTAGAATATTTGAGCGGTTAGATTCTGACAGAACACTGTAATAGTACATTACTGTCTAGGCCAGGAAGTAGGCAATTGCTGGCTGAGTATTGGTTTGAACGGACGAGCTTGCGAGTCCGTTTAATAATACGAAGCCAGCAATGCTATTCTGGCCGAGGCAAGTATAGTGCTTTTCTCAAAAAACGAAAATGAAACAACAACAAAAATAAACGAAATTAAAATAGTGAAAATTGTTTTGCTTGCCGCCTTTTTCTATCAATGGCATTTGAAGAGAGTATTTTTCTACCCAGAACACCTAAAGCTATTTCAGACAGATAAACACGCTGTCGTACTAGCTTTTTTTTTGAATTCGGTGTTTTAAGTCTTGTGCCTTTATTTTATAATGATAATTTGCATTTTTAAAAACTTAATAACTAGACAGTAATGGAATTTGTATTGCAACATTACTGGAGAGTTTAGCGCTACGTAATGTTTTTTTTTTTAAATTTTGGACTGACCGGCAACAATTAACTTCCTGTTCTGATATGTAGTTAACAATGACGAGTTTAACGGACATTTTTGAGAAAAAACAATTGACATTGTTCATTTTTTTTAGTATGCTCCAATTCGAAAACCATTTCGAGGAAAACCATCAATTATCCGATTTATCTTGTCCGATTTCAAAAATACTTTATGATTACAGATATTTTTGTAAAAGTACTTTTAACCTTTGTTTGACATAACGACCCGGTTTTTAGACAGAATCCAGCATCGAATGTTTGCCACAAAAATGGAAAAAAAAATACTACGGGAACTGTCACCTGTCACGACAAAACCATAGACAAAGCCGTTTTTTTTAAATGGCTGAAAGAAGGCGATTGGGGTTCTGTCTAAATTCACGAACTATAAAACAGCGAAAAAATATTTATTATTAATTAACAAAGCTACGTAAAAGCATAATATTCAAATTAGTTGCTTGAAATAGTCCAT